>CM069446.1:56074026-56093963 GCA_035610835.1 Ophiura sarsii | reverse complement strand
GCATGCTTAATGGTTTCATGTGTTGACGAATTGTGTGGTAAAGGGGGTGTTGTGTGGAGGGCTTAGTCGAGTGTACACATGTGGTGAGGATGCTGTGTGTACAATTGCTTGTAAGGGGTGTGTGTAAATTCTTAAGGGATTTTATTATATTGTGTGGGGATTTCATATCATAATTATGCATTTTAAATATGTTTGCTGTTTTTTCTTGTATTTATGTATTTTTATGTTTTTATATTGTAAAAAATGCGCAATTTGGCCTTTGGCCACGATGTTATTTTATAATAAATTGAATCTTGAATCTTGAATCTAGATGAGTGTGATGTGATGTGATTGTTGATCATGTTGATTGTGAGGAGATGGCAATTGTATTAAGAAAACCGTTGATGACACTATTTAGAAAGCGCACACATATCATGCAAGTGATAAACGAAAACTGATCCTGGCTGACCTTTTACCACAAATTAGGAAAGAACTCATTACTAAAAAAAGAACGGTCTTGATTAAAATCAAACGAAACGGCGTCCTCAAACAATTTTATACCCTTGAATTTTCATTCCACATTTAATTAATTCAACATCCATTTGAAACATACGATGTACGAGCATTTTAACACGCAATTTAATTATTACTTCTACAAACTAAACTGCTCAAAATAGTTTGGAATATATTTTCAATCACGCTGGAACAAGGATTGCTTCAAATTTAATATCATTGTAAAGATGAACACATCAGCTTTTGAATGGTATATTACACTAAATGAACATATCCCGATATATTTGAACAAATTGTGATTGACAAAAATATTCCAAACTTTTTTGAGCAGTTTAGTATCGTCCTTAACAATAACATAGGGAAAAAAACAATCAACGGGTACAAGTCTCAGCATACTCCACTACGCTTGACTCTCACACATGCGTAGTAGCTTCACCACAACGAAATGACGTATCCGTATTGGAATACGGTGGTCAACGCTTGCGCTTAGCAGCCGAGCGTTGTGGAGTATGCTCAGCGCTTCAAAACGTCGACTTCTTTATTCCGGCTTTAAGTAGGTGCCAGATCCCGTAAGATCTAACACAAAAAACACAACAATATATTGATGACATAGTGATAATAGTGACTAAACCTTTGAGTCACAATCAGGCCTATGTAACACTTTATTGTTGAGATTTGGTTCACAGTATAGCGCACTCTATCAGTTCTTCACCCGGAAGTTAAGCGTAAACTGTCAATCATTCGTTGTGAATAAATATTCAGCCATGACTATTCATGACGTCACACGATGTGATCGTCGCGATCCAGCTTCCTTCCCAACTGATCTGATTACAATATTCATAAAATGCAAATAACGCCACGCCCCTCCTCTGTCACTGTCAGACGAAGCCATCCACAATTTAAAATTCGTATTTTGTTCCACGTAAAAATTAATTTCAAATAACCAATTCTGAATGTTTCGTGTCATATAAGAACTAAATTCTGCTATATATCATCAAAGCAAATCAGTTCTACTCTAAATCACGTACTATTTCTGTGCAACAAATCATGTTTTGAGCCTATAAAATCCACATGTCTTAGGTCGTCTGGTTTCCTACGACCATGATAGTGCGCCCCCTATACAACCTTCACCCGTGAATTTGCGCATAGTAGACGGGGAACTTTGCCTTCGAGATACTTGTCCCATAGTTATATAGTCTCTGTCACAATTCAAGTCACAGACAGGTTTGACTAGAGTCAACTCAAATTTCCCTTATTAATAACCTCATTTATAACCGGCGCATTCCTGCCGTTGATGGGGGTAAGCATCTAGGAGCGTGTTTCTACTGGGCAACTTAACGGTAATTACCGTTAAGTTTTCTTAAAAACCTACACAAACCCGGTTTGAAATCGGTAATTAACGCTAACTAGCCCAGTAGAAACAGCCACCCGTTAAATCTTACCGCTAACGGTTCTTGTGACTCAGTATACACGTTATACGCTGGATGCTACGCATTGTGGCACTGCATTTACGACGAATTTCATGTTCATTTATCGTGTTTGTGTTGTTAACATGCAATATTAAAAGAAAAGGAATTACGGCGGCAGTCTTCTCAAGTGGGGCGGCATTTTTGGTATAACGAAAGGTTAAAATGTCGTGGCCAATCGATTAGGATGCTTGTAAATTAAGTAAACTTGGCGTTAACCTCCCAGTGCCACAGTAGAAACACGTACACGCTCTTTGTCGCGTAACAAAAGGGAGGCGAAGAATGTTATGTTCACATCTTAACCTCACTTTCGTTACCCGTAGGCATGTAGGGTATCATAAGGTTTACCTCCTTCGTCCCTCGATAGTGATATTTACTCCATTAACAGCAGGAAGGCGCCAATCATAAATAAGGTCTATGAGTGAAGTCAAGTATATTTTAACTCCATTAACAGCAGGTAGGCGCCAATCATAAATCGTTCAATACTGGAACATGAAAGTTATCAGTATCGGTCGATACTGGTACGATTTTACTATTAAGGTATCGGTCAATACTGGTAGACGTGATACAAGTGAGATTTATCCCAGTATTGAACGATACTGGTACATAATTATGTTCCAGTATCGCCCGATACTGGAACATTTATGTGCCAGTATCGACCGATACTGGAACACTGACTTTGTACTAGTATCGGACGATACCGGGTGTTCCAATATCGGACGAGTATCGGACGATGCAAGTACAGTCCAGAATCTGGGCCCTCAAGTAGGCCTACTCTTTTCCAATTACCCCTCTATAAAAGGGTGTGTGCAAATATTATTTGGAATAGCCTAATATACCCAGAAGCCCTACGTCCATTGGTATCAATCATATCAATATAAAGTCACAGCGTTTGCTGGAGAACATATCTACAATCTAACGTTAAGAAACAGTTTTGTCTAGAAATAGCAAACGGGAAGTAAGGTTACATACGAGCGTAATATTACTTACATGTATAATAAACAACTAATAAATGTGAGCACTCTCAGACACTATAGTCTAGTTATAAAACTCCTAAAACGACTTCTTATTAATGTATGCGTTTCGAATTTTCAAAGGGTGTCTGAATATCTATAAATTAAATTCAACCATATGCTAAGAAAAATATAGCACCGATGCCTTTCGGTAAATTCTGTTACCATAACATTCAATGGAAATCACTGTCATTGATTGATCAATGGTCGCGGCTTACTCTGATACAATCAAAGGTGCTTATGGTGCTTATATCTGATTATTACATTATTTCTACTGTATATAAAAAGTAAAATTGTTATTAGTGAAATATTTCATAAGATTTCTCTAATATCCTTAATCCAATCCTAACACTTTCTACACGGCGATTGATTGAATAGGCCTACCATAATGCAAAACGGTTCTTTTCAGAAAGTGTTCCAAACTTTCAACATGTTTAAAGCCTATCTCTATACTTATTGAGACAATACTAGGCATGTTTGTACTCATGTTAATGTATTTCTCTTGGTGATCCCAATCGCAATATAATGAAACTTAATTATTTTGATATTTTTAAAACATTTTGTGATCTTTCGCAACTGACGTCTGCAGTCGCATGTCGCGTGTGCAAAGTCTAAGTCTCCTCCTGGTTTACCCCTCCTGGTCCAATGGGTCTATCATCAGCTGTCCATCATTTGCTTGTACGCGAACTTTGACATCTGAAAAATATGACAATAAATACGGTTTATAACTTATATTTAGGGGTATTGGTGACACCTTTGATGTGTTTGTTTGTTTGTTTGTTGGGGTTTTGTTGGGTTTTTTTTTGCTTTGTGGGGGGTTTTGGTGTGGGGTTTGTGATGCCATAATCTCATTTGCAAAACTATTATGGTATATTTGAATTTAACTTACCGGCATAGTTCAATGCGCTCCGCTTTTTGTACTGCCATATAAAGCCAATGAAAACAATAGCCATTATGATGATGATACACACTAGAACCCAGATAGCTACGGTACTACCGACATTAGTAGCATTACCGACATTAGTAGCATTTTCTGGATACAAAATAAATGAAATTTAATTATGCCTTTTGCATGCATACTTTAACATCAGTAAATAAGTATATTCATAAATTGACGATGACATTGCTTCGATGGAAGTGTAAGATCGAGAAAGTCATTTACACATAACGCTACCGACTTTGAAACACTTTCCACGTGGCTATTGGTTTACCCTATACAAAACAGATTTTAAAAACGTGCTCAACTCCCAAGGTCTATCTAAAGGATTACTGACAGTGGCGTGCGCAGGATATTGTGAGTGTGGGGGTGGGGGGGGGGGGGGGGGCACCTGACCATAAATGATATTCCCCTGACTCAGATTCTTCTCAATTCCCCCGACGTACCAACAAAAAATAGTAAAAGGTAGCCCCAATTTTTTCCCAGTCACCTCGTGAATTTCATGTAAGTGGGGGTGGGGGTGGGGGCGCCCCTTATTACTGAACCAATACTAGGCATGTGTGTACTTATTTCAATGCATTTCTAATGGTGATTCCAAATATGTAAATGAAAGTCAATAATTGTGACATCTTTGAAACATTTTTGTGACATTTTGGAATGACGTCTGCAGACGCCTGTCGCGTGCAAAGTGTTAAGTTCACAGTCTACGCATTAGCATGATTAGCGTACAGGGTTTTCTTGTGTTCTTGGTAAGATTATCAGACTTCTTGGAATGCATCTATTAAACAGATGCAGCAGCTTAATAGCATGATATAACTTGCCCGCTTAGGAGCGCTATTATTTCGGTCTGGTAAACCTATTGTTATCAATTACTATACGAGAGGATTGCCCAGTGCGCGTGTACTCATATTTAAATTCGGGGCGTGTACGAGCGGTACTACTTGCTAACTGCATGGGTGAGTTTCCATACATAATTTGATAAGGTCATACGTTGCTGTTGGTATGATACATTATCCGCCCCCCCCCCCCCCTCACCCCAATCACTAATAAAACAAAACTGTTAAATAATTTAAGGTCAAATTAATTCTTTGATGTTATCATTGCCTAACTCTAAGTTTAACTCATTATTCGTCGATGGTATTACAAAGTGGCGTATAGTGTACCACTGACGATACGCCACTATGTAATACTACCGACGTATTTACCTGTTTCCTTAGAGCGAACTGTACCATGAACCCAGTTAGTCCATGGTCCTTTACCAGCATTAGTTTGTGCTGCTACACGGAATCGATACTCAGTCGATAAATTGAAATTACTTGTCATGGTAATTTCTTTGTTGTCCGTCTCTCCAAGTATGTCACTTTCGATTGTGTCAAGCTCATATGAGTAACTTTGAATGACACCATTCCTATTTTCACATGACACATCATTCCAAGTAAATCGTAGACGTTTTGATACAAATTCGGCGAGTTTTAGCGATGATGGAGCGTCACTGGGGACTGAATAAAACAGAGACGTATCGTGTTAAACGTGAAGGGCAAAGTGTGTGGTGCGAAAACCTCTTAAGGGGGGACTCAAGGAAGTTTTTGACTTGATTTTTTGAATTTTATGAGTGCTGTAATTATTGAACTATTAATCTTCACTTTTTTGGCGCTTTTTGGTCAAAATTTCAAAAGATATTAGATTAGGTTTTAAAAAAAAAAGTTCTTCCCTAAGTTAGTGTCTTTACATCATATTCTAGCAATTTGGGAAATTTTTACTTAAAATTATTTTTGTTAGCTTTGTTGAACTTTTTGGGGTCAAAAAACTGATTTTCTCAAAAAAATCAACATTTTGGGTCAACATTGACGCAAAATTTGGATTCTCTGACCTATTTCCTTTCCAAAATGGTATACTTTTATGTACATTTGAGTCATATTTCAATAATTACAGCACTCACAAAATTCAAAAAGTGACTTCCTTAAGTCCCTCTTTAATTTGTCTTAATTAAATGGTAAACACTACGTATTTATCACGCTTTTGGACTTTGCTTCTAGTGTGCACATGTCATACGGAATCATCTGTAATACGACCAATGGCGAAATGATTCTTACTATCGGGCCCGGGGGGGGGGGGGGGGCACTGACATTGGAAAAGGGTATAGGTATGTGCCGCGCTGAAGACCCCCTTTTTCACCCTCTGCTGCTAGTGCTTATGACCCCCTTTTGAGCCAGCATCAGTTCTTAAGACCCCAATTTTATTGAAAATTCAAAAAATCGCAAAAGTTTTGCGTTCCAAAGGCCCAATTCTTTGAAAAAATTGCGTTCTAAAACCAAAAACAATCGAAAATTTGCGTTTAGCTAATCAAAATTGAACTATAGGCTAGTTCTCAATACCTACTTTTTTGAAAAAATCAGTTCCTAAGACCCTATTTTTCGTCATAAAATCCACTCAGTTCAGTTCAGTAGCCCCCCTTTTTGAAACCCTGGGCGGCACACCCCAACCCAAAAAAAGTTGAGTGCCCCCCGGGCTATCGGGGCGCGAAGACATTGAAAGATTAAAGCCTAGAGCTGATGTACATACATTCCTGTAAGACTACGTTCGGGAAAACTCAACACGACACGTACCAGTCTGCTTCGGAACGAGAGGGCGTTGGGGTTGAGGGCGTGCTATGTAGTGACGCACTGCCGTCAACTGGTAACTATATATGATAAACAATAAAACATAACTACCAACCTGTTTCGCTTGTGATTAATGAAGCATCGGCAGTTGGACCTTTCCCTGCATTATTCGTTGGTGAAACATACACCGTGTAGTTGTGATACGGTAGAAGGTTTGACAGAGGAAAAGAGGTAGTACCACCAGTCACACGAATAACCGGAGTTAACCAGTTTACACCACGTTTACTACACTGCATCTGGGATACAAACTTCACCTTTATTTGGTAGGCGTCGGGAATGCAGCCAGTCTCTGGCGCATTCCATGTTATTTGACCCGAAGTCTGTGTTTGACGGAGTTTGAGGTCTGTCACTCTGTGAGGAACTACAGGAAAAGTAAGGCGATTAACACTTTCCACGCGGCTATTATTTGTACCATATACAAAACATCAGAAACCTTTCCCAACTGTCAAGGTCTATCTCAAAGATTACTGAGCCGATACTAGGCATGTTTGTACTTATTTCAATGCATTTCTCACGGTGATTCCAAATATGTTTTTCAAACATTGTGTTAAATTTTGGAATGTCGTCTGCAGACGCCTGCCGCATGGAAAGTGTTAAGCGACGAAAAACCCACTGTTCTACATTATTGGCCCGACCGCCCATGCTTTCAAATAAAAAACACCCATACTGTTAAAACATTTTTTGGAACATTTTGGGAACATTTTAGAAATTGACAATTTCGAAAATTGTTGAAAATTCCAGAAATGTTTGTAAAAAAACCAAAAACGCCCCACCCACTTACCCTACCTGAGAGGTTCATTTGGCCATAGAACAGGGCTTTTCTTTTCGTCGCCTTAAGGATTTCTCCTTGATATTAGTACAATATGAAGCTGAATCTGACCCGAGAACCGCTTCCTACCCTTCCTAAAACCGTCCAATGCCGATGGCTAATATACGCTTGTGTGTCTATATAAAATCTTTGAATTTCCCAAATGCAGGCAGTCCCAAAAAGATTAATACCATCAATGCCCAAGATCTTTATATTTTTTACCATGAAAATAAATTAAATTAGGTTATTGTTATACACTACAGGGTGAATAAAACAATATGCACGGATTGAAACAGCCCTTTTGCCTTGATGTGTACACTGAACCATAAAACCGTTGTTGTTCGTTTTAAGCGTATTTAATCTGTAGGTTCTTTTAGAACCACATTTATATATAGTAGGCCAGTGGCAACCTACGTGTAGAGCTCTTTTCAGAGCCACCATCTCTGTTCAGTGGAAGCGGCAATCCATCTGAACGGCTCTTTTTAGAGCCACCAATTCTTTCACAAGTAGGAAAGGGCACCTACTCTCAAATCATCGGGCAAGGGGCAGCCCAAATGATGATAACAAGAGAAGTGGCAATCTCTATGTTTTGTTTAATATTATAATAATTTGGTCCTGAAGAAGTCAGAGCTAATCCTGACGAAAGCTTGACAGATTAAAACTTGTCCGACGGCGAACCCGTTAAACTTTTAACTTATAGTATTTAATCTAGTTCATCTTCCGAAAAAATGAAAGTGATCGATAGAAAACTAAGGGCTGATATCCAAACTCTCAGCGGTGTTACACCGGTATTACACCGATGTTATATCGGTATTACACCGACATTCTATACAAATATCGGTGTAATACCGGTATAACATCGGTGTAATACCGGTGTAACACCGCTGAGAGTTTGGATATCAGCCCTAAGCAAAATGTGACAAGTTGATGTCATCATACCTTGAAATGCTGAAAGAGCAGCTACAGAATCACTCCAGCTAGTGTTGCCAGCCTGCGATACTGTTGCCACCTTGAAATGGTATTGGCTTCTACAATTCAAACCATCTATAGTAATACTGGCATCCGGAGTGACACCACTTGATATCACACGACGTAAATCGCTAGAATAAAGTTGGTACTGATAATTCAGTGGATTACTTATGTTACAGGGGGGCACTGGATTCCACCAAAAGGATAGACTGCTTCCAGATACGGCGTTATATTGAATATCGGTAACGGCTGGAAAGAACAATGCAAAGAGTAAAGAAAGTGTGAAATGAAAATGAAAAGAATGAGAGAAGTAGAGACAAGCAAGACGAAGATGATTCGGAGGGATTTGGAGAGTGTTGCGCAATGAAGATATAATAATACAGGCATCACTAAATGACTCCCATTGACTCAGAGTAACAAGTTTGGGCCGCGCTTCTCTAAATTGGTGAAATGTGCCTTTAATGGGATCCGTTTGACATTTTCCCAGATGAAATCTGGAAAGTGTTCATGTGTGGGTGGGGGTGTTTGTGTGTTAATCCATGGAAAGAAGATACGCATAGGATATGTTACGACAACGCGTGGCGCGTTGAATCGTCTTTCGCTGAACAAAAGATTCAAAAATTAAAAATAAACCTACACATGTTTTCTGCAAACACTCGATGATGGTTTAGAAACACCTTAAATTGCCCAGTGGCCATTTGATAAGTATATTCCATTGATATCTTACTTCATTAGCTTGAAACAAATACTTGGTACACATCTCATTCCTTTTAAAGGACCTTTTTATTTATATTATAACAATGAAGCCTATGTTAAAATAGTTTCGACAGTAATTCAGAATTGACTGAAACGATAATAATAAAGACATTACCCTTAGACAGCGGGAATTGAAAACACAGCCAAAGACAAAATTTATTTAACAACAGATCCTCATAGTATGGAAACACAAAGCGAATGAGGTACAAAATGTACCAAATGGGCATAGCAAAACAATCAAACAACGGGCTGCTCGCGGGCAACCGGAAGTAGCCGTGAATGGTCAATCGGTAACCAATGACGCCCACAATTAAATGACAATGACCATTGACAATTACCGCTTCGATGGTTAAAAGAGTTTGGGCTTTATTGAGCCCAAACTTTACTATGTGAATAGGTGACTTAATCTGAAAACGGGGGATACTTGATAAGGTTTCCTACATAGCATTTCTTACGAAACTTCATATAAGGAAGCTTTTAGCCGAGTAAGGAAATAACCTAAAAATCACGTTTTAATCATTGAAATGTATAATAACACATCATTGCATATAAAAACAAAACAAAATAACAAAACAAAATCGACGAAAAGTAAATATATACAATGTTCATGCTTTTTTAAAAGTATAAATAATATAAAGATTCGGGTGAATTGGCATGAATGAAATTAACATATACCTTAAAATACACGGTTTCGAACCTGGTCCCTCTAAATATTGGTCACGGTACAGACAGTACTTAATTTGCTCACCATACTCACGGTACTAACACTACTTGGATTGCTCACGGTACTAACACTACCTGATTTGCTCACGGTACTAACACTACTTGATTTTCTCACGGTACTCACAATACTTGATTTGCTCAAGGTACTAACAACAATAGATTTGCTCAAGGTACTAACAATAATTGATTTGCTCACTGTTCTAACAATACTTGATTTGCTCACGGCACTAACAACAATAGATTTGCTCACGGCTCTACTCATTCCTTAATTTGTTCACTGTACTCACTATACTTTTTTTTGCGCATGGCACTAGAACTGCCATTCCTTGATTAATTTTGATTACGGTATCAATTATACACCTAACACACAATGTTCCTGACCAGGTGATAAATGTAGCTAATTTAAAATCAGTAAAGCATAATATAATGTGCGTACCGTGTGCAGATCAAATATAGATAGTACCGTGAACTATTCTTTACCTGGAAGTCCCGTTCGTAATACAGTATGTGATTCTAAGTAAGCCACCGGGGGTTTAAAAGTCACTGTAAAGTTGTATTCCGTATCACATTGCAAATTATCTAATGTAATGGATGTATCGTTTACCACATCCTCTCTGATAATTTCACCATATGTAGTTACAAGCCTATACCTATAAGCTGTCAAGCGATCAGTTGGTGCGTAAGTTGACAACCGGTCCCAGCTCAATGTGACATAGTCAGGCTTCGATTGAACCACATGAACTATATGAGATAAAGTAAAAAAGAACATGACAAAACAAAAACCACCACATAAACTCATTGGCAAAAATATCTCGTGATCACAAATTACAATCAGTTCAATACAGTCAGTGGAATCACCCACCTGCTCTTCATGTGAGATTTAAATTTCCCAGAAATAAATTGGAATGACTACAGTTTCGACATCGGCCCTTTCTCGGATCAACAAGCTTTCTTTGATATGACTCGGGATCTCTTTGTCGTTCAACAAAACCTACAAGACACAGAGCCGGACAAATATATTCAACTCTTGACCTGATACTTACAAATGACGAAATGTTCATTGATCGGATTAACCACTCATCTCCTTTGGGAAAGAGCGACCACGATGTCCTTCATTTCAGCCCTGATCTACAATCTAGCATTACCTGAACACAATGAATGTTCAACCAAAAACGACAATAATGGGGGGTTATGATGGCCTCAAAACAGCCTTTAAGTCTGTGATCAGGAATGAGATTCTCCGCGAGGACTTTAGGATGCAGCCAAATATGGACACAGTTCACCAAACACTGAACACAGATAAAGAAGCCGCAGACATCCTTAGCAATTTCTTCAAGTCTGTTTTCACAAAGGAAGAAGTTGGTGAAACGCCAATACCTAACACTAAAATTAACGGAGACCATCGCATTGAGAAATCCAACTTCACATCAGAAGACGTGGGCAAGGAACTGCGGGAACTGAAACCTGGTAAACCACCAGGCATGAAACTGAAACCTGGTAAATCACCAGGCATGGATGGAGTGCATCTAAATGTACTTAGAGAATGCGATGATGAGCTTTCAGTACCACTTCACCTTATCTTCCAGAAATCTTTGAGAGAGGGAAAGCTTCCCGAAAACTGGAAAAAAAACCCAGAGTTACACCCATTTTTTAAAAAAGGATCAAGAACGAAGGCTGAAAAACTACAAACCGGTCAATCTCACCTCGGTATACCATGTAATGTAAAGTACTTGAATCAATCATAAAAGATGACATGATCAACTACTTTGAGCAATATAAACTACTGACAACTAGGCAGCATGGATTCATGAAAGGTCAGTCTTGCCGCCTGCCGGACGAGACGAAGGCAATGGATTGGCATCATCTACTTGAACTATGCTAAAGCATTTGACACAGTACAACACAGAAGACTAATAAACAAGCTAAGTGTATGACATAGGAGGTAATCTATTGCACTGGATAGAAGAGTTCCTCACCAACAGGAAACAGAAAGTGAGTGTCCGGATTCAGAATGGGCAGACGTACTCAGCGGCGTTCCTTAAGGATCTGTTCTACAGGGACCACTATTATTTGTACTCTTCATTAACAACCTGCCAGACAACATAAGCCCTGAAAAATCAATGTTTGCAGATGGTACCAAGATATACTGCAAGATCAATAACGACGGACTTAAACTTTCAACGCCAAGAAGTGCAAGAAAATGCACCTAGGTTATAACAACACCGGAGCCAGCTACCAACTGAACAACATACCATTAGACGAAACGGGTAGTGAAGAGAACATTCAGATATTTTGACAACGACAGCTTTAAAGTGCTCTACAAATCGTGCGTCCGACCACACCTAAAATAATGCGTCCAGGCTTGGTACCCATACCTTAAAAAAAGACATCATTGCCTTGGAAAGGATTAAAAAAGAGCAACCAAGATGGTACCCAAGCTAAGACACCTTACATATGAAGACAGAATGAAGCCTAGGCATCATATCCTTGGAAGAGCGAAGAACCAGAGGGGACCTCATCGAGACATTCAAGATATTGAAAGAGCTTTACAAAGTCGACCCATCAGACTTCTTCTATTTGGCCCAAGCAACACATACCACAAGAGGACACCAATTGAAAGTTTACAAGCCGGCACTGCATAAGAACCTAAACTGCAGGACACATTTCTTCACAATGAGAGTCATCAACCACTGGAACGAGCTACCTACAGATGTGGTCAATGCAGAAACGGTGAACTCTTTTAAAAATCGTCTTGATAATTATTGGAACAAATTAGAATATGGAATCAAAAAGGCTAACAGCCTATTATAAATGTTCCAACAAACCTTAAGTGTAAGTGTACCTTCAACGCGATAAATGTTGAAGTTGGCGGTATCGAAGCCATTGTTGATATAAACAAAATATGCTCACTTTCTCATGTGTGTACGCTTGTAAGTAAACATACTGAGCGGACAACCAATGCTACGAATGCGATCAACCGCTTCATTACATTACGCGGTCGGTGTACGCACGTAGTCCACGTGACTTGTGTTTCCGAAATTTTTCAGATCTCGATTTGAAATGGTCTATAGGAAATGTTGTTAGATACAATTTTACTCCAAGTATTACTGAAGATTGTACATATGTTGACATTAACAATGTGAGAAATGGTATGATGTATTATACATATTATGGAAAGCCATCTGTGATTTGCACATGTAATACCAGCAGTGACAATTTACTACGACCGATTTCAGCTATCACACACCTGGAACCGGGCCTTATACGGGGTATTTCCATAAGATCCAGTATCAGTCTAATTCATCAATTAATTTTTAAACTACTGGATGACTGAAAACATTCATCTTTTATTCGTCATATTGTGGAGAGGACATTTGCTCGCTTCGTCGTGTATAGATGAGGTGACATTTGTTGACATTTAGGACGCCCTCTGTTGGTTTGAGACAAAACACACCGGGCAAGAGTTCCTATAGTTTACATAGGCCAGATCAGGTTTTCTAACTAGATTGTGGTGTCACAGCAAATTGTTATCTAAACTGTCTTTAAACTTGCTTAGGAATGCTATAAGCTATCGCATTTCACACAAAAAACTAAAACTAAATGAGTTCTACAATTCATTAGAAAGAAATTTCATGTTGTCTTCATTAACTTTACTATATATTCTGCCTGGAGGGAACCAACAGAGGGTGTCCCATTTGTAAATACATGACATCATAGGTCACCTCATCTTAGATTTTTGATACTGATTACTGATTTTAAAATAGGTAACACAAAAGCACCTGGTCAGGAAATGTTTGTATTAGTAAGTAGCTTATAGTATTGTTACGACTAGTGCTCATTGTCAAGCCTTAACGTATAGATGAGGTGAACGTTGTTTACATCAGTAGTGTTTACAAACTGATTAGCGCTTGGTCTAAAGACATGCTAGAGGTACTAGTCCATGACTAACTGCATACATACTATTCAAAAGCAAAACACACATCACTGAGCGCCAATTTTAAAAGCACATGCCCTTATGGTGCGTACGCATACTGCCGGGCAACCAGATTTAGTACCTGGTCTCTCATTGTGCTTAGGGATGCAGACCATGACTACTGCACTATTACACCGTAAGCATGGTAAGTAATGATCAATCAAGTGTGAATAAAAGAACATTCCCTGTAGGTGCGCACGCATACTGCCGGGCACTACGTCACCGGTCACACCATCTATAGCGCAATATTTTCTCGTTTCTTGAATTGAACTACTAAGTATGATATCGCCAGAATGTGTTACTTACCTTTACCATGTTGACTAAAATAACCTAATGGCACACATGTCACAAGTTTGGTCGGATTTTCCGTGCTATCAATTAACGATTCAACACCAATAACCGTGAACGGTATTTGCGGGTATACAGGATCAGGGTCATTGCCCTTTGCAAATTCGGCACAAATGTGTGTACGGGAAGTCCTAGTAGTAGCCGGACTTGGAAGTATATATTTGATGTGATTGAAGTGGAAATTGAAGCCGCCAAGAAGTGGGGGTCGGTACATTCGATGTGCCTGCTGTCCTGGTGTTAATACCTATAATAAACAAAAGCAATTTTGCGAGATCTTTTAAAGTTTTGTATTCACATGTGTAAATATTGTAAACACAACACCAAAAGTATGTCTCCCTCACAAAATGTCGTCATAACTCATAACATCGTAAGGTAAAACAATTTACCAATAAAACTTAGTTAGAAATAATCCTATGACTGTTTCCTAAGTGTTGATTGAAAATGAAAGATGTCCATGACTTCAGGGCTGAATGAGCTCAAATGGAAGATAAAAACTGCCCTTCTCAAAAGTCACAAAAGTCATGAATTGCTTCTTACTAATGGAAAAACACCCGTGATTGAGCGAATATAACTGTAATGTGTAATCAATTCATGACCATTGCCATCATGTAAATCCCCCTTCTTGGCTCATATATTAGCACAGTGAGTTGTGACCTTTGAGTAGGGCAGTTTTTATCTTCCATTTGGGCTCATTCAGCCATGAAGTCATGGACATCTTTTTATTTTCCTCACAACACTTAGGAAACAGTCATAGGATTATTTTCAAACTAAGTTTTATTGGTAAAATACTTTACTTTACGATGTTATGACGACATTTTGAGAGGGGGACTTACTTTTTGGTGTTAACAATTATGAATATTGTACATAATTATACGATTCTTAACAGTTTCCACCCTGTACCCAGCCAACATCGATCGTGAACCCACAGTGGGCCCTCATGGGACCCTTAATATTTTGTCCACTTTAGCCTGTATACGGGTCAAAGTGGACAAAATATAAAGGGTCCCATGAGGGCCCACTGTGGGCCCACGGTCGATGTTGGCTGGGGAGTCGCGTAAACAGAGGGGGGGGGGGGGGGGGGGGGGGGGGGCAGTTTCGGTCGCCCCGACATATTCGAGTCGTGTCGGTCGAAATTGGCACTGTCGGTTGTGATTGGTACTGTCGGTTTTCGGATCGGAGGCTCGTCACAACTCCCCTCTTAAATTTCTGACTCGGTGGCAAGTAAAGTTGACTTATGGTAAAGTCCTTGTCGGTTCACTTTCAATTTCCACTTTCAATCTTAGTTTCTAAAATTTTCGTAAAAGGTTGCCCCAATTTTTTTTCTAGTCACTTACATCGTGAATTTCACGTAAGTGGGGTGGGTGGGTGGGGGGGGGGGGGGGGGGCGGGAGGGTGAGGTCAAAAAAATTCGCACAGTCCAAAAAAAAATTGCACAGTCAAAAAAAAAATCGCACAGTAAATGTACTACATGTACAATTTTCCCTTCTATTTGGCTAATAACCTTGGTCTTTTTTCTCCATTTTTTTTCTATTTCCTTTTTTTCTCACCCCTTTTATTTTAGGGGGTGGGGGGCGGGGCGCCCCTGAGCTACGCCAATGAGGGGCTATGGTTGTACGACTACATGTACAGGGGTGAGTTTGTTATAACATATACATAACACTCTAAGGTAGGTATAGGCATTGGATGAAGCAATAACCACTAACTTGTTCAACGTAAAGATTCTTGTCTCCTGCTCCGTCAACGTTTTCACTTAACCACATTCCGACCCGCCATATACTTTCTCCTTCAACACCTTGACCATCTTGGTTTATCTTCATATGCAGATCAAGATGTATGCTCGAAAGTGAAGATGATTTCCTTGGTTTGATAGTCATTTCATATACAGGAACATCTGTGATGAATTATATTCATTTAAAGGGATACGCAATGAAGTAGTGTTGATTTAAAAAAAATTCATTTACTGCATAATTCAAGGTGCACATTAATAATGGACATTTGTATTGTTGCCACTCTCGAAATCACGACAGTAGCCTTATGACCAATATATATATTTTGTATTGTAGCAGGGGAGCACACACGGTTTTGAAACACATTGAAACACATTTGACCTTGACCTTTGACCTTGATGTAGAGTTATTTATGATTTGTTATCATTCTATTACCCGGAAATTTATAGCAATGGGAGACAAAATAGGATAAGAGCAACTCAGCTCCATACCAAGAAGATTTAATTTATTTTAATGTTATAATTATGTCTTCTTGGTATCGAGACTGGGAAGCGAATGAGGGTCTATGAAGCGAAATGAGTCGAGCAAATCCAAACAAAGGACAAGTTCGCGGGCACCCGGAAGTGGAACGTGAGTGGCCAAATGATAACCACGGGAGCCCAGCAAACTATGACAAAATAATTTCCGCTCCATTGGCTAAAAGAGTTTAACCTTTATGGCTCAAACTGTATTATACTAGCACATTCTAGATCGCAGAAATGATCTGTAATTAGACCCTCTATATATAATTTCACAAACGTTTCAGCCTCAACATTGTAATGATCATGAGCGCAGCAAAACAGTTTTTGTTTTTATCCCGGTGATGACGGTTACCTATAACATAGAGATATACACCATAAATGTGTGACCTTGTACTGTTGTAGCCGAAACTTAAATTGAATAAATAAATAAATAATATGTGGAAAATATATTTGGTTGTTCAAACCATTAATAATTCTTCATTTTGATTCAATTTGAAGAGTCAAAATGGATCGTCACGCATGAGCGACCCCAAGCTTTGTTTCTATAATGAGCTAGTTTTGAGGCTAAACTTTAGGGCTAGTTAAACAGGTAAAGACGTGGTCATGGGTAATTAGCAGTGGCTTAGACTTCTTTTTCATATTGGGGATGCATTTTCCTACAAACTTGGTAAAAATGATATAGTCCCTTACTGTTTAACCTCACAAAATCTATTCTCCACTGTGAAAATGAAATCTAAGCCACTGGTGATTCACCAAATACCACTTCATTTAGAAGTCCCTAAACACTTGTCAAATAAAACAATGCATGGGGTCACTCAAGTGTGACAAACTTTTTTTACCCTTTAAATTGAATTAAAGAGAAGAATTATTAATGTTTTGAACACCCAATAACACTAATAACAGTTACAACAGAAAGACACACACGATTATATTTAGTAGACAAGAGATTATGAGAATACACGAGTTTCTTTCAAACAAGCTATAATAACATACACATTTTTTTAGCACTTTGTCAAAAATGTGAAATCCCCATGCATGTCTTACATAATGGAGCGTATTTTGAGTTTGATAAATCCGATATTCATGATCTAAAATTCTAATAAAATAGTACAGTATGACTAAGATGATGAAAAAATAACGGATCTAATCCCGTTGATTTTGATGATGACAAACAAATTAATGAACTTTGGGCATCGATGGGTAGTAATCATTTTGGGACAGCCTGTAGGAGCGACTAAATCGCGAAGCGACCTTAGTATGTTACAGCATAACTTACAATATGGACATACATCACAGCACTTTCCATCGAAATGAAGCGGCTCTTCGCAGAAAGTTGGTTGACATGATCTTATGTCACACCTAACTGTAGAGTTATCGCAACCGCAGATTGTGCATTCGTCCAGCTGTAATGCGTCTCCATGAGGGATGGGCGTTCCTCGGTAACTACAAGGTAGATATCCTGAAATGCAATAGGATTGATCAAAACATTAAGCTACATGCAGATATGGCTTTCGGCCATTTCTGATTAAAATAATAATAATAATAATAATAATAATGTATTTATATAGCGCCCAAAACATTGGTCCCTGGGCGCTTTACAAGCAAAAGGCCCCATCCAACAGATAAAAAATACATAAAAAAAAAAAAAAAAATTAACATAAAAACTACCAATACACATCATAATATAAGTCAAGCATGACTACCATGAAATTCAAAATCTTTGAATAATTGAATACAATTGGATAATTCAAAGTCGTGATGCCTATGTCCTTGTTAAAAACACAAATAGTTCTTGGACCAGGCGCTTATATGTTAGATAATTACAAATCAGTATCAGTATCAGTATCAAACATATAATTATAAAGATATACACTAAACAACGGGCAAATCTTCTCTTCATAATATAATCGACGCCTCATTCATAAATATTGAGTGGATGCTTTTAAATATTGAGTGGATACTTTTAAATATTGAGTGGATACTTTTAAATATTGAGTGGATACTTTTAAATATTGAGTGGATACTTTTAAATATTGAGTGGATACTTTTAAATATTGAGTGGATACTTTTAAATATTGGGTGGATACTTTTAAATATTGAGTGGATACTTTTAAATATTGAGTGGATACTTTTAAATATTGGGTGGATACTTTTAAATATTGAGTGGATACTTTTAAATATTGAGTGGATACTTTTAAATATTGAGTGGATACTTTTAAATATTGAGTGGATACTTTTAAATATTGAGTGGATACTTTTAAATATTGAGTGGATACTTTTAAATATTGAGTGGATACTTTTGAATATTGAGTGGATACTTTTAAATATTGAGTGGATACTTTTAAATATTGAATGGATACTTTTAAATATTGAGTGTATACTTTTAAATATTGAGTGGATACTTTTAAATATTGAGTGGATTCTTTTAAATATTGAGTGGATACTTTTAAATATTGAGTGGATACTTTTAAATATTGAGTGGATACTTTTAAATATTGAATGGATACTTTTTAAAGTTATGATGCTTTTTTGTAACCACACCTAACGGGGGGGGGGGGGGGGGATTGTTTATATGGGATGTCATTGATTTGTTTGTGTGCTATCTAAAATGGTCAGGCATGATTGGTGCGCTGTGATTCATCATACAAATTATCACTGCTGAGCAGACACTGGCAATGATATTCCATAAACAAATAATTTTACTGCCATTTTGGGGGTAGGTTAGTCTGGTTACTTAAGTCATCCGGCATGACTTTCAAAGTATCCACTCATCATTTTCCTGGGGTGGACATTTGCTCATTTATATCTCAGATCTGTTAATACGGACTACTGATTTTATAGTGGCTAACATTACAGCACCTGGTCAGGAACCTTATGTCTTAGGTGTAGATTTTGTATTAACACTTTTCCGGCGGCAGGCGTCTGCAGACGACATTCAAAGATATCACAAAATGTTTCAAAAATGTTAAAATTATTTAATTTAATTACCATATTTGGGAAAACCACGAGGAATGCATTAAGATAAGCACAAACATGCCTAGTACTGGTTCGGTAATCCGTGAGATAGACCTTGAAAGTTCGAAAAGGTTTCTGAAAAATCTGTTTTGTATTTGGTAAAATCAATAGCCGCGTGGAAAGTGTTAAGATTCATCGAATGGACGAGAAGGCGCGTCCAGACCCTGACCTGACTTTATCCTTTCCACATATGTCTTTCAGCATTTCAGTCGGAGTGTCTGTCTAGAAGTGTCAGTCCGTCGCTCAAAGGTTTCTTTGTAAAGAGCACGTGTGAACAATAGCCCAAGCCCAACAGACATTAACAAGGTTAATGAACTGAGGGATTATAAATCAACTGGTAACTCTTTACAAAGTGCTCCTCAGATGGGCTAACAGTTGGTTCACTTTAACTCTGAGAACACGCATATTACAAGAACTGCAAATGAGCAGGGGTTATAAATGCCTATGAAAGTGACATAAGAATAAGATAAAATCCCAAACACATATAGAGAACAACATCAAAATATAAATAAAAGAACAAATTACACGT
>CM069446.1:55815736-56073926 GCA_035610835.1 Ophiura sarsii | reverse complement strand
AACGCCACCGCTGCCACCCTTGACTTTCGAAATATAATCAACCATGTCTAAGCCAATCAGAGATAGAAATACCTGATTTATTCACACAATGTAGCTAGATGTATGGACTTTCAAATGACACATGAATCATAGCTCTACCACATTTAGTTGTTCAGTTAATGGAACACCGCCTCGCTCCTACCTACTTCGCCATCAAATACCTGTGGGCCATCTTTTGGTACACATTCCATAGTAATTTACAATGAATACGCATGGGGATTCGTGAAAAATCCCATCAACATGCCATACTGAATTTCCGGTGCATCCTTCGTTAGGATCATTTGACATTCTGAATACGTCTGCTGCATGTGGTGATTTTGGATGCTTGTAGAATGCCGACTTTAAGGTCTCCAAACCATCAGCTGATGTCAACTTGTTGTTGCCCTATAATTTGTCCTTGGTCCTTGAAAACTAAGGATCCTGGGATGTTTGAAGACAAATCCAGATACTTGCTGTCAATTTATTTCGTAAACTTTTGGTCTAATTTTGAAAGATTGTACAGTGTGCATATAAAAAAAATGTTCATAATACTTTAAATGACTTATGCGTAAGACTTAAAAGTCGCCAAAGTAATATATTGCACCGTCATACGTATAAGCATGAAAAGTATGAAAATTGAACTAAACCAATGAAAATATTTCCATAATAATAATATAGAAATATTTGCATTGTTCTCACTTTTTAACACTTTCCACGCGGCAGGCGTCTGCAGACGACATTCAAAAAGTTCACAAAATGTTTCAAAAATGTCAAAACTATTGAATATCATTACCATATTTCGAATCAGCATGAAAAATGCATAAACATCAGTACAAACATGCCTAGTATAGGTTCAGTAATTTTTGAGATAGACTTTGAAAGTTGGGAAAGGTTTCTGAAAAATCTGTTTTGTTGATAAAACTAAAAGCCGCGTGGAAAGTGTTTTAACACCTTAAAAGGTTGCTTGTACGTATGGTGATGCAAAATGTTAATTTGTTGACTATCGCATTGGTCCAAGTTATACGCACAAATGACTTATACGCATGAGCCATACGTACTAGTTTTGAAGTGCTTCCTAAAGACAGCAACAGTTGATAGCATTAACGAATGTAGCTGGTATGAGTCTGATACGGGTACGAGATTATAGTCCAGGAATTTTAGATTTCATACAACACCCAGAAAAGATAGTACTAAGATGATTTCTTCAGGATAGTTCCCCGATGATATAAGGAACAACATATTAAAAGACCCTAAGAATCCTGCATGTGCTTACATTTTTAGAGCCCAAATTCAAAATGGCCGCCAAACAGGGGGTCAAAAAAATCAAATTGCTTCAATTAAGCTGAAGCCTAGCATATTGTTCGTCTGAGCACAAGGATCCTAAAAATGTATAGTTTGCCCCACGTCTGATATTTGGTTGCCGAAGTATTGAGCAAAACGTGAAAAGGTGGTTGACTTTTTGCATTTGGAGTCAACATTTAAATTTGCTCCGATTTTGACAAACGATATCTCACTATTGTTCGTCTGACAGGGGTCGCATTCTGACGCGTCTGCGCGTCCTAGACCTCTCACTTTCTAATAGTGACGCGTCAGGTTTCAAATTGGAAAGACTTGCGGGTCCCGATCAAAATTGAAGGGACCCCTTAAATTTGACGATGTGTGGAAATGGAAACCTTAAGAAATTTTGTAAATTACATATCCATCCTTTGCTCACAATATAAATCCATTAAAACTGCCCGTAAAAAAGTAATTTTTTTAAATACCCAAACTTCAGGACCCCTCATTTTCTTGGGGGACCCCTTAAATTTGTTTTTTGAAGTCCTACGGGGTCCTAAAAAATGTCATGGGACCTCTCACATTTTGGATCCAGTGCTATCCCTGTCGTCTGATCACAAAAATACTAGAAATAGTAGAAGTATGTTTGAAAATAACAAATTAAAATTGGTACATTCTATATTCAGTCGCCTGTTTTTATTTTCAATTTGTCTTACAGAGGTGTTAAACTAATCTTGACAGATGATTCGGTTCACACCGCAAATGATAATATCCCAGTAATTCCTATACGTCTCTGTCCTTTCTGGTTATGTAAAAAAGTACACACCAGCGACAATCCAAGCCACTGTGTAAGAGACTCCGCCCGATATGATTTATTCACTTCTTTCGAAACCTTTAGTCTCTTATAGAACAACTCACCCTATCAACATATCAATGATTGCTATACATTATCTCCCATAAAAAACACTATTATAGGCGTCACCTAACGAGGTAGTGGGCAAAGGTCATATACATTCTGTTAAGTTCACAAGGTACAAACAAACGCAAGATATACTTGGGTACCTGAGAGAGTCAGAAACAATACTAAAACAAATTTATTCGTATGACCTCATAGGGAAATAACTCTCACTTAAATCACTTGGATTTATGCGTATGCTGGGGTGTTGAAGTTTACCTTTAGAGGACGTCGAGAAAGGTAAGCATATGTTTTCATCATTGTCTATGTAATACGAGGGGAACCTTCCCCGCGAAGAGGTTTGATACGTATACAAGTTCCGCACGTGGCTACTATTTATATTACACTGTGAATGTTTTGTTCAAAATAAACAATAGCATAAGTACATTTATAGCCTAAGAACATTTTAATAGATCAGTATGCAAAGTGTAAAGTCGAAACTCAAAATATCACAAACCAAGAGTTATACAAGCCATATATATTTTGTAAATTATTTGTAACGTTGTTTTTGGCTATCTATGATATAATTGCGTAAGTCACAGCAATCTATAATTCATTTTTCTCACTACTTCAAATTGATATTCTGTTACATGGTTATATCATACGATGAGAGTAGTAGGGAAAATGTCTATAGAATTCCTAGTCCACTATTATCTGATTGTTATATGGACAAAATGATGCTTCAAAATCAAGACTTTACGACGACCCCCCCCCCCCCCCCCTTTAAACAATGGCATGAAACAATCCATTCCTTCATCTTGGATAACATTTCATGGCAAACAGTTTTAATTCTGAACATGCAATACCAGTCAGCGTTTTCCAACTGACGAATTCGTGCTATTCTGCTTTTTATTTCAAGATAAATTCTTATCCATATCATTATAGTCAATGGATGTATTTCGATCTGTTACCATATAAAAAACACTTTTTCAGAAGCCTTTCCCAACTTACAAAGTCTATCTCAAGATTTACTGAACCAATACTAGGCATATTTGTACTTATTTGAATGCATTTCACATGGTGATTCCAAATATGGTAATGAAATTCAACAATTTTGAAACATTTTGTGAAATTTTGGAATGTCGTCTGCAGACGCCTGCCGCGTGAAAAGCGTTAAAATTATCCTTTGACACCGTATATCTTTGACACAGCCGGAAATGTGGTGCGTATGTCTCATGTTTATCCGGAATCCGAAAATGTCTGTTACAATGCTGCAAAAAAATGTAATTATAAGGAAAGAAAGAAATATCTCGTATCAACTTGGTCTGGGATAAACCGAATGGGATCCGTCAGAGAAAATTCTTAACGATTTGCATCGTAAATTAAATGGAAAAAAAAAAAACACATATATAATTACTTTGTCTCGCTTTAAACATGACCACACATAGCACAAAGAATTACTATTCCCATACTCCTTATAATCTGTAATCATAATATAACTTTGACCGGCACCTAAAACGTTACATTATTATGTAGGAGCCGTTAGGTAGCAACCTTATCACAGAGTCTATTTGATAATGTTATCACAACGCTATTAAAGTGATAACCCTAATCGATAGTTAAGTAGTAGAAGGTGCTCAATACCTGCCTTATTGATATTGATATATATCATTATCTGTAAAGCACTTCTTAATCCTAAAGATACATTAACACATTCCACGCGGCAGGCAGCTGCAGACGACATTTCAAAATTTCACAAAATGTTTCAAATTTATTGAATTTAATTACCATATTTGGAATCACCCTGAGAAATGCATTGAAATAAGTACAAACATGCTTAGTATTGGTTCGGTAATTCTTGAGATAGACTTTAAAAGTTGGGAAAGGTTTTTGAAAATCTGTTTTGTATAATTATGGTAAAACTAATAGCCGCGTTGAGTGTTAATCCTAAAGATACATTAAACAAGAACATTCATGTTCTCGGCAATCATGGCAATTGGGCACATTTATTCAACATTTGTAGCTTGTATTACAATTCTGAAATATACAATATTATTTTTGTTGCTATTACTTCGCGTGTCTACTTCCTTCAGTGACGTAACTTTACATTCTGTCTTTTTACGCGTGCATGAAAATACGCCTCGGGGAATGCGCAAGCCCCTCAAAGTAGGCATGCACGTTAATATACAGTCATAAAAAAAAGTAACTATGCAGGTAATAATGTACTTTTAACTCTAAAAATATATATCCTACCTGGAAATATTAAATGATAAAGTTATTGAGAAATTTATCTTCTTTAATATGAGATATTGCACGCTAGTATTGGTTGAATATTTAAGAAGCGACAATCCAAAATGTAAGGTAAAGTCACAATTTCAAATTTACATTTTACATTTCAACACGGGGGAGAGAATGACAGGTATAC
This sequence comes from Ophiura sarsii, assembly GCA_035610835.1. Classification (NCBI taxonomy): domain Eukaryota; kingdom Metazoa; phylum Echinodermata; class Ophiuroidea; order Amphilepidida; family Ophiuridae; genus Ophiura; species Ophiura sarsii. The sequence continues at coordinate 56,069,313 of CM069446.1, read as the reverse complement.
TCTGTTTGGCCATCTCGAGAGAGTGACGTAACTGAACAGGCGCAGCTTTTACGCACGCGTGTGTATCTTCCGCCTTTCAACGCTCGTGTTCATACACGCCGCGAGTATGCGCGCACGTTATGTGATGCATTTAGTAGAATACGCGGTTACAACACTGTCTCGAGATGGCCAAACAGAGTATAGCGTGTGTGTGGCGTATTGATCCATCGGAACAATGCGGCCGACTGTCCAACCTGCGCATGCATCCCCCAATTGCACTACCGGTAATCAATAAGGTACCCGTAGATTGGTCTGCGTGTAGAAAATAAAAATGTGAAAATGAAAATCGGACTTCTCCTTACATTTTTGAGTGCCACTTCCTCAATAATCACTCGATCCTAGCGTGCAATATCTCATATTAAAGAAGATAAATTCTCCAACAACTTTATAATTTAATATTTTTAAGTAGGAAATATATTGTAAGAGTTAGAAGCCCATTTATTACCTGTATAGTTACTTTTTTTGATGACTGTACATGTGCTGTCTCGTTGAAGTCATATGATCCGTACTATTATGTGTATAGTATAAAACACGTAGGCTTGGAATCGAATTCCTTGCCTCTCTAATTTATATCGTCATTTATTGCAACTTTCATCCCCTTTGGTTGCATAAACGATCATAACTTCACATTTGTTATGAAAGAGCTATCAATGGATTTTGGTTAGATTGTAGGCCTATATTTCAGATTTTGATACGATTTTCTCATATTATTATGTCAACCGGTCAAGCATGGATTTTGGTTAGATTGTTAGATTGTAGGCCTATATTTCAGATTTTGATACGATTTTCGCATATTATTATCCACCGGTCACAATCTTATTTAGGTGGGAATATATGTTAACAAACGTATAACAAACTGCAACTATTGTAGGTGGGGAAAACGTAACCCCATACATGTGATAGCTCCCTTGAGGTATTTTATTACTGTCAATATATTTAACGATGTTAATATAAATTGACACAGAGCAGCTATATATGGAGAGCTTCATGCAATAATTCGTTGCAATTCCATAAGTATTAGATACAATATATCCCCAAGATAATCTTTATAATATGGTGCAAAGTCTATATCGATGATAACCCCAACATGTTTTTTGTTGTGTTGCCCTCAAGTGCTAACAATTTAAAATTGAGTCGGTCGGTCGGAAATTTTTTTTTTTTTTTTTCTTCTTCTTCTTTTTTGGCTGAAAAATATATGGTTTATGTTTCGACAAAATTTGTATAGGCCCATATTTAACTAATGTTTCTAGTGTGAGAATAGTCTAAACATTTTAGTAAAGGTAACTTATTCATTTCAATTATCAAGCAAGAAATAGTAACATAGACACTTTAAGGACACTGACCCTCATTTTTGCGATTTTAGGATCGGTCGCTGAGGGTAACACAACTCTTCTTCTTTTTTGGCCTAGGTTGATGCGGTATACCCTTACGACAGTCCGGAGATTGAATGGCAGCTGCTTAAACAAATGTACCTTGTTTATAAATGACACAGTTTAATGATACTTAGACGGGGACGTCCCAACAACGCCCCAATTTGAAGGCTTTATCTGATAAGGCATTCAGAAAAGTTACATTCTGCAGGATTTCGCGTTTGAAGCAGTGTCATACAGGCTGTCCCAGAATGATTATCTCCCATCGATGCCCTAGTTCATTACATTTTTTCCCCATTTTTTCATCATCAAAATCAATGCGATTCAGGTCCGTTGTTTTTTCATCATCGTTGACACATACTGTACCCTTTCATTAAAATGTTAGATCATGTACATCGGACTTATATAACTGAGGTCACACTCTATTGTGTATAAGACATGGTGATTTCACCTTTTTGGCAAAGTGCAAACAAATGTGTGTGTTAATTGTTATTGAAAGAAATAAAATGTCTCAATCTCTTGTCTGCTATTATAAACTGCAATTTAACTGCTATATTAAACTGTTGTTTGTTATGGTTGTTAAAATCATTAATATTCTTCATTTTGATTAAATTTGAAGAGTAAAACGGATAGTCACACATGAGTGATCACAAAAAAATGTTTTTTATCTCAAAAATCTCATTTTTGGCACTTGTTGGTCAATATTTTCAAAACAAACAAATTTTAAGCCAAAAAAAAAAATTCGCTCCTAGATAATTGACTTTAGATGATTTTGGTGAAATTTTGGAATTTTCAATCAAAAACTGATATTGTTAGGTTGTCTGAAAATTTTTGACGCCAAAAAGGGGATTTTTGGGCAAAAATGTAAAAAACACTAATTTTAGTAAAATTTGATACCAAAAATGGATTCTCTGACTCATTTCATTACAAAAAATGTATACTTTTATGTACATCACATTTATAATTTAAAAGTTACAGTGCTTGATAATTTGGCGCCAAACAGGGTTGACACCAGTCTTAACACACACCTTTGTTTGCACTTTGTCGAAAAGGTGAAATCACCATGTCTTACATAAGGGAGTGTATTTTGAATTTGATAAATCCGATATTCATGATCTAACATTATGTCAAAGATGATGAAAAAAACAATGGACCTGATCCCATTGATTTTGATGATGAAAATAGTTAATTAACTTTGGGTATCGATGGGTACTAATCATTTAGGGACAGCCTGTAGGTAAGATAGGCTTAAACTACTTGCTTGCATACTTGCTTAACTCGGGTGGTGTCCCCGATCTACGATGGTTCTCCAAACTTTTCGGTCATTCATTGCTGTCTTTATGTCACAGGTGTCCAATCCAGTATTTTGCTTAAGTAATTCTATAAATGTCAGAGCAGGTCTTCCCGGTTTTCTTTTGCATGCTTTGGGATCCAGTGCACCAGATTGGATACTGGCACCTCACATCTGAAACAGTGGCGAGTGAACCATACTTTGGGGGAGGTCACCACCATACAATAGGGTATTTGGTATCTGTTGTTTCCAGTTGATATTGAGTACTGTTCTCAGCATTCTGGTGTAGCAGCCATCAAGCTCTTTCTGTAACTTGGGAGTAATGGTCCAAGCTTCGCATCCGTTCGGTATAACAATACCGACTCTACTGTTGAGGCAAACAGGCGAAGTTGACTTCCATATTTTGGTCATTTTGCTACATGCTCTCCATACTGCTGCTTTGCGTTGTTAATGTCCTTGGCTGTACTCTCCATCCAGGCACCAAGATATTTAAAATCTGGAACCTCCTCCACCTTGATACCATCATTTGTTTGTATGGATCCCTTCTGACTTTGGTTATTTGACATTCACTTTGTCTTGCCAGCATTCATTTTCAGACCAACCATTGCTACTGATGTCTCAACTCTTTGCAGCAGATCTTGTGCTTGGTAACATTTCTCTGACAACAAAGAAATGTCATCGGCGAAGTCAAAGTCTGTCACCACCTCTGCCCTATCCGCCTACTTCTACGCCTGTCAAGATGAATACCAAGCTCTTCTTCTCTCCCTTATATGGCCATCCTCACGCAAGGTTCAGCACAATCCCAAACAGAAGGGGAGGGCGAGTTTGTCTCCCTGTAGAACTCCAGCCAAGATTTCGAACTGTGCAGTCTCTCCATGGGGAGAGCCATGGGGAGAGATCACCTTAGCCATGGTATTCTCGTACATAACATTCTTCCGATGGCTTTGACGATCTGTTTTGGTATTCCATAAGCTTGAAAAATTCTCAGTATTTTGCCATGGTGGATAGTGTCAAAAGCTTTTCTAAAATCAATGTAGTTCACTGCTGTTAGGTTGTTGGCCTTGACTTTTTCTAAGTCTCCTCAGTGTCAACATGTGGCCCGCTCCCGGGCCCGCTGTCGTCCGTCCGGCCCTGAAGCCGTCGGTTGGTTCTCAGATACTGATCTAGCTCTGGTCTGATTCTATTCAGGATCATTCTGTTGTACGTTTTGGCAACAATAGAACTTAGGCTAATATCTCGGTAGTTGTCTCATAGGCTAAGATTCCATGATTTCGGGATTGGAACGATGTTGAGTTTACAGACCACTGGCTTTTTTCAATCAGTAATGCTTCATTGCAGAAGTTGAATACAATGTCACCAAGGTCGCATCTTTCAAAACTTCAGGTGTGTCATCACCACTGCTTTTCCTTCTACCAGTGACTTTTTAGCTTTGTCATAGCAAAGACATCTATCAGAAATCTCCAAAACAAAAAGAGCTTATGGGGATAGATCATTTTCGGCTTATGGTCCTAAGTTGTGGAACAGCTTACCAAATAATGTACGCGATGCTCCCAATGTGAAAGCTTTTAAAAAGATCTTAAAAACATACCTTTTCCCAAATTAATTGCTAGTCATTGTGCATATTTTTGGTTTTTTAATTGTATATTTATATGTATCTGTTTTTATCATAATTGCTGATGTAATAAGTAGGTCATGTATTTTATCATGTGTCATTATTTTGTTGCATGCTGTAACTATATTGTATTTTAGATTGTGTTTTAATGTACAGCGCATTGGTCCATGGGAAATGCGCTTTATAAGTATCCTGAAATAATAATAATAATCTCGTTGTAAAGGACCGCCCCCCCCCCCCACCCCCTAGTCAATAACACACCCACATTCTCCTATGTTTACAGAAATGAAAGACCAGTGCAAACCTGTCAAATATATAGAGTCCATTTTGCCCCGAAAATTGATAAATGTATCGGTCAGTTTTTTATTTTGCTGGCGGGACGTCTCTACCAAATAAATTCTGAATAAATATCATCGATTTTTTAAATACTTTTTTTTTAGATGCCAAAGAATGTCCAAATCACACTGGAATACACTAAGGTTTATTAATTTAGCTAAATTTTGATATTTTATCCCTGTATTGTATGTTTGTATAATGAAAACACTGGGACGGATTGGGACAATCAGGGGTCCAAATTAGGTACCCAGTCGGGTTCCCGAAACAAAAAATTCTAAATCCAAAACATGACATTGGACCTGAAATAACCCATATAATACCCAATGACCCACTCCGTAGCAATAGTAACTCATAACTTACGATCCTTTTACTAAAGTATTTTATTTATTCTGATTAAAGGTATGACTTTTTAAGGACCGTTCTGTGTAAAATAAATCTGTTAAAGCAACAATATTTAAAGGTAGATGATCCGATTGCTGGCCCGATCTTCAACTCAATGTTTTCTATTTTACATGAAAGGTCATCCTTAAAATTGTCGCATTCCAAAGTTTGAGTTGCATAACTCCAACGATTCTATTTTTAGAAGCACAAGGTCACAAAATATTGGCCCATTGAGTAACACACAGACTGGTTGGTAGTTAACCACCTTTGGCAGTAATTCACCACATTTTAGCCTATAATTTCTAAATGGAACATTTCTGGCCCCTAAGATTTTACAGACATAATGAGAAAAATATGGGGATTCTTCTGATATCAAAATATCTTGATGTGAAAAAAAATCATAGCCCGAAAAAAAGTGATCGGAACATACACCTTTAAATTCAATGCATTATTTACATTTTTTGTTGTTGAAATTCAAGTAAAAAGAATTACTGATTCAGTTTGTATAATTATAATTATTTGATCTGGTAAATGAAAGATGTTTCATATATGCATGATGGATATAACAACACATAGGTTCTGAATGCATCTCATGCACAGGTTTACCATTTTTCACATGCATATGAACGACATTATTACAAAAGTAATATTTCTGACTTGAATTTCCAAATATTTCTTGATGTATTTTTGATTATTCTATTGTTACATCATGTAACAGGCAACACTTCTCTTGCAGTAAACAATGGTAATTGGTGCGGCGTGTCCCATGTCATTGCTCTCATTAAATATCCAGTATTGGAATCAATGTTTATACAATCTAAAAGATAATTGAGTTGGCTGATAATAAAAGAATTATTTTGCTTGTCTAACATAATTCTGAGTTGCTCAAGCACAGGATTGCCAGTGCATTTTTTCATGGCTTTTTCAGACGGCCTTTGTCTTGGTTCCTTTAGGCCAATCACAAGTTCGAATTGCTAACCCGCGAATTTTTGCTTTGTTGCTCAGCCGTGCGTATCCGGCTCAACACAGCCCTTGTTTCCCTGGATTCATTCGCTAGGTCATATCGTTCTGCGATTTCATACCAGAAGGATCTGTGAAAAATGTTCGAGTTAACTTCAAGTCAAGTTTAGAACTGGTTATTTTAGCCTTTCTTTGTTAATTTTAATCATCGTATCACTCGGTGTTACCGCTGATCGCCTTGGGAATTCTTCAGTTTCAGCTCCGTATTTACCTTCAGTATTATCAACTTATTTTCGTGAGTACTTTCTAAGGCTTAATTAATAATTACCAGCTTTATTCACGGAAAATGCCTCCAAAAAAAAGGGGGCCAGTTAAGAGAAAAGCGGTGGATCAGGGCAATGTCGTTCGCCAAACCAGATCACAAGCAAGGGCGTTTAACGATCTAATGCAGCCACCTTTATCTGCCGGGCCATCTACAAGCGGCGGCACTGGACGCCAACCTAGTCAAGTTCAACGGGGTAGGGGCCGTGGCCGTGCCCGTGGGAGAGGTGCTGTTCGGGGTAGTCGGAGTATTTCCGCCCCCCGAAATGAATTCTCCCGTCAGCAGCACAGAAATGTTCAACTTCAAGATCAAGATATTCTTGATGTGAGAATAGACGCCGAGGATGACCTCAGAATTGAACTGGACGGTGGGGAACAACCCGCCGATCGCAATCTTGTTTGGGAAACCCACGATCATCAACAACAACAACCGCAGCCAAGTCGCCATGACGACCACGCTCCAGTTAGCTCCCAGGGACGACCTAGCACATCCGGAACTTCGACCTCCATGACCTCTACTAGCTCCGGTAACAACAACAGCCGCCATTTTGTCGCGAGTGCAGCGGGTAGTTCGTCAGGCCTGGCGTCGAGTAGCAGTGGTACACAACAACAACAACATGTACAGCACTTAAGCCAGCCGAGAGTTGACCGCCTGGTCCAGGGAACTGCCGGTGAGAACGTTTTAACTAATTTTGGGCGGGTGTTGACGGGTGGGGTTTCGTTGACAAATGGTTCTAATTCTGTTTACCAAAATCCTGCTAATAATGGTACTACTACTACTAGTAGTAGTACTAGTTATAATAATCACAACATGGGTGACAGTGCCGTTTTCAATCGTAATTCGGGCCTTGGTTTTGGTCCTGGTATTATTAATAATAACGGTGGTACGAATAGTAGTGCTGGTAGTTTCAATTCCGTTTTCGCAAATATTCCAAGTCAACCTCAGCCTCAGGCTTTGTCATCAATTTGCAGTCCCTTGGGTGAGTTTCTTCCTTTAAATCTGAAGGATAAAATTATCAGGGGTGATTACGTTGATTTTGGCCTTTTGTTGGACAAGGGAGAAGCTCAAGCTATTGCTTTGTCCGGAAAAAATGGGTCGCCAATCCTCGAGTTGAATACCATGGGTCAATTGGTTATGAGGGAGGCCAAGTCACAGCAAAACATTACGTCCATTCATTCCTGGACGAATGCATTCCTTGTGTACACGGCTGTTTTTTTGTCCGCTCATCCTGCTCGCACTCAGGAATTACTAAAGTACGGTCAGATCATTAGGACAGCTGCAGCTAGATTTCAGGGATATGGTTGGCGTCAATACGATATCCAATTTCGATTACGCCAACAAAACCATCCCCACTACTCATGGGCTTCTATGGATGGTGAATTGTGGAACTTATATATTGCAGTTCCTTATACACCTTCACCTTCAAGTTTCAGGGGTAGGGGGGGTCATTCTTTTCGTGGCAATGGGAGAGGTCAATCGCAATCAGGGGGTGATCAACACTCCTCCAATATCACATCCGGGTTATGCTACGCCTTTAACAATAAGAATGGATGCTCCCGCAACCCCTGCAAATTCAGTCACATTTGCCAAGGGTGCAATAGTGGGGACCACGGGGCGTCATCCTGTAGTAAAAGCCTATCTGGGTTAGAAGAAGGGTATTAGAACAAAAGTTTTGGAGTCTAAGAGTTTTTTTCTCCTTACAGCTTTACAATTGGGGCAGCCACATCTCAATGAATATATCATAAAGCTTACCTGTTTATTGCTATTCTAATCTCTCTTTTTTATTTTTTTATATCTCCCCATATTCTTTTTTTTTTTGCTTTGTTTTTCTTTGCTTGTTTTTCAATAAACAATATTTTTGCACAGGTCGCCTTTGGGTTGCTGGCGACAGCATGGTCAGCTGGGCCGGTTACTACAACACACAATTTGAAGGTTGCGGCACTACCTTTTGGATGGGCGACAGCGGTGCCCGGCTGGTCAGAGTGTCAAAAATGGTAAAAACAAACCTGGCTGGTTACCCATTCCCCACCACCCTCATAATACACGCAGGTACTAATGATTTGTTCACTGCCCCTATTTTTGACCTAAGACAGCGCATCCTTGAGACACTGACAGTGTTCCGTAATTTACTTCCTCGTACTAGAATCATTTGGTCTGACATTTTGGAGAAGCGGTATTATCACGAGCAGTCTAAGCCAGGGGGTGGTAAATCCTGTGTTATCTCACTCAACAAATATGCCTTCAAGGTTTGCAGATCCATAGGTAACGCGTGTGCTATCCGTCACTACAAAGTTATCTTTCCAGCAGACAAGAGTCTGTATAGGTGGGACGGCTTGCATATGTCCCCTAAAGGCAATATAATACTTAGGGACTCTCTCCAAAGGGCTCTCACACACTTCAACGAGTTTCCTGAGGTAATTACCTTCACCACCCCTCCTGTCTAAAAACTATTTTACTTAAAATTCACTTATTACGGGGGGGGGGGGGGGGGGGGGGGGGGGGGGTAGGTCAAGTCCCCTCATAGGCCCTTGTTTGGCAGTTTGCTATACACCTTTTGATTAACCCGAGTCACATCATCATTCTTTTTTTGTCCATTTCACATTTGCTTTTCAGTGAACAATATACATTTGAAAAAAAGTTTATTAATAACCTCTACCTTAAATCCCTTGGAGAGGGGTTTGGCTTCGCGTTCCCGCTGTCCAGGCTTTGTTAATAATGTTAGCCTCATATGGCAAGTTAGGTTCCCATACGATAGTATTCTAGGGAGAAATTGGGACAAGCTCTTCGCTGCCCAGGTTCTATTCTTTCCCAGTGCAGGCTCAGAAATGTTTATTATGAATACCATTGCGATGTGAAAAAGTATGATTGGTCGATAACTTCCACCAGGTAAATCCGGGGAAGGTTTCATGTTTCATTTTGGCTGGTTATATACAACCCCCATGGTTAAATTTAATCGTCCAATACTTAAATAATTAATAATTAATTAAATTTGATGTCAATCAATGAAGTGTTTATCTACGGATAACAATGGAACAGAATGACCAAATATGGTCGGTTTACACAACACCCAATTCTATGTGTCACTATGGACTGGAATTTATAGACACAATAGAATGGTGTTGGTGTGTGATTAAGGTCAAAATCTTGAAGTACATTGAAAATGTGCTATTATGTGTCTCTAAAAACTTTAAATATATGGACACATTTGAATAGAGTGACCTCAAGGTCAGCTCCTCATCTATTGATAAAAAATGTCATGTATTACATTTAAAAATAAAATTTAATGTGCATAATCAACTCCTTTGTCAGGAGTGAGGTCTGGTTTAATAATGATAACATTAAAATGCACTTCTGGTATGAGCTTACAGATAACGCTCCATATGACTCTTTGCGTTTACGTCTTGTTCTTGTAATCCTCGTGTCTGGCAGCAATAAAAGAATTATTTTGCTTGTCTAACATAATTCTGAGTTGCTCAAGCACAGGATTGCCAGTGCATTTTTTCATGGCTTTTTCAGACGGCCTTTGTCTTGGTTCCTTTAGGCCAATCACAAGTTCGAATTGCTAACCCGCGAATTTTTGCTTTGTTGCTCAGCCGTGCGTATCCGGCTCAACACAGCCCTTGTTTCCCTGGATTCATTCGCTAGGTCATATCGTTCTGCGATTTCATACCAGAAGGATCTGTGAAAAATTTCCCACCCTCCCACCCTTGTTACAAGTGGGCGGAGGCGTTTGCCCGTCGGTTACATTGTTTGTTTTAAATACCCATCTGGGTTAGCAGTTTGCTATACACCTTTTGATTAACCCGAGTCACATCATCATTCTTTTTTTGTCCATTTCACATTTGCTTTTCAGTGAACAATATACATTTGAAAAAAAGTTTATTAATAACCTCTACCTTAAATCCCTTGGAGAGGGGTTTGGCTTCGCGTTCCCGCTGTCCAGGCTTTGTTAATAATGTTAGCCTCATATGGCAAGTTAGGTTCCCATACGATAGTATTCTAGGGAGAAATTGGGACAAGCTCTTCGCTGCCCAGGTTCTATTCTTTCCCAGTGCAGGCTCAGAAATGTTTATTATGAATACCATTGCGATGTGAAAAAGTATGATTGGTCGATAACTTCCACCAGGTAAATCCGGGGAAGGTTTCATGTTTCATTTTGGCTGGTTATATACAACCCCCATGGTTAAATTTAATCGTCCAATACTTAAATAATTAATAATTAATTAAATTTGATGTCAATCAATGAAGTGTTTATCTACGGATAACAATGGAACAGAATGACCAAATATGGTCGGTTTACACAACACCCAATTCTATGTGTCACTATGGACTGGAATTTATAGACACAATAGAATGGTGTTGGTGTGTGATTAAGGTCAAAATCTTGAAGTACATTGAAAATGTGCTATTATGTGTCTCTAAAAACTTTAAATATATGGACACATTTGAATAGAGTGACCTCAAGGTCAGCTCCTCATCTATTGATAAAAAATGTCATGTATTACATTTAAAAATAAAATTTAATGTGCATAATCAACTCCTTTGTCAGGAGTGAGGTCTGGTTTAATAATGATAACATTAAAATGCACTTCTGGTATGAGCTTACAGATAACGCTCCATATGACTCTTTGCGTTTACGTCTTGTTCTTGTAATCCTCGTGTCTGGCAGCAAATACCGTTTGTTTTATTGTATTGCTTTGATCGATCGATTATACGCAAATACAATCAAACAAACGACATCTGAAAACCAAATAAATTATCGTTCAGCTCATCTAAAATGTAATACCATAGGCCTAACGAATATATATTCGTTAGGCCTATGAGTGAAATTACATGTAACACCTACACCATTTTTTAGGAACACCCTGTATTGTGTGAAAGTGGCGTCAATATTATCTTCGGTTAATCACACCACAAATATTCTTTGTAACAAATTTTGGCGGGAAACTGTGTTTATTGAACATTAAACACCAGCGATGGAAATAAGACCCGCCCGTCCGCCCATAGCGGGTAACTTTCGTGTCGGGCGGGTGAAGATACAAAGGTACCCGTCCGACTGGTGGGTAACACTTTTGAAGCTAAAGTGTAAGTAACAGTAAGTTCAGGGTAATTTCATGATCATCAGATGATCGTGTATCATGATGATAGAGGAGATCAGGTTGATAGGAGATTAAAGAGAGTATTGGATTGATGAACATGATGAATACGAGGAGCTGTTACGGGCTAGGGTTACAGTTACCATCGTACAATAAAGACAAAAATATGTAATTGTAGTTTAAAAGTAGTCTTGCTCTTAATTGTTTGCTGCAAAATATTATGAAAAAACCTTGGGCTGGTGGAATTTTTGTCGGGCAGGTAAATTCTGTGAGTTACCTGCCCGACTGGCTAGTTGAAAAAAATCTGAAGTTCCACCACTGTTAATAACTAGAGTGAATGCCCCGGATTCGTTTGAAAGTGCAGCGCCCTCTAATGCTTATAATGGTCAGTAAAACGGGCGCATCCAAACAAATTTTAATTAACAATGATAATTGCACCGCACTCATTTCGATGAATAATGAATAATGATGACAACTATTTAATATAATTTATTAGATATTAGCATGTAGGTTTTGGCGAGAAAAATGCGGGTACTAGTTTTGACATTGGACCTCACAATGAATATTTTGATAGTTCGCGTGGTAATGAATTATAATTCGCAGCTTATCAATATTATATTGATTCTAACTAAACGAGATGTATGTATTAAAACACTTATACCAGCTGTTTAATTTCGATTTCCATTTTCTGACATATCATTACCCTATATTTCTTTTGTTTTAATCAATAAAAAATATTGATAAACTCATTAACTGATGTCTCATTAGTCAATCACACATTTGCATTGGTATTTTAGTACTAGCAGCGTTATGTATGGTCCTAATGGGTAAGTTCAATTTTCTCTAATAATTTTCAATTTTAATTTTCTTTCCTATCCTTTCTTCTTATTTTTCATTAGACGTTACATGATTGACGATGGGGTCTAAAGGACATTTCTTTAGTAAATCTACCATTATTTGTGTCTCTGCAGCCGTTATAGCCGTTGCCGTGTTAATAGGAGTGTTATGTGGCATTCTACCAGCTTGCACGTAAGTAAAATAATATATTCATAGATTCATAATTGATGTGCCGTTTTCGGTCATTTAAATTTGGGTTTCACCTGTCCGTAATTTGGTAAAAACCTCGTAGCCGCGTTCTCAAATCACAATATATATATACGTGTCACGTCTTTGGTGCCGGTGTACGTGTAGCAGCAGGATACATAGTCCCCTGGAGTCATAGTCCCATGGAGCCATAGTCCGCCCTGTATAGATGAGGTGACCTATGATGTCATGTATTTACAAATGACACACCATCTGTTGTTTCCCTCCAGGCAGAATATACAGTAATAATGAAGACAACATGAAATGTCTTTCTAATGAATTGTAAAACTCATTTGTTTTTGTTTTTGTGAAATGCGATAGCTTAGGCCTATAGCATTCCTAAGCCAGTTTAAAGACAGTTTTGATAACAATTTGCTGTGCATGTGACACCTCAATCTAGTTAGAACACCTGATCTGGCCTATGTAAACTATAGGAACTCTTGCCCGGTGTGTTTTGTCTCAAATAAACAGAGGGCGTCCTAAATGTCAACAAATGTCACCTCATCTGTAGTAAAGTATAGGTTGATATAGAAGACTAATAATTTCTACACGCAACACTAGTTTCACGCTTCATTCCTTGTCTATGGAGGCCGGACTATGGTTCTAGGGGGGACTATTAGCGTGTTTCTATTGAGGATTCTAAATGATTCCGAATAATTTGCCTACCGCATCATACCGCATCATAGCGGATTCCGGTCTGTTTCTATTGGCGACTGTTTTCCGAGGAGGATACGAAGTTGCGTGTCACATCGTGACGTGCGTGCCTTGCCGAATAAAGTTCGTATATTAATCACTTCCAACATCATCCCCCAGTACGCAATTCAATGTAAATACCATGTAACATAACGATGTTAATTGTATATAACATCGCGTCGAGACTATGAACATTGAGCGCACGTGTTATATACCAAGAATAAACTAAAAAATGAGTGTGAGAAAATATTAAAATCTTGTTTTGTCGAATATGTTTTCCAAAATGTTGAACAACAACAGCATTTATACTAATTTAAACACTGTATAAAATATTTGTTGCTGCATTTAGCAAGAAAAATTAAGTTATATTAATACTTTCTCGTATTTATTTCTAATGAAATATTCGCTTCAACGCAACGTTAAAAAATGAAACCAAGCGGTTAATTAAAAAATGTAATATGAAAAACATTAAAACCAAATTTCGGGCTATATTTGTACAAAAGGTTGCGCAAAACAGGTTCAATAAAATGTTGACAGTTTTTGAAGCCATTTTTTTTAAAATTAAACCAAATCCCACAACTTTGAAAAATATGGCTTTGAAAAACTTCAAGTCCAACGTTTTATTGAACAACGTCGCGAAATCAGTACCCGTGGACAGAGTGAAATTGGACAGACTTTGTTTAAATAGCTGTTATTTTGCAATCGTGAGGTTATTTGTAACGATATTTTCAGCATAGATGGTCAAGATAATATAGTTGATTAATATTGAGAAGAAAAAAAAATTAAAATATACAGAATTTCAAAAAAAAAAGGCTTCAAAAAACGGTTAACGTTTTATTCATTACGCTACAAGGCCCGCTTATAGCAGCGCTATAAATTGTTGTCCTAAGTTTAAACGCATGAGCGTGGATGTAATTTGCAACATAATGGAAACTCACCCATGCAGTTAGCAAGAAGTACCGCTCGAATTTAAATATAGAACCAGGCAATCCTCTCGTAGTAATTGATAACAATAGGTTTACCAGACCGAATTAATAGCGCTCCTAAGCGGGCAATGTATGTCATGGAACCACCCTGTATGCCTCTCAGGTAGGCTGCACTGCAAAACCAGTACGTAGGGCTCATACGTATAAGTGACTTGTACGTAAGACCTGTTAATACAATAGTCGCTAAAGTAATGTTTTGCAACACCATTTACGTACAAGCACCAGTCACAAACGCTCACACCTGTAATGACTGGCATATTTGAAAAGCTCAATTAACCCTAACCCACCCGGTGGATTTTCCAACGAAATTTTTTTCAAGCGAAAAAAGCACACACAACAAGAGGTGCCACGCTCCGGGTTTGAACCCACGACCTCTCGGTTGGCGGGCGAACGCTCTACCAACTGCGCCACGGGGGAAGCTGTGCTGGGCGAGTGTATTCGCCCAGCTATATAGCCCGGGGCCATTATTTCACACAAAAACCTCAGCGCCAGGTGGATTCTACAGGCTGGGAAATGGGATTTCATGGGATCTGGGGCTGTAAGGGTTAATCAAGGTGAAATTAGAGAAAAAAAAGTGAAAATTAAAAAAAAAAAAAAAAAATCGTTCCTTAACCCTAACCCACCCGGTGGATTTTCCAACGACATTTTTTTTCAAGCGAAAAAAGCACACACAACAAGAGGTGCCACGCCCCGGGGTTTGAACCCACGACCTCTCGGTTGGCGGGCGAACGCTCTACCAACTGCGCCACGGGGGAAGCTGTGCTGGGCGAGTGTATTCGCCCAGCTATATAGCCCGGGGCCATTATTTCACACAAAAACCTCAGCGCCAGGTGGAACCGACAGGCTGGGAAATGGCATTTCATGGGATCCGGGGCTGTAAGGGTTAATCAAGGTGAAATTAGAGAAAAAAAGTGAAAATTAAAAAGAAGAAAAAAAATCGTTCCTTAACCCTAACCCACCCGGTGGATTTTCCAACGACATTTTTTTCAAGCGAAAAAAGCACACACAACAAGAGGTGCCACGCCCCGGGGTTTGAACCCACGACTTCTCGGTTGGCGGGCGAACGCTCTACCAACTGCGCCACGGGGGAAGCTGTGTTGGGCGAGTGTATTCGCCCAGCTATATAGCCCGGGGCCATTATTTCACACAAAAACCTCAGCGCCAGGTGGAACCGACAGGCTGGGAAATGGGATTTCATGGGATCCGGGGCTGTAAGGGTTAATACATTTGGGTATTGGTAGTCTATTACAGCAACAATTTGTAAGCTTATACATAATTTGCTTTTACATAAATACTGTTGTAGTATCGGGAACAGTCTTCTATATTATGTATGCAATCCTTTCAATGTTTGTTTCCTAGATCACCGGAACCAATCGAAGCAACAAACCCACCGAAGACCGAGCCGCCGGTGACCACACCACCGCCGCCACCTAAACAAATATGGGAAGATCTGCGCCTACCAACGTCAATCGTTCCACATCTCTATGATCTCTACCTAAAGACTGATCTAACCAATTTCATTTTTAACGGAACAGTGGACATTTTATTCACCTGTGTCACCGCTACAAATTACATTATTTTGCATAGTAAACAATTAGATATAGTTCAAGGGAGCGCATCTTTAAGTTGGACAGGTGGAGATGGGGCGCCAGAATTTGAGGAGCCGTGGCTCTACGTGGAGAATCAGTACATGGTGGTGGAGCTTAAATCGGATCTAGTGGCGGGAGAGATGTATCATTTTTCAATAGATTTCGGGGCAGAACTTAAAGAGGATCTACTTGGATTCTATTTAAGCTCGTACACGAGTGGCGATCAAAAGAGGTAGGTTGAACTATCGTCTATACCACATGATCATTTGAACTTAAGACAACTAGCTAGAATTTCTTCTGTATGTACCCTTATTGTGTTGTTTTCTTACAAGCATGTAGCACATCGATGGAGGATTGTAGCTTTTATAGTCATGGCACTTTCACAATATAAATATTATGTGACTTACACGTCCTTTTTGAGAGGTTTTCACGATACAGTCTTTCGGAGTGAAGTTCAGTGAATTATCACAGGACTTAATCATCACGGTCCTTTCACTTGACCGTCAGGATTTTGTTCACGTTCTGTTAATCAAAACTGATGATAAAGTGACGATCATGTGTTGATTCAATCACTTGATTGCACATTTTTTCTGGCTGCTTGACAACTGTGTTTGCAACCAGAAGATCGTCGTATACGTGACTTAGGTTGAATTGCCCCTCATCTCTATTCATAATGGTGTCCTGTTTCTTGATCTCTATGGCATCCTTCGCCCATCAAAAAAAGTGAAATCAACATTCAACCAGCATGCTTATATAGGCTTTTTAAGCCTGGCCCGAGTAATTTGCTTGAGTCTGGTCCCTTCAGGATCCAAGCGTGTGTCTGTACGGACCGACCGTGTAAACAAACAAACAAACAAACAAACACAGTATCGTCACTCCATCATCGGTGTTGATAAAGAGAACAGCTTGTTTTCGAAACATCCGCTATGGTATGTTTTAATCCATCCAATATACATGTTAATCTAATAAAAGTCCTGATGAACACCTTCAACAATGACCTCTCAGTTGTTTTCATCTTATATTCAAAAGCCTCTATCGTAGTGTTTTCACCTGCCTTTCCCGTTGTTTCGTAACGTACATGGTCTAGCATAACATTTCAACATAATCAACTATGAACATCTCCGTTTATCGATAGGTACATCGCGACAACGTTCTTCGCGCCTACAGACGCGCGAAAATGTTTCCCGTGTTTCGACGAGCCAGCGATGAAAGCCAATTTCACTTTGACCATAGATCACGAGCCAGAGTACCACGCCATCGCCAACATGCCTCAGGAGAGTAACGAAACATTGCCGGATGGATGGGTGAAAACCAAGTTTGACATGAGCGTGCCAATGTCAACGTACCTCCTGTGCTTCGTGGTCAGTGATTTCGTTTCCAAATCTAACATGACCAAAAATGGTGTTTTGGTAGGTATCTATAATGTGTGGAATATTTTTTGAAAAAAAGAATCTTGACCTTTGAAACAAAAAATATTGAAGTTTTTTAAAAATGTGTGAATATTTTAAATAATTTGGACAACTTTTGAATAATTTTGAAAATGTTCGAACACTTTCTAGATCTAATGTGAAGTGTTCCTTTTTCTCCACTGATCAATGTTGAATCCCACAATGTGTCCACCATCAATCAGCACGCGCACATGGCCTCGCAAGATTGATCGGTGAGGAAGCGGGAGGGGTATGAGGAAGGGGATTTTTAGACAACCATATAAGCATGATAAACAAGTTCCTATTTTAGCGGGACCCAAATAGTGCCCGTGTTTTGGTAAAAACAACAAGTCAATTAGCACGATTTAAGGGTCCGTGTTCGAACGGTTTTTTCTAAGATTGTAAGCATATAGGCCTATATCCGAACATTTGAACATTTTGAAAGTAATGTCTGAATTGTTAACGTATCTTTTGTACTTCGGGGTCAGTGATTTTGTATCCAAATCTAAATACAACCAAGAATGGATAGCACAGTATCATCCGATGTTTGTGCGATTCCCTCTACTTGTATTTTGAGACGAATTCGCAAAGTGGCATAAACGGTTCTTCGCGTTACATCCGGAATTCGCGTTATTATTAGTATACAATTATTATTATTATTATACAAGGCATTTATATAGCGCTCTTACACAATGAGGTAACACAGCGCTTTACAGAATAAAATACATATAGAATTAAATACATACACGGTAAAAGGTAAAATTACATACACGGTAAACATGGTAAAAGGTAAAAGTACATACTTGGTAAAAGGTAAAAAAATACATATACAATATAATTTTTCTTAAAATACAAACACATTTTAAACAAGTTATGGTGCGAATTGTATTCTAAAACTTGATCCCAATGTCAAATGTCATGGATGTACAACCGAGTGGATTTAAGATGTTGAAAATACCGACGATAAATTTACCATTGGAATCTTTTGTTATACAGAAATAATTTCATTTACACAGTTTGCCAATGAAACATAATTTCTATTCGCTGAAAATCATATGTAGGACATTCTTACAGGGGATTCACGTCCCAATTGGCACATTTTGACCTCAGTTAAATATCAAAATAAGTGGAAAACTATGATAACCATATATCCTATCATTGTAAACTGCAAGTCTCAAAGAATTCAGAAAATATGATTTTGTTGACATACCGTAGTTGTTATGGTAACCAAGCAAGGCTGCTGATTGATGAAAGTAAGAACAAGCGTAACTCAAGAACAAAACATCAACTTACGAGGGGCATTCAGTAAATAATGAAAGTGATCATGGTATGGGATGCATGAGTGATTCTATTGAGGGATAATGTGATCAATACAAAGTATGAACCTTTGTCTTTCAAACAATACACTTTTGGAATGTTAGATACCTTTGGTTATGTAATGTCATTAACATAAACACAATAGGTTTCAGACACTGACTGAAATCTGTCAATTATTTGGCTGGATATGTAATATGTTGAAAATGGGTTGATCGATACATTTGCGTATATCTCGGCAATGCAAGCATAAAAACAGATAACACTTGGCACATAGTTAGAACACACACTTATCTCCGCTTGACATTATTTTTTAGACCTGAATTCCTTAACGCAAATAAGAAGGGACCATCTCAAATGCGCTTTTATTTAGCAAAATCCCCAATAATATACCTTTGAAAACAACAAAGGATAAAGAACAATGGAGGGATTATAATTTAGTAAATTTGTGTGGGATGTAAAGCAATAATAGTGGGGATTTCAGAAGGAGCTGTTCATAAAATTTCCTCAAACCATTGAAATTATGTGACGATTACTTTAACAATACATATATAGTAGCTCTAAAGATAACAGTAATAAGAGAGGTTGTGGCAGCCATCTTTGATTGATACATTCATGTATATCTTTATTTTGACTATCACAATATTTAAACACATTGATTTAAGCATTTTTAATTATTTCTGATTAGAATTTGAAGGCACAGTAAGCTTTTATCTGGTAAATTTCTTGATTTTAGCCATTTGTGGCCCTGTTCAAAATGATCTGCCGTCTGCGCATGCGCACATTTTCAGCAGGTTTCATGCAAATAAGTTCAGAAAATTAGTTAACTATCATATGGAATCTCCCAAACTGGTTAATTGCTTGGATTTTTCATAAATTGTTTGATTTTCCGCAATATTAGTGATTCGCTGACTGGGCATTTTTCAATGAAAATTGGCTATTTGAAATACTGATATTTGTATACTTTTTATTCGATTGCCTCTCCTTACTTTTTTACTCCTATACTACATACATCAAATTACACAGGGATTTAAGTTATTGTCTTTTTATCATACTTACGTGAAAAAAAATGGGATTTACCTGCTTCTGGTGTCATGTTATGCAATCTTCTTATCACATGTTTCATACAAATAATTCAAATTTCCCGCCAAATAACTGATTAAGTAGTGTCCCAAGTGTACTTACTTTGAGACAATGCTATGACGTCATAGTTCACACTTATAAATCCAAAACTGTACTGTTTGAAAGATGAAGGTTCATACTTTGTATTGATAACATTATCCCCTCAATAGAATCACTCATGTATCCCATACCATGATCACTTTCATTATTTACTGAATGCCCCTCGTACATCCATAATTGAGACATAATCTACAACTTATTCTTCATGGCGCCATATTTTCGGAATATTTGATTTAAACTCGCCATGGCAACGCTAATTGACTGGATTCTGGTTGCCAAAACAATCATATTTTCTGAATTATTTGGGACTTGCTCTTTACAATGATATGGTTATCATAGGTTTCCACGTAAATTTGATATTGAACATTGAGGTTGTAATTTCCAATAAACATTTCTAATAGTCATGTATACCATACCCAATATCATAAATATTATGAAAGTTTTTCTCAAGATGCACGTTTCAGTTACATCAGTTTTCATTATCATCACTTGTGGAGTGATATATAATATTGTCTAAACTAAAGCGGTTTAGATGAACACGTTCATTTTCAGATGAGACTCTGGGCTCGGCCGGATGCTATAGGAAGTGTTGACTATGCACTGGAGAAAGGAATCGAACAACTTGATTTCTTCGACGGATATTTCGGCACTAAGTTTCCTCTTCCTAAAATGGGTAAATATATTACACTTATGTCTTATATATGAGATTCACGCAGGCATTTTTAAGCCCGATGCTTATTAAGAATTTTATAGGCTCGTTTATCAGGGTTCAATTGGGGGCTCCTTGCCTCTTTCTCACATCGTATTATTTCAATTTGTATTCAATTTTGCTGAATAAATTGAATTGAAGAAAAAAACTGGAGAAAAAATGTACAATTTTTGGATAAGAGACTCCTATACTACGCATACGTAAACAAAACAGGTGCTGTTAAATAGCGCCATCTGTCGGTATGCTCATCAGCGAGTTACGGTTATGTCATGGTTATGTGAGCGGTGATTCGTCAACAGACTTCCGGAAATATGCAATGATTTTATATAGACTTGTATCAAGTCCGTGAAAAACACAAAATGACGATTATGATGTATACGCAATAGAAATAGACCAAATGAATTATAAATGTATAAAACAAACAATGAAACGTGAAACTCATATTTTAGGCTTGTAGAAACCTCCAAGCACATAAGTTTTATCATATTTTTCGAAACCGTACAATTTTCGGAAATGTTTCCAACAATTCCGTGTAAACTTTAATTAAGTCTATACCTAAACAGACGGCAAAGTACGCCACATTCCAACCACAGCGCCATCTATTAGTGTCATCCCCCAACAAGTTTCAAAATGTGGCTTCGTATCTATAGTGGAGTTTCAGCCCCCTGATTTAACACTTTCCACGTGGCTATTAGTTTGACAATAAAACAGATTTTCCAGAAACCTATCCCAACTTTCAAGGTATATCTCAAGGATTACTGAACAATAACTAAACAATGTGTGTACTTATTTCAATGCATTTGTATAATGTTGATTCCGAAATACGGTAACGAAATTCAATAATGTTGACATTTTTGAAACATTTTGTAAAATTTGGGAATGTCGTCTGCAGACGCCTGCCATGTAGAAATTGTTAATATATTTAACATAGAGCTTCAAGAATATCCCTCGTGTTTCCCCATACAGATTACATCGACGCTTAAGACCAGATAAAACTGTAATAACAACAATCAATCAAAACAAAATTAAATTAACCGGATTATTGTGGGAGATTGGATTGTGTCAATCTCTTATTTTATCTTCTCCTCAATTTATCGTGCCCAGAACTATGCCGTGTCATTTGCAGATCGGTCATTCTTCTGTTTTGGACCAAAATAATGGAACACTCTTCCAAATCACATCAAGGATGCTCAGACTATTAAACAATTGCTCAAATGCTTATTTTTTTCAACAAGTGTATTGTAAATAATTTCATGTATCTGTCTGTATAGCGCCTTAGTACAATTGTTGCTGATTTGGGCGCTATATAAATGTCTTCTGATTGATTGATGATTGAAAACGCATTAATAGTGAATTAAAAGCCCAACATCAAACATGTTATCGCAATTTTGCGTTAGATATTAATTTAGCATGGCGATACAAAAATGCATGTTAACCCAGCAATATCCTTTTCTTAATAACATCACATTAATGGAACAATCATTCATTCCATCCAACAGACATGATAGCCATTCCTGATTTCACCGCTGGTGCTATGGAGAATTGGGGTTTGATCACGTACCGTGAGACGTCATTGGTCTATGAAGAAGGGGTATCGTCTGCTAGCAATAAACAGAGAGTATGCAGCATCGTGGCACACGAACTGGCTCATCAGGTAAACAAAGTTCTCTATTTATATACATATTACAAGAAAGTGGTTGAACATTACGCTACAAGCCCGGCTTAGCAGCGCTATAAATTGCTGCCCTAAAAACCGGCACCAAATTTAAATATTCGCCTTCCATCAAAGCTGGTTGCTATAATGACATAATTCTCGTGTGCAACTAACCGGCTGTATTGCAACGCCCATTGAGTAGTTTAAACGCATGAGCGTGGATGTAATTTGCAACATTATGGAAACTCAACCATGCAGTTAGCAAGAAGTACTGCTCGTATACGCCCCGAATTTAAATATACAACCAGGCAATCCTCTCGTAGTAATTGATAACAATAGGTTATCTAAGCGGGTGATTTATGTCATGTTATTTTTGTTTCTTTGTTTCTTAATTGGAAACTCTCTCTGAAAAGTCTAGCAAAGTTGAAATATTTTGTCTGGATAAAGATGATTTTTTTATCGGCGAACTTGGATGATGTTTCCTCATTTTTAATGTTACTAAATGCTTCCATGCCAAACCAATTTTGGACATAGCTGAATAGACCTACGACACGTGTTCTCCTTGTCACATCAGACACCCGAGGGCGCACTTCGATTGGCTTACTGCGCCAGACGACGCTGGTCACGATTTGCCTAAATTTGCAATTCGTATTGGTTTAACACGTAATCGAAAAATTCTAAATATGACATTCCTAGGTACAACTAAATTAAATCATCCCAAAACCAATGGAGTTGGATAGCCAACTCCACTCTAAGAGTCCCTTCTTTTCATTTTTGCAAGTTAAATAACAGTTCTTGAACATGGCGGGTAATTTTAAATTAGTCACGTGTTTAGCTCGAAATTTCATGTTACACACCTTTTGATTCGAAATGGTAGAAAAGGGATAGTCATAGGCAATTATATATAATACTTGACGATATTCTGGCTTTATATTATAATTCTATGATTATTGGGGAAATAACGACGTTTAAATTAGTATTAGGTATTTGTTAATTCTTCGCGACCCAATTGGTTTCTGCTTTGATGGCCGAGTGGCTTAAGGCGTTTGCTTTATTCGCAAAGAATTTTTACCGTGAGTTCGAATCTCACTAGAGTCACCTTTTTTCTTTTGTCTTTATATTTGTAACAAATGACGTTGTTTAATAAACATTGGAAATTTGATTTATACTATACAAATGCTTTTTTTCCATCTACAATATGACATTTGATAAATTGCAATTTAATATTAGAGAAATGTACGGCTTTTCAAGAAGCACGGCGCGGCGACGGCTTGTTTTTTCGTGTTGCCTGTGTGTTCTTACGATACCCGCACGTAACCAGGAGTCTTGCCACAATGATTTTTCGTGTTGCGGTAGATTTACCTCGCGTAGGTCAACCTACTGCGTCCAATGGTTAAGAACCCTCCTCCTCCTCAAGGCGGAGAATAAACATTCGAACACATCCATGGTTATCTCATTCTACTGGTCCCTGTTGTCGGTGTTATAACACTAAAAACTATTCTATCTATACCATCATGCAAGCTTGAAGCATTTGCGCAATGGCTATTTGTCAAAACCTCGGGCACTTTTTCACCGCATCCTTACGTATGTTGTCCCGCTAGTTTAGTAATTTATAAACATTCGGTGTATTCTTGTTTACCCCTCCAGTGGTTTGGAAATCTTGTTACACTTAAATGGTGGGATGATACTTGGTTAAATGAAGGTTTTGCCAGTTATGTAGAATATCTGGGCGCAGATGCATCGGAGCCCACGTGGGGAATGGTAAGAACATGTAATTAGGTTATTAGGTCGGGCATTGGATGAAAACACGAATTCAATTATATCATCAAGAATCAAATGGCACAAGGTATCAAAATTCTATCCAGATATGTAACCGTTGAGAGCGCTTTTGGAATACGTGCCTAAAATGCTCTGGAATGATTCATAAAATGACATATATTAAACTAAAACGTGTATTTAAAGTAAAATAAATAGATTTACTTATGAAACAAAGGGGGACATCTTTTTTTCACGTTCTGCGATCATCATGACTCCAGGAACTCACATTACCGTGCCATAAATCAGTAGGCCTATAATTATAATTGTAATGTTGTGATAGAAGAAGTATGTGTTATATCTATATTCTAAATACCATTATGAAATTGATTACAAATACCATGATCCCTCGAGGATCTACATGTATGCTAATACTGAAAAACAAAAGATGTATTTGATTTGGCTTTTATGAAACATTTCAGCGGCAGTTTGTTTGCCCAAATCTGTCCATCCACAGCATAACTAGTATATAGATCATTTCTGTGGCTACCATTAGGTTGCAAACCCCATGCTCTCTCTATACGTTTGATTGTCAATAATTACCATTTTTAATGTATTTTGCATTTTGTTCATTTATGGTTATAGTTGTTTTATCTTTTCACATTTTCTACATCTAGACTGATCAGTTTGTGGCACGGGATCTGCAAGGTGTATTGGTTACCGATTCCTTAGCTTCTTCGCGGCCGATATCAATACCGGTTTTTACACCAGAAGAAATTAACCAGCAATTCGATTCCATATCGTACAACAAAGTAATTCGATACTATTTGTAATGATTGTCTATTTCTCATTTCTTGTGTTTTTATTTTTGTGTCTTGTGTTTTTATTTTATATTGTAGAAAGATCAACTCGTTCTTACTGTTCAAGGTGTACTTAGTACCGATTCTTTAGCGTCTTCGCGACCGATTTCCATCCCAGTTTTAACCCCGAGAGAAATCAGTCAACAATTCGATTCCATCTCGTACCATAAAGTAAACGCTTCTCTTTTTTATATACTTGCTACATGCATGACAAGCAAAAGTAACGCCTACTTTTTAACTTTGAACTAACCTGGCACTAATGTAACCCTCTATTATAGCGCTCAAAAAACCTGTATTAACCATGGCGCGCGCAAAAGGTTTGCTTTAACTATTACTTATGCGCAAAAACGTACCGCCTGTTGCATTGCAGTAGTAATAACAACGATTAACTGCTCAAAAACATATATCATAGCCTAAACTGGTATCATAAAGTTGACAAATCAATTTTTGATAACCTATTAACTAATCACATTTTAGCTTTGGGACTTTGTAAAAATAATTAAGAAAATTGAGAGCGCGTGTGGATAGCTTACCGGTCTCACGATGCAAAGGTTGTGAGTTCTAGCCCCGCTACAGCCAATTTGTTTGTATCCTGGGCAAGGTACTTAGTCTCAATTGCTTCGTCGACCCAAGCGAGATTGGGGAGCTGTTAGGGGATATTACAATCTAAGTGCTGATACTGAGTGTGCGCCGTGTCGGTAGCCTGGTAAATGAAGCGAAATGATTGTGACGATTTCCTAGGCAGCAAAAAACAGTGGTTCGGAAGTCACGTATAAATGGTGGTCCCGTGCATCGGAAGAGCAATACCCGAGCACGTTAAAAGGTTACAGACTCTTTCGTAAAGAGTAGGGGATCGTCCCGGTCTGTATCTGTTCACACATCTAACGGACCCCAATGGAAATAAGCTAATAAGCTAATTGGGTTATCCAGGGTCGTAGGACCCAAATAATATCAAATCAAATCAAATCAAATCAAATCAAACGATATTTCAGACAATAGGCTATACATCACAGAATCAACTATGTAATACATACCATACGTCACTATGTAATACCACTGACGGTATGTTGTTTTTAGAAAATTTCATTTTCAGGCCCGCGATATATGACTGCTTATGCGCGATGTAATTGTCTATGCATGCTACTAATGGATGGATATTAAAACAAGAATGCGCTTTGATTAACTCAACATAAGAAGATACCGCATGCAATAATTTAGTCTTCATAAGAAGATTTTACACATTACTCATAAATTAGATACATTTACAAAATATACTGGGAAAAGTGTACTTTAGGTCCCAGATTCTGGACTGTACTAGTATCGTCCAAGTCTTGAACACCAAGTATCGTTCGATACCGGTACAAAGTCAGTGTTCCAGTATCGTCCGATACTGGCACCTATAAAATGATACAGTATCGAGCGTTACTGGAACACAATTATGTACCAGTATCGTCCAATACTGGAACAAATCACTACTAATAGCATGTGTACCACTATCGCCCGATACTAGAACATAAAAACGTTCCAGTATCCCTCTATCGACCGATACTGGAACAGAAAATTCGTACCAGTATCGAGCGATACTGGCGATACTGGCAACTTTTATGTTCCAGTATTGAACGATCTGGTATACCAGTATCTGGGACCTAAAGTACACTTTTTATAAAATAGAAACGCTAATTACCTTTGAGGGTATCCATCAACTAACGGCGAGATTCAAGGGGAGGCAGTCACGTTGCTATCTACAGCTTAAATGATTTAAAAGTAATATCGACATGAATAAAACTCAATGTTTTAGTATTTTTAATCACATTGCTTGTTTTAGTGATTTTCGACCAACTTTTATTTTTACTAATATTATGTCTGCATTTGGCTGGAAGAAATGCAGTTATGACGTCATAGTGACGTTCGTTTGGAACGGATTGTTAGTTCTCATTTTGGTATTAGCAAATAATCGGGCGAGGTGTTCATACGGGATGACCACATTCAGCATGCGGTGCAAAATGGATTCCTTTTCGTTTTGTGTGCGGGTTGCTATAAAGTTGCGAATGTGAATACTGAACACATTTTTCCGTTAAGGGAGGTGTCCAGCAAGCACAACATTGTGCATTATATGTTAGAACAATATTGAGCCTATATCGCTTAGGTATATTGTACAAATCATACTTGAAAATGAATGAAACTGCCATCTCTCATCATGCAATTTTTACAAATTTGGTGTGGTCAAAATGTCCTGGTATCCATGAAATCATAGTTATGCACATGCGCACATTTGAGCACCAATAACCAGAATTGAGTTACATTTCTGGATTTAAAAGCCCAACGTGGAAGTTTGTGCGTGGGATTATTTATGAGATTACAACTCTTGTTGTGTAGTTTTATGGCTATTATACTCTGTGTACAACATGTTGTCATCCAATATGTAAACCTCGCCTAAAGACAAACCAATGTGCAAAGAAGTGTTTTTTTATGCAGAACTTAATGTTGGAACGTAAGAAGGCTGTATAATTTCATTGTCTGAATTCTATTCTTTCCATTTTAGGGAGCGTCAATTATACGAATGCTCAGTTTTTTCCTTGGTGAAAAAACGTTCCAAAAAGGACTTAAGGTAAGTTTTATTCAATTATATTTCAAGTTCGCAATATTTGTAAGGTGTCGGTATTGTTATTATTTTGTATTCTGGATTTATAGTTCTTGGTCTAGTCAATATAAATATTTGTAGGCGTTCACAAAAGAGCGCTGTTAAAGGGGGTTGTTAACCCCCAAAATATGGAATTTATCAAGCGCTGTAACTTTTGAAGTATTAATGTGATGTATAAAAGTATACGTCGGAGTCGGAGAATCCAAGTATCAAATTCTACTACAAATGCTGATTATTTTAATTTTGACCACAATCACCTAAAGACACTTCTGTAGGAATGGGTGTTTTTTAACAATTTTTGGTTTAGTTTTTAAAGTTTGAAATTAAAATAAGACCTTTATGAAATAGAACCCTGATGTGATAAACAGCCAAAGATGCACTTAAAGTATGTGATAGTTTGTGTTGTTAAACGATTCGTCGAAATTGCATTTATTCTTTCAGAATTATCTTAGTTTTTACGCGTATGGCAACGCCGAAAACAACGACCTATGGGAATTCCTAACAGCAGTAAGTAAAAACAGACTTGGCAATTCCATGTGCATAATCACAGTGGTGCACCATTGGTTATAATCACATTGGTAACTTTGACCGCTAAATGTTGTCTTCACTTCATTTCTGTGATTATGCTTGGACGGCGACCGCTATCACGGAGAATCATCAGTATGTTTCAGAATGTTTTAAGGAATACTGACTTATGTTGCGGTTGATTTCTATGGATGTCCACTTGAAACGGTACACATAATCTAGAATTACATGTAAACCAGTATACAAATATAAGTAAGAAAATGTTCAACATAATTTTCACATTAGGTAAAAATATCCAGATTAAACATATCGCGGTCCTCTCGATCTGAGATGAGAAGAATTTCCTCACATATCCAGGGGCGTTATAAGGGGGTGGGGGGGGGGGGGGGGGGGGGGGGGGGGGCAGGGGCGTTCCCTACCAGAAGGCTGATACCCCCCCCCCCCACCCAAAAAAAAATGAAATGACGGACTGATTTTATCCATTCTTAAAGATGGCTGTCGTACATAGAGGGATCGTGAGACCTAGGCTGTATACCATCTCTTTCCACCTTTTCCTCCTTTCCCTCACTATTATACAGGCTGCGATAGAAGACGGAGTTGACGTGGACGTGAAAGAGGTTATGGATACATGGACCTTACAGATGGGATATCCCAGCGTCAGAGTACATCGAATGTACGGTGGTGGATCTACTGGATTTGTTGCAAATCAGACCAGATTTCTGCTGGATCCGGAGGCCAATACCACCACGGAATATGGCGATTTAGGGTATGTGAAGCGTACTGTTTTTAATACGTGAGCATACCATAATTTCAATATAAAAGATTAATGTTTGTGTACGGCAGAAGTAGAGGTCGAGAATTTCACTGAACCCATCATTTAGGTGAGAAACTTTTATTCCGGTGGAATTATCGTGACGGTAAATCGTCGATCACTTGAAATTTTGTGAAATCCATTAATTATCACGCAGAAAGGCCATGAATGACATTCATTGATCACGTCACGTACATCACATAAATTGCTCGTAAAGATCGTGATAAAAATCAGGAAAATCCGTTAATTTCGCGTGGAAAAACCATGGATGTCAGCTAGTGATCGCATGGTTAGCCTTAGTCTCGGAAGTCAAAGTGATAAAAAGAAAGGCCATGATAATAATTTTGTTCTTTCTTTTTTTTCTTCTTTTTGTTGATGCCGACGCACCAACTATTTATTTGTATTTGTCATACAGGAAACAATAATAATGAACATTTAGTTTTAATATTCTCTATATAATAAAGTACAGTATTTAATTATTGTCTTTCCACCTTTTATATGAACTCCATTTTTTATTGTGTTTATATAATCTTCCCTTTCCAATGGCAATATGATAATAATCACATGAGACGGCGTCGTGATCGGGTGCAAAGATATCACCTGATGATCAATTGAGAAGAACAACGACAGATCCGTCGTGATATGGCAAAAGGCACAATTCGTAAATATCCCTTATACATCTCATATCTCATAATAAGCTTTATTCCATAAAGCATACATTGCCCACAGACACATCGAGGAAAAGCAAGGTACGACAAGAGGTGTGCTATTGCCTCCGAAAGCAAACGAGAGGAAGAACATTTTATTCATTTGAACAATCAAACTTTTCCAAAATAATAGAACACATTAGTGTTACACACATTTTTCAGAATCAACTCTTAAGATAACCAATTGTAGGAAATGAATTTGGAGAAGGCTAGACGACGAACTCCTACCCCTGGGCTAGACACGGCCACACTATGGGATCAAATTCCGATATAAGAAATTGGTGGAAATGAAATTGGAGAAGGCTAGACGACGAACTCCTACCCCTGGGCTAGACACGGCCACACTAGGGATCAAATTCCGATATAAGATTTCTGAATTTTACAACACAACTGATTGATATCAATTCTAAATAATTCAATTTATCAATATCAGATTTCTGAATTTTACAAAAAACAATGGTTGGTGATATAAGGACAAGCTTATCGACAATGCCCCTTGGACCTTGCGCTAGGCGGCGACAGGAGAATCACCTCTCAATAATTCAATTTATCAATAGAAAATTTCTGACATTTACAATAACAATTGTTTGATATCAATTCAAAATAATTCAATTTATCAATATAAGATTTCTGAATTTTACAAAAAACAATGGTTGGTGATATAAGGACAAGCTTATCGACAATGCCCCTTGGACCTTGCGCTAGGCGGCGACAGGAGAATCACCTCTCAATAAATCAATTTATCCATATGATTGGTAGGGCTAATTACATGGAATGATGTGACATGATTTATATATAAAATTATTATAGGATTTGTGAGCCCAAAACACATGGAAGCTATGCATTATTCACTAGTTTGTCAAAAGAAAAAAGAAACTATGCACTAAGCCTACATGTAAGACATGCAATAAGCAAGTACGGTAAAACAACTGAGGGGTGAGGTGGGTGGGAAAAAATTAATTTATGTCCAAGAAAGAACGTCCAATTCGGATGCCGACAACGGAGGTTATGACTCAGTAAAGAAAACTGATTGCTGCTCGCAAGGCACGCAGGGAGGGACGCACACAAAAGGAATGGCCATCTATTGTTACTGTGGAATCAGGCGAGGAAAACGCGCGAAACAGAGACACAAGTTGACAGAGGGACGGGACTCTGCGCCGTGAGCAAAAGCGATTTATACAGATTTCATCTGAATAAATCGTCATTGCCCACAGACACATCGAGGAAAAGCAAGGTACGACAAGAGGTGTGCTATTGCCTCCGAAAGCAAACGAGAGGAAGAACATTTTATTCATTTGAACAATCAAACTTTTCCAAAATAATAGAACACATTAGTGTTACACACATTTTTCAGAATCAACTCTTAAGATAACCAATTGTAGGAAATGAATTTGGAGAAGGCTAGACGACGAACTCCTACCCCTGGGCTAGACACGGCCACACTATGGGATCAAATTCCGATATAAGAAATTGGTGGAAATGAAATTGGAGAAGGCTAGACGACGAACTCCTACCCCTGGGCTAGACACGGCCACACTAGGGATCAAATTCCGATATAAGATTTCTGAATTTTACAACACAACTGATTGATATCAATTCTAAATAATTCAATTTATCAATATCAGATTTCTGAATTTTACAAAAAACAATGGTTGGTGATATAAGGACAAGCTTATCGACAATGCCCCTTGGACCTTGCGCTAGGCGGCGACAGGAGAATCACCTCTCAATAATTCAATTTATCAATAGAAAATTTCTGACATTTACAATAACAATTGTTTGATATCAATTCAAAATAATTCAATTTATCAATATAAGATTTCTGAATTTTACAAAAAACAATGGTTGGTGATATAAGGACAAGCTTATCGACAATGCCCCTTGGACCTTGCGCTAGGCGGCGACAGGAGAATCACCTCTCAATAAATCAATTTATCCATATGATTGGTAGGGCTAATTACATGGAATGATGTGACATGATTTATATATAAAATTATTATAGGATTTGTGAGCCCAAAACACATGGAAGCTATGCATTATTCACTAGTTTGTCAAAAGAAAAAAGAAACTATGCCAAACAAGTTTGACAAGGAAAGGAGAACTTGCCAAACCCCCCCCCCCCCCCCCTAGGCATAACACAACACCTAATTCTGTGATACTATGGGCAAAATTGGCATATTGTACTGAACACATGCACGGTCGATCCAATTATTTACGGATGAACAGTGTGGATGAGAAAGGTGCTGAAATATCCAGGCCAGTTTTTGGGATAAGACCAATTGGTGAGATAATATTAATAAGTCTATCTAAAGGCCTATTTTTTTAAAGGACTTGCAAATCGACCAAATCCTATTTCCTTGGATAGTTTTTATCAACTGCTTTTGAACGAGTTGAACAGATTTTAAGTTGGGAGCACCACGTTTTTCAAACAACATGTCAAGCCAACGGCGCGAGAAATATTTGAGAATTGTACATGCAATTTAAACAAAGAGGGCCATGCGAATACTAGAAACACCTGATGGTGATGTGGTAAGTGCCGGTGATATATTGAGTTACTGTTTACAACTTTTGGCCCCATGACCGAGAACTTGGCACTTTGAGCATTTGTGCAAGTATTTGCACTGAGAACGAGTGCACCCTGTACCATTGAAGGAAAAACACAGTGACTGAGAATTGCCTGTGGAAACGCGGCTTTGGGAATATGATTCGCTCGGAAACTGTTGGGAAGATTGCCCTTGTTGGTCTTGGGGCTGAAAATTATGTTGATTGGGAGGTGAAACCACACATAATGTCCAAAGTTCGCCATCTATAATAGCCCATGATCTCTGAGGTTGGCGAGCTTGTTTAAGGCGAAATTGATGGTCGTATACGCGCCACCCATACCCATTGTAGCGAGATGCCGCTGTGCGTATCAAACTCGCATATTTCAATAACTCTAATGCCCTATGGGGGTGAGCTGTAAGAAAAATGGACGAAAAAATGAGGAAGGAATCAGTCCACCCGTGAATGGAATTAATAGTGCGTTTTGGCATGCTATCGCACCACACCATCCTCCCATCGTCATTCACTGATAGAACCATTCCCCCGACATCATTGTGACCAGAAATGAACCCGTTTTTGTCGGTAAGGGAGCCAAATTCAACATACTCACTGTTGATGATTTTGTTGATTGTGGCCCGAGTTAAATGATCACCGAGAGGGCTACACACTGATATCAGAGGTCCACCCGACTGTTGATTGGCGCTAAAAACAGGAAAAGAATTTATTATTGAGTTCTCACCCGAACCTTGCAACAACAGCGGAGAATACGGACCAGAGTTCATCATAACATTGCTGCTTTGCGAAGTCACAGCTCCTGAATTCTGCTGATTTTGTCGGGATGATACTAGTTCGTTCTCGGGTTCGTCAACTTGCGGTCTATGTTCAGTTCGACCAAACGATGATTGGGCCAACCGTTCACCTACTGACTGCACAGGGGGTTGGACAATACTGTTAGACGGCGGATTTTCTGCATCTGGCTCAAATCCTGCTGCTGCTCTCATTAGTGAGCGGCCTGTCAACTCCATGCTGGATTGGATTGTTGACTGGGCCTGGGAAGACGCTTGAACAGGCGTGGACGAGTTTGTATTAGTGTTCGTAACACGGCCGTCTAGTGCAATCGATGCCACTGGAGTTGTATTATTGTTTGTAACACGGCCGTCTCTTGCAATCGATGCCACTGGATTTGTGTTATTGTTCGTAACACGGCTGTTTCTTGCAGTTGATGCCGCCCCTCGAGTAGAATTACTTGTAGTATTACCCGTTGTATCACTCGTAGTCACGGCAACAGCCGGAGTCAATTGGGCCATCGCTCGTGCCTGATTCCGTGTTTGTCTCACGGCAGGTCGAGCTACACGGCCTAAATTAGCGTTAGTTGCATTCCTCTTTGTTCCCCTTCGTTTTCCCGGCATTTTGCTACTCACGATTTATAAACACAGCTAGATGACAGAGTTAGACAAGGGGTCCTAGCTTCTAAATAAAGCAAATTCGGACATGTACCGTATACCGTGCAAATGGTGAGCTGTAGCCGCTAATAATAATAACAATACTAGTAGTAGTAAACCGGGAAGATGAACGCCAACAGTTAATAATTTCAGCAAACCACTGCAAATATACACCAAAGTGTAGAGATGGATTTTCTAATGGTGTCTGATAAACATAAAAAATTAATTTATGTCCAAGAAAGAACGTCCAATTCGGATGCCGACAACGGAGGTTATGACTCAGTAAAGAAAACTGATTGCTGCTCGCAAGGCACGCAGGGAGGGACGCACACAAAAGGAATGGCCATCTATTGTTACTGTGGAATCAGGCGAGGAAAACGCGCGAAACAGAGACACAAGTTGACAGAGGGACGGGACTCTGCGCCGTGAGCAAAAGCGATTTATACAGATTTCATCTGAATAAATCGTCATTGTGATGCATGAAGGTTACATTTTGAAAAGGTATAGAACTATTTCCTTGTAAAAACAATGTGAAATTGCTTAATTTGTTCATTTTTAAAAAGAGCTATTGGTTACACTATAGTCCGGCGCACAAGTCAATTTAGAACTGAATGACTGTTAATCCGAAAGTGCTCTGAAGGGCCTGACATTTCGTCGCTGTTCTGACATACCGGCACATCACTTTACTTAATTCTGATTTTGATTCACTGCTAACTTGAAACTGCACGAGTTAAGAATGAGCATTACATAACTCTTGCTTGCAGATTTATCATACTATGTGCTTCTTTAGCGGTTCTACCTGAGTAAGCTATCACAAAGACTTCTATTCAGTAGCGTATCTCC
The DNA here is from genome assembly GCA_035610835.1 of Ophiura sarsii. Classification (NCBI taxonomy): domain Eukaryota; kingdom Metazoa; phylum Echinodermata; class Ophiuroidea; order Amphilepidida; family Ophiuridae; genus Ophiura; species Ophiura sarsii. Next base: position 56,035,144 of record CM069446.1, on the reverse strand, counting down.
CGGGGGGTCAGGGGGAGCAGAGTGCTTTGATCGAGAAGGCCAGCTCACACTACCGGGCTAAAAAAAAAATCGAAGAGAAGGGAAGAAGAGAGGAAGAGAAAAGGGGAAAGGAAAGGGAAAAGGGGAAGGAAAGGGAAAGAAAGGAAAGAGAGGGGGAGAAAGAGAGAAGGAAAAGGGAAAGGAAAAGAAAGGAAAGGGAGAAGAAGAAAAAAAGGGGAAAAGAAAGAGAAAATCTAAGGGATTTACCTAATTCCCTTAGATTCTAAATGACAACTTTGCCCCTTGCCCGGTAAGATGATGGGCAATTCAGTATAAAAATGGCAAATTTTCTCGCGCTACGCGCGAATTTTTCCAGGTATATCATTATAGAAGCCCGTTTGAAAGGAAAATGTACCTTAATAATGGCCAGATTCGTGTAGATATGTTGTTAAATTTTCATTCGCTGGAATAAACAACCCAGATGCGCAATTTTTTAAATTAATATATAGGCTCGAACTGGTTTTCACCGGGAAAAAATACCCTTTACCCCCCCCCCCCCCCCCCCCCCCCCTGAAAAAGATCCCAGATACGCCACTGCTTCTATTTCATTAGTGATACATAATAGGGGAATACCCAACCTATTTATAGGATGGAAATAGCGACATCAGCACCGACAGCCTAGCTGGTCTAGTGGTTATGAAAATCGATTTTTGAGACCTAAAGGACCTGGGTGATAACATATAAAGCACAATCTTATGCTGGTGCTGGTAATAATGCTATCAACTGTACTATTGGACTTCTAATAATTGTATCATTTTATCTTTCATTTTCAGATACCAATGGAAAGTCCCTGTCAATTACATCACTCAAGTGGATACGGATCCAGTCAACTTGACTCTACATTGGATAGAACCTAACACTGAATGTGAGTTGTCATGCAGTAACACTTTCCATGCGGCAGTCGTCTGCAGACGACAGTTCAAAAAATTACACAAAATTTATTTATTTTATTTATTTATTCACGATATAAAAATAGCCAGCAGGAAGCATAAGCTGAAAAAGCCGGCTTTACAATATAAAAATATATAAAAAAATAAAAATGTTTCAAAAATGTCAAAATTATTGATTCTCATCACCATATTTGGAATCACCATAAAAATACATTAACATAAGTATAAACATGCCTAGTAGTATTGGTTCAGTATTTCATGAGATAAGACTTTGACAGTTTGGAAAGGTTTCTGAAAATCTGTTTAGTACATGGTAAAACTAATAGCCGTGTGAAAGTGTTAAGGCCACACTGCAAAACAAGCACATAAAGCTCATACGTATAAGTGAATTATACGCAACACTTGTATATACGATTGGCGTCAATGTGATAGATATGCGTCATCATACGTAAACGCACCCGTGAAAATTGAACTGACATCAACGCAATAGGATATGTGTGCAGGTCTCGCTTTAATCTTTATGGGTGCTTGTATGCATGGTGATACAAAACTATTACTTACGTATATATAATTCATTTAAACGTATGGGCCATACGTACTGAGTTGGCAGTGCGGCCTTAGAATGCTACCCAAATATAGTATTGTTGTATGGTATCACGCTTCTTTGAAATGCGGGCGTTTTCTCAATTTTCGACACATTATCGACATTCGGTCTCCTGCCGCCTGACAACTAAGAAACAATGTGGGGGTGCCATAGTGATATAATACAAATGCTACCATTTTGATGCTTTTACTTTAAATTTAAAGTCTTTTCACCGTCTTCCGTTGCCTTAACAGTGATACATGATGTAACGCTTTTATTTCACAGTATCAATCCCGTTAACAATTGATGACGACCAATGGTTACTTGTTAATTACAACGAAAGAGGCTATTACAGAGTGAACTATGATTCTCGCAATTGGGGTTTATTAAAGGAACAACTTCTGTCTAACCATACGGTATGTGTTTATAACGTACTGCGATATATACTCACAGCGCTTCATCTTTCAATTTACCAAACGTTTAAGTGAGTTGAATTTTAGTTTACGTCGCACATCGTCTTTTTAGAACACTTTTTAGAAAACCGAGTTAAATTTAAATATGAAATATCTATTGTCAAAGAAAACCATCTATTATTCTCAACACAGTTAAAGGTAGATGACCCGATCACATTTTCGTAACACAGAATTATTTCAAACATACGGAGATTTTCATATCATATGAAAGCTCATAGTTTTCTCATCATCATACTGAAATTTGACGGCCTAAATCGATATTATTACGGAGAAATCGATGAAATAACGTCGAATTACCGCGAATGGTGGTAACCACCGATATAGTTTGTGTACTACTCAATGGGTACAGTTCACAGCATCTTGTGCGTCTAAAATAAGAACCATTAGAGCTATGCAACTCAAACTTTGGAACACGACTTTATTAAGGATGACCTTTCATGTAGAATAGAAAACTTTAAGTTGAAAATCGGAACATCTACCTTTAAATGCAAGTAATTATAATAGATTTGGTCAAATTTCTAAAAGTGGTAAACAGTGTCATAAAACTTATGGTTCCGAAGATCCCTACGTCCATGGTTCTAAAGCTAGAACCCAGATACCTTCGGACACCAATATGATGACACCATATTTTTTCAAACTGTTATCGATCACGATGGTCTGTACGTCAGTCATTCTTCCGGTTAGCTTTGGTGATTTAACAGACAATGTCAGACAGTAAACAATTCCCAAATATTGTATTTTGAGAATGACAGATTAAAGACTACATTCCGTACTGTCATTCTCAAAATACAATAATTGGGAATTGTTTACTGTCTGACATTGTCTGAAAAAGATAACCGAATGACTTCGTGGTCACATGAAAACATGTAGTGCAGAATTTCTGCACGCTCCAATGATATGTATTGCGGAATTTCTGCACGCTCTCGTGGACCGTTACAACGCGTACGGATGTAATAATGGCATCATGACCAGTGTCCGTGGTTCGAAAATCACGTAGAAAGAGTGATTCCGTGCAGCAGAGGTAATCCTGTAGTGCACGTTAAAGGTCACAGAGGCCTTCGTAAAGAGTATGTGATCACCCGGGTCTAAATTTGTACAAAGCATGTCCTGGGACCGTAGGGGCAAGCGGGGTCCTTACGCCCCAGGTCGGTTGGCCTCACAATTGGCCAGCGTTGAATAGTATTCCTAAACAAGACAAGAATTAAGGTTCCATTTGGTTGCCAGCATGGATGGGTGTTAGATCCATGAGTATTGCCTATTGGTGCAGCATGTAACAGGTCTATCAAAGGATGAGTGTGCTTAAGGGGGACTTACGGAAGTTTTTGACTTGATTTTTTGAATTTTGTGAGTGCTGTAACTATTGAACTATTAATTAAATGCATATAAAAGTACATTTTTGGAAAGAAAATGGATTAGGGAATCCAAATTTGGGGTCAATTGTGACCAAAAATGTTGATTTTTTTTGAGAAAATCACAAAAAAATCACTTTATTGACCCCAAAAAGTTCAACAAAGCTAACAAAAATAATTTTGAGTAAAAAAATCCCAAATTGCTAGATTATGATTTAAAGACACTAACTTAGGGCCTTTTTTGGGGTTTTTTAAACCTCATCTAATATATTTTTGAAATCTTGACCAAAAAGCGCCAATTTTGTTTCCACTTTTTTTCACTTTTTTGTCAATATTTCAAAATATTTTAGATTAGGTTTTAAAAAAAAAGGTTGGTGTCTTTATATCATAATCTAGCAATTTGGGAATTTTTTACTCAAAATTATTTTTGTTAGCTTTGTTGAACTTTTGGGGGTCAAAAAAGTGATTTTTATGATTTTCTCAAAAAATCAACATTTTAATTGTTTAACATTGACGCAAAATTTGGATTCTCTGACCTATTTCCTTTCCAAAAGGTATACATTTGAGTCATAGTTCAATAATTACAGCACTCACAAAATTCAAAAATTGACTCCCTTGAGTACTTCCTTAAGATGAAGAAAAGATGCTCTTTTTACCGTTATATTATTACTAGGCCATATCCACTGCGAGTCGATCGGGTCTCCTAAGCGACGCCTTCAACCTCGCTCGTTCTGGCGCCCTCAATCAGACGACCGCCTTGGATCTTACCTTGTACCTAACAGAAGAGAAGGAATACGTAGCTTGGTTGACGGTATCCTCTGTGACAGGATATATTGATCTTATGTTGAGTAGATCAGCGGCGTATGGATCATTTAATGTAAGTTTTAATTAACGATTTCCATGCGGCAGGCGGCTGCAGACGACATTACAAATGTTGACAAAATGTTTTAAAAATCTCAAAATTGTTGAATTTCATTACCATATTTGGAATTAACATGAGCAATGCATTAAAATAAGTACAAACATGTCTAGCATTGGTTCGGTAATCATGGTAATCCTTGAGATAGACTTTGAAAATTTGGAAAGGTTTCTGAAAAATCAGTTTTGTATAGGCCTATGGTAAAACTAATAGCCGCGTGGACAGTGTTAACCCAAAACCAAGCATATTCCACCAAACATCCAAATATGGAAGTAAATGGCGTCCAAAAACAATACATTCTTAAAACCATTTGGTGGTATTACCGTCGCATACTCGCTTGCCATACACTCGCTTGTCTCGGATTCAATCCCCAGTGCGTGTGAGTTTATTTGTCCAGTGACAGTTAAGATTTGTCCCACCTTCAACGATCGCTTTGTTTTGAATCAAACATGTCAGGGTTAAGTAATACTAGTGGGTTTTTTTTAAATATGGTATGATATCATCGGGCGTCTTTCAAATACCTCGAGTTAGTTGACCGGGATAAAAAATGGTGTGGCACGCTTCATTTACACTCTACCTTATTATTACAGTGTTAATTTGGCAATACACTACAAGTGAACATATGTTTTATTCATATTTAAATCGAAAACCAAATTTGTTTTTTTCGCCAGAACTATATGCTGGAACAGGTAACTCCTTTATACGAATACGTTGGATGGGGCGATACGGGCACTCATCTAGAAAAGTAAGTACAACGAAGGTAATTGCTTAGGACTTGCTGTCTGCTAGATAGACTGGATCCCACATCTATCAAATATGACCATTGACCACCATCTTTAAGATGGCTAACCAAATTGTTGATACCGTGTGGCATGTGTAGGATAACTTGTAAAGACAAAAAAGCCTCAGCTACTTGTCTTGTAGCAATTAATGTAACTCTGCTCGGGGTCAAAGAACTAGCACATTAACCTTTTTTCTCGAAATTCTTGAAATTCTTATCTAATCGATAATACGCTTCTTCCCAAGCGTGCTAGATACCCATAAAGTGATTAGATGATTTATCAATTAGGTCTACAAAAGTGACCGAAATGTTCCTTCGATTTTTCTGCGACACTCATTAATTAACCTTTCATGAAAGCTCATGAATTATAATACACAATAACAAATCAGTGCTTTTTCCTCCAAAACACAGATGAATTGGGAAAGAAGAGTCTTGCACTATTAATCCCAATGGCTTAAATCAAAATGTCCCTTTCCATATTTCTAGTTCTTAACATATTGACGGGCGTTAGTATGTCAGGTCAAAAACAAAGCAATTTCGCACATACCATTGCATACGGTGTAGATAATACTGTTTCTGCCATATTTCATTATTATTTTGCAGACGTCTACGGTCGATTGCAATAAGCTTCGCTTGTGGTTATGGTAACGAAGATTGTACAACTTATGCAAAGCATCTTTACAGCGAATGGATGAGCAATTCGACAAACAACAAGTAAGAATTATCAAGAATTTTGGTTTTACCATCCATAGTTGCAATATAATATAAAAAATCTATTAAACAGTTGATTCCCACTGGTATAGATAATAGAGGCACAACTACTTTGAGAGTAGATTTTAGCCGGACTACTGTACAGACATTTTTCATAATTTTCCCAATCTTGCAGTTGATGGCGTAATCATGGGATTATGGACAACTCGTCGCCTGAGGGGCCAGCTCATCACTTGTCTTTCAACAAAATCGAGGCATTCTGAAGCAATGTCAGTGATCGTAATTGTATATAATGAGTGACGAGCTACGAATAGTTCATGTTTAAAGTTCACGCTATCAATGGGGCTAGAAGGGGATTTATGAATGGCTTCAATGTAAAAAGAGATCTACTGTCAAGTACTTTTTCTTTCATTGGTTATATCCTCGTGAATTCCTAGTGATGCATATTTTTGACATATTTAAGTTTTCAAGAAATCATCAATGGTAGTACCTATCTGTCAATGTATGTCCCATTATAAGGGGCCGTTGGAACGACTCGGTGATGAATCTAGAGACCGACGTGTTCCACCAAAGCTGATTGTCTCTCTGCTGTTTGATCAGGTGGTCGAAGTTCATTTCTGGCCACTGTTTGGTGTTTTCCTTCCATCCATGTTTTTATTGGTATTATACCTCTTTCTGACTCCATCTGTTCCCCTGGTGAAATGGTATCCACAATGACTATAAATCAACGTTTCCTTCCCCTCTTGACACAGCATCACTCCAGAATTCCGGTACACAGTGTATTGCACAGCCATTGCAACAGGTGGCCAGGACGAATGGTTTTTCGCCTTGGATCAATACCGAAATACCGTCTCTTCCACAGAACAATCCAACCTTCGAAGTGCCATGGCATGTGCCAAAGAGCCTTGGATATTAAGCACGTGAGTAAGAGAATTCGGAAAAAGTGTACTTTATCTCCCAAATACTGGTATACCAGTATCGTTCAATACGGGAACATAAAAATTGCCAGTATCGCTCGATACGATGTTACTGTTCCAGTATCATTCGATACTGGAAACCAAATTGTGTTACAGTATCGGGCGATACTGGTACACTGCTGTCAGTGTAATTTGTCCCAGTATTGATCGATACTGGTGCATAATTGTGTTCTGCATTTTATATATCGCAGTATCGTCCGATACTGGAACACTGACTCTTTACCAGTATAGAACGATGCTGGGTGAATATTAAACAAGGTTGAAATGCTGCTCTCCTATTGCACATACCATTATTCCAATAAAAGACAAATTAACAATATAACAACATTATAATTTTTTTTCAACAGGTACTTAGAGTATTCAAATGACCCTACACTCATACGAGGTCAAGACGCTATTGGTGTCATCACATCGGTGGCTGCTAACACAGTGGGCGCTCCACTGGCGTGGGATTACTTCCGGGCCAATTGGGACCGTTTGCGTGAAACGTAAGTTACCTTGGTAACAAAATAAATACTTCATAAGATTTTGCAGCCAAAGGTCTTATCTGTACTGATGTCACTCTCATTGCTCATTGTTATGACACCATTGATAAAAAACAATAATTTAACAAAGGACAGCTATTTTTGGCGCTAAACCTAATATCGTACTGTCGCACATTATAGCCAATGAGAATTACGTAAGCTGTACTGCCCAAACAACAAACGTAATTAACCTCGGTCCGTATCCTATCTTGATTGAAAAGCAAGGTCTTGAGCCGTTAAATTGAATCGACGGTTCAGACAAAAATGAATCGTCCAACTTTTTATATGACATCAACCCAGTGGCAAAAAAAGGCACATCTTTCAGATTTCGCGGGCTTTCCGTATTCAGATTTCTGGTGATACTTGGAGCTGAGACCTAAATGTTTGGAAGTCTAGGGTAAAAACTAAATAACTGACGAGCAGACGAGGTCTATCTCAATTAATGATTATTAAACCAATACTAGGCATGTTTGTACTTGTTTTAATGCATTTCTCATTGTGATTCCAAATATGATGATAACAAACCATGATTTTTACATTTTTGAAACATTTTTGTGAAATTTTAGAACTATCGTCTGCAGACGACTGCCGCATGGAAAGTGCTAAACACATGGAAATACCGCTTGACAGTTTGTACTTGTTATTAAATCGAATTTATGTATTTTTTGCTGTATCCCAATAGGTATGGTGACAGTATATTCACATTTTCCGATTTAGTGGAAGGAATAACCAATCATTTCAACACAGAGTTCTCCCTAATGGAGGTAGGTTAATGTCGTATGATAGATAATCATTATTATAGAATAAATCTTAGTTTTCTCTATTCAAAACCTTTGGTACACCGTCCCTGTACATACTTATTCAATTATTCACGTTCTGAACATTTGACAAAAACAGTCGATATAACGAATCGTTGACAGCCTCTATACCAAGAAATATCGTTTACTAATAATTTTTTGATCGTCTTGATTTTCATTCAGCTTCGTAAATTCATGGAGGACCACCCTGACCAGGGTACAGCCAGTAGAACTTTCATACAGTCTGTCGAAGCCACGCAAGCCAATATTCGCTGGATGGAATATTATTATGAAGATGTGGAAAAGTGGCTTCAAACTGTTGTACAGGCCTTCTAACAATCTCTTCAAAACATTTGTCTGCCCTTCCACGACAAAAGGAACCCACTTTTGGTTTATACCCGGTGTAAGACAACACGGAATTAACCTAGCACAAAATCCTCTATTGACGAATGAAAGGATTATACAGCTTTATTCCGTAATTGGTCTTTACACTTATCTAACTTATGGATGTCTTACACCAAGGATATACCCAACTTTGTTTGTCAATAGTCAGATAGTAATGAAACAATTGTCCATGTAAAAATCAGACATCACGTCAAATTTAAACCTAATCAATTTAAGTCAGTTCTTTTGTCGCGATGGGTCAGTATGTGTCCTTTTATTTTTCTTTGAATTCATATTTGTTGGTCTTGAATGAATTCAAAAGAGTCTTGGAAAACATGATATCTTACTGGTAATACAAGTGTAAGTTATACATTTTAGTTTCAGTTTTATTTACCAAATGTGATCTACTTTTGAATCGACAAATGTGATGATGAGAACATTGTGGGCTTATTGAATCAGAAGAGACGTTATGTAATGTGCGTCAATGTATTGTATCCTTCCACTAAATAAACCATAGATGCTACGATGTAGCCTTCAACCCAAGTTGTAGTGTAAACCAATCCGGGTCTACAATACACCCTGCCCCATCGTCGTTGGACCAAAAACGCTCCTATATTATATATACATACTTTAATAAACCCCGTTGTTGTTTTACCATTTATTTACAAAACCCATTTTTCAGAAACCTTTCTCACCTTTCAAAGTCTATCTCAAGAATTATTGAACCAATACTAGGCATGTGTATACTCATTTTAATGCATTTCTCATGATGATTCCAAATATGGTAATGAGATTTAATAATTTAGACACTTTTAAAACATGTAAAGTATTGGAGTGTCGTCTACAGACACCTGCCGCATGGAAAGTATTATTATTCATTGGTTCTTGTACGTATGATGATGTGAACTTTTACTTTAGAGACTATCGTACAAGTCTTACGTACACATCACTTATACGCATGATCCATGCGTACTAGTCATGCATTGCTGCCTAATAATATCAAAGAAGATTTTACTGTTTCTGCAATTATACAATACATTTTCAAATGCACAGAAATAAATCAATTTTCAAAGGTAGCATGCTGAACAAATCATGAATTTATTTCTATGTCCTGTCATGTTAATATGGATTACAAGTGGCTCAGATACATTTTGAATTTCATTCCAACTTGCTAATTTGGCAACTTGCTAATTTGGCAACTTGCTAATTTGGCAACTTGCTAATTTGGCAACTTGCTAATTTGGCAACTTGCTTATTTGGCAACTTGCTAATTTGGCAACTTCCAAAGTGTAAATAATTATATGCGTATGCTAAGACGCCACAAACTAATCTAGACAGTCAAATTGTTTGTTGGTGTCCGGAAAGATCAAGATACGCACTGTTCGTGTTTGTTGTTATGCTTTAATCACAAGAATACTTTCGTTATTGCTTTACCATGGCTACCTTCTCGTATATTAATTGAGAAATGTCATGTTTCAAATGACGTCTTTATTGTTCGGGAACTATTAGCACAGAATTATAGAACGATATTGGTTCCAAGTTCGTGTTAAAAGTATATAACAAAAATATGATTGAAATAATAGACAGACTAATACCCACTAAACGGTGATCTTGTGATATAAAATTGCTAGTCGAGATTTCAATTAGTGTCACTGTTGCTATAAAAGCAGGTTATCGTATGTTTGGTACTGAGATACAGTCGTGATTTTGCCGCGATCCTTGGCAGTTCGTTGGACGTTATTGGTTGGTTTTTTTGCGGGTGTATTAGTGTGACACAAACATGACAAACGAAAAATCTATCTAATTTGGATTTCTCTCCTGATGCCAAGCGTTTACTTTGTGGAATTTATTTCGCGGGAAATTAGAACATTACTTGAATTATGGATACACAATGTACTTTGTATAACACTCTTGATTTTAGCAATGCAACAAGTATCCCATTGTGGATCGTCTATCTGTCCATGGAATGGATAGTGTATTGCGTGGTATGGCCTAGTCTGGTTCTATTTGGATTGTTAAGCAACATCTCGTTCATTTGGACAGTTATGAAAACATCTTCACTTCATACAACCACGTACTTTTATCTTGTGAGTTTAGCATGTGCGGATTTATCGAATCTGTTGGGTACTGGAGTATTATTTTTAAGACGTTATATTATCAATCCTAGGGTACGCAATTACACCGATGTTACGGTATCTGTATTTGCATACTTTTCCTCAATTGGTTTTGTCACACTGGTTTCAGTTGAGAGATTTCTAGCCATTTGTTATCCTATCAAACATCATCTTTTAAAAGGAACGACGCGGACTATAGACTGATGTGTGTTGTGTTCCTAGCAAGTGCGGGGTATACATGTCTATCAATACCGAGTTGTATGGAGTTAAAAGAATATACATTCTGTATTATATGGCCAGCAGCAGATAAACAATATACAGATCATCCCAGGCATCTGACAACCCTTTTACAAACACTGGGTATTTCGCACATTCTTGTTATTGTTTATCAATTTCTATATATTTTGTGTTGGTTAATTTTGATAATATGCAACTGGTATATGTATATAAAGATACTTGTTACTTTAAAGATTCGAACAAAAAACAGACAACTGAATCTCTCAAGTAGATATGACAATCAACTTCGTCAAATGGCTATTATGATCATTGTTAATGGAACAATCTTCTTTTTGTTTGGTTTCACACAAACTGCCAATCACACAATCTACATATTAGAGTTGCTTAAACTTGTTTCATTCAATGAACATCATTCCGTTTTCTGGACACATTTCGTCTATCTCGCAATTGGTGTTAACGCATCTATTAATCCATTGATTTACGTTGTAACAAATCAGCGGTATCGTAATGCCTTTATGGCAGTTTTTACCAAATTCCGTTATGATCAAGGTAAAAAGAAAGGAAACGCGAATTCTCGTCCAATCGATGCTGTATCAAGGTTATGACAACTAAAGAATTATTGTATATAAAGCTATCTGAGATCGAATCGTAGAGGCTAAATACACCTTTGATACGTTTAAACTTATTAGCCCGATTGCTATGTACGACGAGTACGTTTTGTATTCTACGGTGCTGAACTGAGAGTCCTCCCATAAGCCGCAACCCTTGTAAACTAAGCTAAAAGTTTAAAACACACATAGTATCATAGGTACCTAGCTGTATGCAATTTCCCATCCTTCTGACTAAGCTATTGCTCTTCAGAAGATTGTAACGATGTGTTGTTGACATTAAAACGTGGTCAGTCTTGAACAAATTAAAGTTCAATGATAGCAAGACAGAAGCCTTATGCTTTGCTTCCCGCTTTGTATCCTCGGATCCTGTGCCGGCAGTTACTATCGGTTCATCATTTGTAAGTCCTTCTGCAGTTCACACCAGTTCTTGGTGCCGCCTGTCATTCAGCAACACTAGCCATCTATAGGATTGGTCAAATTCGAAATATCTTGATCTGAAAACAACTGAAAGACTCATCCACGCATTTGTGACGTCGCGCCTTGACTATTGTAACTATTTGTTTGATACCTTACCACAATATCTGATTGGTAAGCTTCAGCCTGTGCTAAATTCTGCGGCTTGGCTCACTGTGATGAAACGCAACTACGTCAGTGACATATTGAGGGACCTTCACTGGTTGCAAATCACCGAACTCATTGAATACAAGATGCTGCTTATAACCTGCAAATGCGTTCATGGTCTTGCTCTCTTACCTAACAGAACTCTTGAAAAACACGATCCTCCTTGGACTCTTAGATCTTCCTCCATGGACCTGCTGGATCCATCACATGCAATTCATACCAATACGTATGGCATTCGTGCTTTGCCGGCGGCTGCCCCGAAACGCGTGAAATGCGCTTCTCATGAAATATCAGTAGTAATGAAACCATTTCCCTGGATGTAAAATAAGACTTCACGTCAAATTTAGACCTAATCAATTTTAATAAGTTTCTTTGCCGCGATAGGTCAGTATTTGTCCTTTTATTTGTCTTTGAATTCATATGTGTTGGTAATGAATGAATTCAAATGAGTTTGGGGGAGCGTGTTGGCGCAGCGGTTGTTCCCTCGCTTGCACCAATGAAATCCGGGTTCAATTCTGTGCACGACCGGGCTTTATGTGCATTTGGTTTATCACGATCCATGCATGCTCTCGCAGGTTTTCTCCGGTGTCCTCCTGTTTTAAAAATCGGTGATCAGTTGTTTCGGTTATCAAAAACTTCCTTGACCAATGGTATTTGGGGAGCTGCACTGAAAAATGGTGGATGTTACAATCTAAGTGCGGATAGGTTTGCGCTAGAAATTGGCAGCACCCTAGTTGATGCGACCTGATTCTGATGATTCACCAGCAGCAAAATTACAGAGCTTTGAGCCATTTGGAAAAGGCGCTATATAAATACTGATTATTATTATATTATTATGTTTGGGAGTTCATGATATATTATACTGGTTTCATAGTACACAGGTGTAAGTTATTAAATTTTAGATTCAGTTTTATTTACTAAAAGTATTCTACCTGTGAATCAACAAATGTAAAAATGAAAACATTGTGGGCTTTATGACGTTATGCAATATGCGTAAAAGATATTTTATCCTTCCACAAAATAAACCATAGATGCTACGGTGTAGCTTTCAACTCAAATTGTAGTTCATACCTATCCGGGTCTACAATAAACCCCACTGTCGTTAGCCAAAAAGACGCTCCCATAAACATGCTTTAACACTTTCCACGCGGCAGGCGTCTGCAGACGACATTCCAAAATTTCACAAAATGTTTCAAAAATTTCAAACTGATTGAAATTCATTTACATATTTGGAATCACCATAAGGAATGCATTAGAATATTAAGTACGAGCATAGTAATGGTTCAGTAATCCTTGAAATAGACCTTGAAATGTTTCTGGAAAAAGTTATTTTGTATATTTTAAAGGCGCGTGGAAAGTGTTAATAAACCATAGATGCTGTAGTCTTCAACCCAAATTGTAGTTCATACCAATTCGGGTTTACAACAAACCCCATTGTCGTTAGCCAAAAAGTCACTCATATTTGAAATACATGCTTTAAGTTTACCTTGTGTTATAGTCATGATAGTCGTCTTCGGAATGCTTTGCCGGTTTTAAGCGTAATTCAGCGTATGAAGCGTTCTTTGCGTCGACCATACTAGTGCGTGACGGTTGTATTGAGGTGCGTAATTGATGTCATGCTCATGACCAGTCACGTCATAAAGGATGCTGTCGGCAAATACAGTTTTGAGGTAGAGGCCAATATATTTGGTGAAATAAAATGAAAATAATAGAAACAAATACGCATTTTCAAGTCATATCTTGTGATTAAAAAGTTTGATTACCTTCAAAATGGTGTTATTTTAAAGCTTAAAATGTGATCGTTCAAGTCATACCAATAACTCAGATTTGACTCGGGCACTCCAACATGTTCATATACGCGCTTGCTTGTTTTGAAAACAACTAGTATAATACTATTTGTTAAACACGGTAAAGGGCCATAAGCCTCTTATGTGTTATCATGGGCCCCTAAACATGTTTTAAAAAGTAAGTTCCCCTAATTGCTTCTAGTTTTTCACCGTGTTTTGTTAGGGGCCATATCCAAACTCTAAGTGATTTTATAGCGTTTTTATACCGATTTTACCCCGGTATTAAAACGGTATTTTTTTCTATTGTTAAAAGCATCGGAAAAAGATCGGTGATTAACTAGAACCTCTCTACTTATCTGGCGTTAACAATAGAACTATTGTAGTACTCTCGATGGCTCAATTAGTGAAGCAGACAGATGAAAGCGCGAGGAATGTTGTGTTATTAAGCTGACCAGTGTTCACCCGACCCCCGTTGTGACGTAAAGAGCGACCCATTTGCCAGATTGTACACCTATCGGGTTTCTAGTACAAGTGCCAGGTTTTATTGATTTCTGGTTTAGGCATAATGTGTGTAATCAAGTAGCATTATGAATCTTACTCCCCTAAATAGTGTCATTTTTCTGCGTTTTAGACTATTTAAGAATGTTGCATACACTCTGAACGTGACCTAATAAATAATAATTATTAAGAAATGAAATAATTAATGTAAATAAATAATATATAAATTAGTAATTATATCAATCAAATATACTGTATTTAGGCCTATTTATAATTAATTGATTGATAAATAATTAAATAAACATCAACAATTAAGAAAGAAAATACAAAATAAATAAATAACGTTAAAATGATGTCAATATAAATGAAAACCGACCTCTACCCAGAGTGGACCGCTCTACGTATAGAGCACAAGGAATATAAACCATATAAACCGCCACAAAGATTCGAACGTACGGCCTGCTGATTGAGAGTCCTAATCTTTACCAACTGAGCTATTTCGATTTTCCTGAAATCCTCAGCGCTTTATACCCAAATATAGTTCTCATTCAACTATCCCCTAAATACACATGGATTTTTAAACACGGTGTTGTTGTCTGTAAAATGAGTCTATGATTTATTAGATTTAAGTTATTTTCGTTCGGCCTATATCAACAATTTTTGAACAACATTACAAGTTATTCGCGGTATATTAAATGTACAATTTAACAAAACCCTAGTATACCCCCCCCCCCCCTCCCCCAACTCAAAGGTTGCATTCATGACTCAACGATTTTTACGAAACTTATGTAAATCCCTATCGATTGCACAGTCAGACATCAAGGAATTACCTCAATAGAATCCATTTCACTCATGCGTGTCCGTAACAAAAGGGTCTTGTTCCCGTAGTATTTGTTGTTCAGATCAATTTGATGCAAGTCTTACTGTTCAAAGAATGACCTATACATTTCGCGGGTTATTTAAACGTCTTGATCTGTAGTATTAGTCTTTTCAAATTTGGGAACAGACTTTAGTTCCTACAAATATGACCGACTCATGAATGGCTTCTATTGCTAGTATTCATATCACATTATCTAAATCAATATTCAATACATGTAGCATTGAATATAATTTAGATTACAAAAAGGATTTGGTTTTTCTGTCACGAGGAGGACAATGAAAACATTGAATTGTACCTGTCCAATTACTGTATCCGATTTCGTATCGAATAATGTTAAAATCCATGTTCTGTTTCTTATAATTTTATTGCTACTACGTATGTAGCTCCTTATAATAATAATATTAAAAAACCACAAACACACAAAAAAGCCCCCAACAAACAAAAACAAAAACAACAAAAACAAAAACAACAAAAACAAATTCACCCCCCTCCCCGCCCAAAACAAAAAGTAAGAATAAACAGAAGAAATAAATATAAAGGGATAACATAAATAAATATAATCATAAATATGGGTAAAAAACCATGGGACGTACAAAATAAAGGTATATACTACTGAGATCGAACTTACGATTCAATGGTATCTATATCATTATGAGTGTTTATTGTAAATCCGCTGCCCCGGCCCTACCAACTGAGCTAACCGGTACACAGCAATTTCTTGTCATGCGCGTTCAAATATATGGATAGGTTTACATGATTTTAAAAAAAAAAGATAAAACAATAATAGGTCTAATGAATAACAAAACCCCTCCCCTAGAAAAATAAATAAAAAATACTACAAAATAACAAAACGAAAACGTTAACAAAACAAAACAAAACAGAGACATTGGAGACACAGAGAGAAAAAAGAAGAAAAGAGAAGTAACGGTTGGTTGAGGAATTGAACCCAGGATTCCTGTGTGGGAGCGCTAGAGCGTGGCCACTATGCTGCACTAGACAATTACAGTTTTGGCAAAGTCGTTGATAAACATATATTTAGTATGGGGTTATTTAAGCATCACATTTCTTACGCGTTGCTGATCCCCATACATCTTTCAAAATTAAAAAGAATGAAGCAATTAGCATTTTAAACAAACCGAATTGTTTATTAGGATTCCAGCTTCTTGCGGGTGCTGTGCAATCTGTAATTGCTTCAGTATTACGTGCACTAGGGCTGTGAGAATTGAGCGTAAAATGTCCCGGGAAAATGTCGCAAGTTGTATAGTGGTTCCATGTTAGAGTGAGAGTAAACAACATTCCAGACTCGTGATGATCGGTAGCCTAATTGATATGTCTAGACGACTAATTGAGCCATCGAGAGTACTACAATAGTTCTATTGTTAACGCCAGATAAGTAGAGAGGCTCTAGTTAATCACCGATCTTTTTCCGATGCTTTTAACAATAGAAAAAAATTCCGTTTTAATACCGGGGTAAATCGGTATAAAAACGCTATAAAATCACTTGAGAGTTTGGATATGGCCCCTTAAACAGTTTCAAGAATGCCTAAATTTAGTTTTTGCCTGCTCAATACCAAAAACTGTTTCATCCTATTAAATGAAAATTAAGAGTTTAATGGGTTCGCCGTCGGACAAGTTTAAAACTGTCAAGATTTCATCAGGATTAGCTCTGACTTCTTCAGGTCCAGATTATTTTAATATTAAGCAAAACATAGAGATTACCACAATGCCACTTGATTTGAGCAGGTGCCCCTTTCCTAATTGCGAAAGATTGGTGACTCTAAAAGACCCGTTCAAATGGATCGCCCCTTTTCCACTGAACAGAGATGGTGGCTCTGAAAAGAGCTTTAATACGTAGGTTGCTTTATAGGTAAGTTTTAACCTGTTTAATGAAAGTTAAATAAAACGCAATAACCAGCTTTGTTTCGGTGCATTCAAATATTTATTTTCTACAATCGCACGACTACATGAGGTAAAACATAGGGCATTTACATTATTTACAAGTACTTATCACAGGGGTTTTTACTCATAATATTCATATTAATATTACACATGACCGCAATACGACCGTTATATACATAAATTATAAGCTTTTTACAGACATCGCGCTTCTTGCATTTAATATACAATGGCCGAGGCAAACGTTCATGATCATAATTATAGTTATTGTTATTAATAATAATAGTACAAAAAGTACAAAATACAGTATCAAACATTGACCTAACATCAAGCTTGGTCAACCATTTACTTCCGGTTCAACATTAAAACAACTTACCTGAATGTTGACCCATCCTGATTATCGAGTGCTTAGAGCACAAAAGCATTATGAACTTTGTACAATTCTATCATTGAACTCTATAGAGGGCGCCTTGTGATTTACTGAAAACTATATCACTGTGTGTTCAAAATATAGCATTGGTAGTATTTCAATCAACTATTAGGGCGATGCTGACCTTTTTTGATTAAGAAAAAAGAACATGCCATGTTATTTGCTATGATTTTTGTTGTTGTTCAAAACAGTGGAGTGTAGATGTCTAGAGGTAAATGTTGTCGAATTAAAATAAATATGTGCGTGTTTACAAACACAGCAAATGACATAGCATTGCTATGAGTCAACTATCGATGATTGTGTCGTTTTTAATCAGCAAGTAGTGACATTGCAGGTATTATCGTTTCGTATTGGTTTTGAATGAATTAGTCAGAAAAATGTAAATCCGAACTTCCCGAAGTGTTTATAAATTGTTTAAAAAACTTATTTCGTTTAGAAAGCCATAGGATTTATCTATTCTACATTGCAGATTATGATATAATAATGGAAGGAATAACAATTGTGGTCATGTTGTCACCACAGCATCGTTTAGCACAACATTCAAGTCGAGGAGGTCTCCACAGATTCCAAATAAAGTTTGCACTCGTAACTTATTCGTGTTTGCATTGCATTCTATCATCAAGGGCGCCCCCAACAAATTGCAGGCAGAATTTTTTTCTCTCTTGTTTGATATCCAGCCGTGGTCGTTAGCCCATTCACCTTTTGTTAGCCTATGCTGGTTCCCTGCACCCTGGATCCCCGGCCTAACTTATCCATAGGTGCCGGTACAGGGTTCTCAATTGCCGGCCGTAACCGTAAGCTTAAGACACATTACATTGTCGCTCTGTTATGGCATAAGGTAAATAACTATCAACACACTGTAGCGGAGATGCCACATCGAACGCTGAATGCATTGTCGCGCTGCCATATCTACGGCGTGGTGGGGAACGCGCTATGACATGCGTATGAAGTCCGGCGCTGTGGTGAGCGCAGATACACGTGTATTTTGTGCCAAACAGCAAATTTGTTATCATTCTATGCGTGAAGCTGGCTTGATCGAATATATGTGTGGATCTATTTTTCGTCAATCATGAATATGCATGGGTTTTATGCCTGCAAATCAGCTTTGAGTGGAAATCGGCGCGTAGGCCTACCTGCATCTATGGATAAGTTAAGTGGAACCCATTGATGCAGGGAACTATTATAAAGTTGGGTAAATTGAAAATATTGAATTTGTTCATGTTTGCATTGCATTCTATCATCAAGGGCGCCCCCAACCAATTGTAGGCGGAAACTTGCTCTCGTTCCTTATTTCGCATTAACATCCAGCCATTGTCGTATCTCGTTGTAGTTCCGGTCCATCCACCTGATGTTCGCTTTGGTATTATCAACAGCCTGGTGGAAACTACTTAAACCGGCTTGGCTTTCCAGATCTGTTTCTATGCTGCTCATAAAGGATTCAAGCTGTAACGTAATCATAAAACATGAACATAAAATATTACCATTATTGTTGTTTCTACTCACAAAAACACAGCAAAACTAGGTTAAAACAATACCATCGCTATTTATTGAAACTTTTCTTAAAAACGCCCTCTATGTAAATATTGTTCGCGTTATGTATCACGCATGCTGCAGGGGAACACTGCTACGGTAAAATGCTGATGATCGCTGCACTATCAGCATTTTGGAATCGACGTTTTGTTGTACAAAGAGAGCTGATTGTCTTAATCCTTATAGGTGTAAGTTCATACATGACAATTGTAAAAATATACAAATCCCAGTTGTTATCATAATTGAGGGCGCATCCTCCAACATATCTCCCCTTTAAGCAAATTCCGGAACAATAAACCATGGAAAAGAACAAAGCATAAAGACCTATGATGTGATTAAAAGTGAATGAATTGTTGAGGGACGTAGTAACCGTTAAAATATTGTGAGTGACATATACTCACTGAGAAAATCGTACACATCACTCGTACATATCCTAAAAATTGTAATAAGAGCATTGCAATATTTCTATATTAATATGAAAATATTTGCATCTGTTCACTTTAACACTTTCATCTTGTATTAGTTTTACCATATACAAAACAGATTTTTCAGAAACATTTCTCAACTTTCACGGTCTATCTCAAGGATTATTGGACCAATACTAGGCATGTTTGTACTTATTTTAATGCATTTCACATGATGATTCCAAATATGGTCATGATATTTCATAATTTGGACATTTTGTAACATGTGCAATTTTGGAGTGTCGTCTGCAGACATCTGCCGCCTGGAAAGTGTTAATATTCATTGTTTCTTTTACGTATGATGATGTGAAATTTACTTAAGCGTACAAGTCTTACGTACACGTCACTTATACGCATGATCCATGCGTACTAGTCATGCATTGCTGCCTAATGATATCAAAGAAGATTTTAATGTTCCGTCATTTTCCCATTATACAATACATTTTAAAATAACACAGAAATAAATCAATTTTCAAAGGTAGCATGCTGAACAAATCACGAATTTATTTCCTTATCCTGTCATGTTAACACTTTTGTGATTTCGAGCGTCTGCAGACGACATTACAAAATTTCACAAAATGTTTAAAAAATGTCAAAATAATTGAGTTTCGTTAACATATTTGGAATCACCATGAGAAATGCATTGAAATAAGTACACACATTACTAGTATTTGGTACTGCAATTCTTGAGATAGACCTTGAAAGTTGGAAGAGGTTTCTGACAAATCTTGTTTTGTACATGGTAAAACTTGTTTATATTTCCCGGCTTTTGGCGTCAAATCAGTCTGTAAATACGATTTCTTCGCACGGACAATACCTTCCAAAAGACGTTGGATGATCAAACAGGTAAACAAAACACAAAAACCGGTCCAAAACCGGACACTCTATATATCACTAAGAAACAACGTTATATTTGAAATCAAGCAGGCAAAAAAGAACTTCTATGCAAAAAATGTTGAAGGCAACCTGGCAAATGGCATAAAAACATTAGAAATATAACTGGCCATAACAACAAAGCTGATAACTTGATTTGTCCGGGTTAGGTGACTCTGTCAGTGACTAGTAATCAAGGTGATAAGCTAAAGTAGCATTTTTCTAGTGTTTGTTGTCAGTTGCCACCACTCAGAATGGAATCTCTGCCTTCCTACCTAAAAGCCCTTTCACATCCAACAATACATGTTTGGGAGGTTCAAAACCGCTTAGGTAAACTTAATGCTTCCAAGGTAGGTCATCCAGATATTCCTATCAAGATCATTAAGGAATTCTCCTATGAGTTGGCAGAACCTTTAATGCTAGTCTACAGGAAGGCATATTCTCATCTGTTTGGAAAACTGCTTCCATTATTCCAGTGCCCAAAGTCAAAAAACCTGTTTCGGCTAATGATTTACGCCCAATTGCCTTGACAAAACTCTTGGGGAGAGTGTTTGAGTCATTTTTGGCCGTTTGGTTGAGGGATGGTTTTAGCCCATTTCTTGACACAAAGCAATATGGTAATGTTAAAGATCAAGTACAACCCATTATCTTGTTGACATGTTGAATAATGTTATCTCAGGTATTGACAAACCTTCGAAGTATGCTACTTTGGTCGCGGTTGATTTCACAAAAGCATTCGACCGAATAAACCATAATGTTGCTGTTAACAAAATGATTTCTTCCGGAGTGAGACCCTCAATAATTCCAACGATCGGTAGTTTTTTGGTACATCGTACTCAATGCGTTAAGCACAGGCAAGCTTTCTAGTCTCAAAACCATCACTTGTTGTGTTCCACAGGGAACAAAGTTAAGGCCCGGTATCTTTACTGTGATGGTTAATGACGCTGCTGCAACTTCTTCTGATCGATGGAAATTTGTCGATGATCTCAGCCTGGCAGAAATTATTGACTTTAAAACAAACACTCATCAGCTCCAACACCATCTGAATGCTTTAGATGATTGGTGAAAGGTAAACGATATGCTACCTAAGCCAACCAAATGTCTTGTTTGCACGTAATTTTTTTGAAAAACACTGTACAGCTTCCACAATTTTCTCTTAAGTGGTGAGGTCCTACAAGTTGCAGATCACATGAAATTACTTGGCCTTGAAATCTGAAATCCAAAACAAGCTGGGATGGAACATCCAAAAAACATGATATCTCGTGCGAATAGACGATTATTTATGTTGTATGCTCTTCGCAAACATGCTGCCCCAGTTGGGATGATGCTGACCATTTTTCAAACCTATATCCGACCAATTTTTGAATATGCTTATGCTGTATGTCATCCTGCGCTTACTAAAAATCACTAACTATCAAGACTACGAGTCTGCGCTCCGCGAACTCAACATCACCAGTCTTGCCGATCGCAGGGAAGAATTAGTTTTGAAGTTTGGTCGGCAGGTCCTTAACTCTGAAAGACATCGCCACCTTCTCCAAGAGAAGAGATCCAATAACCACAACCTCCGTCGCAGCAACATATTTCTTCAACTCTTGTGCAATACCAATAAATACCAAAAATCCGGCCACCATCCCTTACATCATAAAAAAAAGCTCAATGGCGTTTTGGATGATTAATGTATTTTGCTGATGTCTGTATTTCGTTGCAATATTTTTATGCCGTATATTTTTGATATAATATATATATATTATTGTATTCAGCTGTTGTGCATTGTAAAGCCGGCTTTTTCATTTTATGCTACCTGCTGGATATTTTTTATACCGTGAATAAATAATAATAAAACAATAATAGCCGCGTGTAAAGTGTTAATATGAATTAAGGCGTGTCCCAGAAACATTTTAAATTTTCCTCAAAATTGCTAATTAGGCAACTTCCAAAATGTAAATAGTTATATGCGTAAGTTAAGACGTCACAAACTAATCTAGACAGTCAAAATGTTTGTGGCCGGAAAGATCAAGATACGTATTCTTCGTGTTTGCTATTATTATAGAACCACGTGTGCTTTTATCACAATAATACTTTCGTTATATATCGCTTTACCATGTCTATCTTCTCGTATATTAATTTAGAAATGTCATGTTTCAAATGACGTCTTTATTGTTCGGGAACTATTAGCACATAATTATAGAACGATATTGGTTCCACGTTCGTGTTACAAGTATATTACAAAAATATGATTGAAATAATAGACAGACTAATACCCACTAAACGGTGATCTTGTGATATAAAATCGCTAGTCGAGATTTCAATTAGTGTCACTGTTGCTTAAAAGGCAGGTCATGTATGGTCTTGAGATACAGTCGTGATTTTGCCGCGGTCCATGGTTGGACGTTTTCTGATTTTTTTCTTCTTCTTCGAGTGTATTAGTGTGACACAAACGAAATATCTACATATTTTGGATCCCTCTCCTGATGCCATGCGTTTACTGCATGGAATTTATTTCGCGGGAAAATAGAACATTACTTGAATTATGGATAGACAATGTACTTTGTATAACACTCTTGATTTTAGCAATACAACAAGTATCCCATTGTGGATCGTCTATCTGCCTATGGAATGGATAGTATATGGCGTGGTATGGCCTAGTCTGGTTCTATTTGGATTGCTAAGCAACATCTCGTTCATTTGGACAGTTATGAAAACATCTTCACTTCATACAACCACGTACTTTTATCTTGTGAGTTTAGCATGTGCGGATCTATCCAATCTGTTGGGTACAGGAGTATTACTTTTAAGAAGTTATATTATCAATCCTACGATACGCAATGACATCGATGTTATAGACATCGTTCTAAATGTCATATCTGTAGTTGCATACTTTTCCTCGATTGGTTTTGTCACACTGGTTTCAGTTGAGAGATTTCTAGCCATTTGTTATCCTATCAAACATCATCTTTTAAAAGGAACGACGCGGACTATTAGACTGATTTGTGTTGTGTTTCTAGCATGTGCGGGGTATACATGTCTATCAATACCGAGTATTATGGAGTTAAAAGAATATACATTTTGTATCATATGGCCAGCAGCAGAAAAACAATATATAGATCATCCCAGGCATATGACAACCCGTTTACCAACACCGGGTAGTTCACACATTCTTACTATTGTTTATCAAATTCTATATGTTTTGTTTTGGTTAATTTTGATATTATGCAACTGGTATATGTATATAAAGATACTAGTTACTTTAAAGATTCGAACAAAAAACAGACAACTGAATTTCTCAAGTAGATATGACAATCAACTTCGTCAAATGGCTATTATGATAATTGTCAATGGAACAATCTTCTTTTTGTTTGGTTTCACACAAACTGCCAATCACACAATCTACATATTACAGTTGGTTAAACTTTTTTCATTCAATGAACATCATTCCGTTTTCTGGTCACATTTTGTCAATCTCTCAGTTGGTGTTAACGCATCTATTAATCCATTGATTTACGTTGTGACAAATCAGCGGTATCGTTATGCCTTCATGGCAGTATTTACTAGATTCCGTTATGATCAAGGTAAAAACACACGCAGGGGAAACGCGGACTCCCGGCCAATCGAAGCTGTATCAAGGTTATAAAAACTAAAGAATTGTTGTATATAAATCTTAGATCGAATCGTAAAGGCGACATACACCTTTGGTACGTTAAAACTTATTGGCACGATTGATATAAGTGCAAGTTCGTTTTGTATTCTACGGTGCTGGTGTAAGGAATTTAACGGTACCCCACCATATCTGAGAGTCCTAGCTCATATAAGCCGCAACCATTGTAAACGAAGCTAACAAGCTACTGATGCGTGCAGTTTAAAACACACAGAGTGTCATAGCCTAGACCTCTCAGTTACAGGACTCGCCAATACACGACACCACTACCAGCATGACCAGTTGAAGATGAACCCAACAGATAAATCCTCTAGCAACACTCTCTTAACACTTTCCACGCGGCTATTAGTATTAGCTTTAATTATATTCCAAAACAGATTTTTCAGAAACCTTTCCCAATTTCTCAAAAATCACTCCGACGAGTGGATTAACATTCTAGTCATTTTATTGGGCATTTGGCTGTTTCGAAAAGGATGACGCTTCATATCATCATTAACAGATCACAATAAACACCTGAACCTACAAGACGCGAAAGTAACTTCAAATGCACATAACTAGACGTGTAAAGTGTCTATATAGATGTGTTGACTCTAACAAGTAACGACACCGTCTCGAGGAAGTGAAATGGAATACAAATGGAGACAATAATCTTATGCAGCAATGGACATACCCACATGACTGTCTACCCGGGGTTGTCTAGGTAGGAACTACACACTTTTTAGACTTACAAAAGGAAATATATCAGATGAAAAAGGGGTCCTAGTAGGAATCGAACCATGGACCTTAGCATTGCAAAGCATGTCTTTCAACCACTAGACTAGCGAGGGATGAACTGACCAGGATATGATTTTAATCCCTTTTTAAACATTACGGAATAAAGCAATACTACTATTATGATCAGTACACACAATACTTATTATGAATAGAGCTGCGATACACCTGATCGTCTACCCCTGGGTTGACAGTCATGTTGGTATTTCCATTATTGCATATTCTTATTGACATCTAAAAAGGATCAACTCGCGAAAATACCTATACAGAGATACATCATGAAATTATCACTGACTGAGAACTATCATCTCGCTACAAGGCCCGCTTAGCAGCGCTAACAATTGCTGCCCTAAAACCGGCACCAAATTTAAATATTCGCCTTCCATCAAAGCTGGTTGCATGCTATAATGACATAATTCTCGTGTGCAACCAACCGGCTGTAGTGCAACGCCCATTGAGTAGTTTAAACGCATGAGCGGGATGTAATTTGCAACATAATGGAAACTCACCCACGCAGTTAACAAGAAGTACCGCTTGTACACGCCCCGAATTTGAATATACAACCAGGCAATCCTCTCGTAGTAATTGATAACAATAGGTTTACCAGACCGAATTAATAGCGCTCCTAAGCGGGCAATTTATGTCATGACGTATCTTACCTCCTGCAATAAGAAAGGTGAATTGAACCAGATCGTCACAGCTTCGATTATGTCATTCATTAGAAATAAACCGCCAGCATACCTGAATAAAACCAAACACATGGGTGTATAAAACATCTCAAAAATAAATGCATGATAAATATATTCCACTCTTTTTCCATGTGCAATGGGTAGCTGTCAGTAAAGCAGTCTTTAAAATTGAAATTGAAACATTTCATGTTCTTTGTTGAAATGATCCATCCAATTAAATAAATTAACTAATATTGCACTGAAATAAAACTAGTATTGCACTGAAATTAACCATAAATCAAAATACCTATATAATTTATGGGGAATATACTTATTTATGTCTTTTAAGCTTGAAAAGAATCGAAAGAATGCGTTGAAAAGAACAAATAGGAGATTAACTGATGTGTGTGTGTGTGACTTAATCATGTTGCTTCTTGCTTCGTGCATTTTAAAAGCTTTACTTTCATACTGAGAGGATTGGACCAAGCCGATTTTGCTTCCTCATGTTTGCTGAAGCATATCTCCGGTTCTAAATAACCAATTGGAACGCAATGAAATGCAAATGAAAGCTTATTTACTCAGCTTTGATAATACATCAAGATTAGACCCGTGTCTTCCTGTCCTTTTAAGATATCTTATGTGCCCGGAGTGTTAACATTTTTGGGGGACACCCTGTATTTAACGCAACGTGTCAACAAATAATCATTACAGAATTGTTGGTTGATTTCAGTAGCTTAAGTTCATCCTGTTTCAGAAAGAACTTGAAAATGCAACTTGAAACTATAATACATCGCTATGCTTTGCAACTACCATAAGAAACTTGAAACAAACCACAACAAGATGGTGCCTTATTTAGAAATGGTAAACCAAAACTTCTAATTCAAAAACAAGTTGGCTAGATAGACAAATAAGTGTCATACCGTTTACGTAATAACTCCCATTTAGAGCGGAAAACATTCCATGACAAATATCCACCAACAGGATTGCCCCCTGATAGATATTTAAACACTTCCACTGTATCGGTTTGACGTACGTATTCCACATCCAAAGCTCTCTCTAAATACCTACAAAATACAAAAATAATGCATTGAAATTATAGTTGACCTCACCTAGTTCATAATTGTATGCAGGTATATTGTGTAATAGAAAAATGATAAATAATACGATTTTATAGCTCAGGTAAAATCTTACGAGATTTTTGACACGTTCAATTTTATGACGTCAAGATATTTTGCTAATTTGCATAATCCCGCGAAGCATTAAATGTGTGGTCCAACGGAACGGCGCGGGATTCATGATCATGAGGTTTCGAGTGCTAGCCCCGCTGTGGCCATCTTGTTTGTGTCCTTGTCCTTTTCCTTGTCCTTAGTCTCAATTGCCTCGTCAACCCAAGCGATATTTGGGGAGCGGTTAAGAATCTAAGTACAGTGCAACAGAGCATAAATTTCCAAATATTGAATTATAAATATAGTGCCTCCTGATTGTTGTACAACAATGAACATTTCAATCCTAAGTAAGTGTATCATATATAATTAAAACAGCTTTGTTTTAAAGTATTATTTCGTGTCCTTGTATGATTATCAGCATTGTTACATTTCTTATTAAACCTGATTTCGGATTGGCCAATACTTGATTATCCATACACGCTAATCCAACCAGCTACTGCCTACTTCCTTTCATGGCCTTGACTATTTAAACATTTCTTTTTTTATTTAGACACCATTATGACTGCACACTGGCGAATTGCATTTCAAATTTCTTGTAGCGCGAATTTTAAACGACTGGTCCCTTAGCATGGGCATGTCCTTGAATATTCCTTCTATTTTTTGCGTGCATGGCTGCACAAGTAATAATAGACTTTTGCCAAGTCTGTGTACATTTGTATGAAATAGTGCTTACATTTGGTCTTTTCTCTTTTTAAACATACTAAATGTTTGGATGACGATATTTTAAATACTAAAGGGATATTGAATTATCTGTTCAGACCATTCTTTTAAGCACATCTTTACCTTTAATTTGATACCATGCAACTCTGGTTTGGATGCACAGTATTACTTAATAATTTCAACGAGTTTGGTCATTAATTAAGCTTAATTAAGACAGATATGGGTTTTTGTTAAAAGTAAAGATAAATGTGAACTTTTTCTCAGACAGTAGTGTTGGCAATGATGGGAACTTCATTTCCTGTAACTTTGGTGTTAATAGCATTTATAGATTTTGCTGGAAATTCCAAAAAGCAAAATGTTAATGTATTTCTTTATAATATGCTAATCATATGCAAATAAAGTCAAACCATTTTTTTTCTCTATGACATTAAATCACCAAGCTGTATTCTATAATATGATATTGTCTCCTTTTCTTACATGTGTTACTTTTTGAATTAGAGCGTAATTTCATAACATGCACTTTTGGAAATTTATGCTCTACGTTGCACTGTAGTGCTGATAGGCTGTGCACTGATAGCCAGTAGCCGCGTAAGTGTGGCGGAGAAAAAGGTTCTGATTCAAATTGGCAGCGATAATAATTGGCCAAAAGCATTTTGGGACTTAGCTTGAGCGCTATATAAGAACGGTGTATTAATATTATTATTATTATCCAATGACAGCGCAGCAAATATGCGAGACTAGCGAATAACTATATACTACATAGGTACCTGCTTAGAACCCATGGTTCCGTCGTAGTAGCAAGAGCCTCCAGCCAAAGCTGACTCTCTGAAGTAGAATTACTGTTTTGGTACTGCGCCCAGCCGAAGTCTCTTTGCGCACCGCTTGACGTAGCCAGACCAGATCCATAAACAATCGAACGAAAATTTGGAGGTACTCTGTAAATGATTTGAAATATTGTTTGTCACACGAAAACAGCAGTACAGAATATAGCATGTATAGACATGATAGAAGGAAGGCGCAAGTCTGAAAGTGTTATAACTATACTCTGATTACTTGTAAATGTATTTGGAAACACATTGGGAATTTGTCAGTAAACGGTACAAAGCACCCTCTATCGTTGAAAATAGAGATTCTACGCTATATGCTATTTCAAAACACGGCGCTATTTTTCCTTAAAAGTAAAATGTCGCCCTCACGAGTCTAATAATAAGAAATGCTACTTTTTGCAATTAATTTAAAAACAGCAAAGTGAATGGTAAAATTAAGCGAAAAGTACGTAACTTGCAATATTTGGAAAACATTACAAGATGTTTCCTTTATTGAAAAGTACATAAAAAAAAGTGAAATCTTCGAACTAAGATTGTTAAATTATTTGGTGTGTTTTGGGAACATAAACAAATTTTCTTTAGAGAGTGAGGGAACCCATATCGAGTAAAATGATAAACATGCAGTGTTGATGTTTCAATAATTTGTCCTACATTTTTGTCCCCCTTATTAAACTTCAAAGTTGCAAAGTAGGCTAATGATATGCTAACAAATACCTCTCCAGAATGGTGCAGTTTTGACACCCTTAACAATGTTTCCGGGTGCATTTGATTTGCCCATTCGTTAAAATCTGCCCTAGTATACTCTCATCGTTTTTTGTTTCTTGAGCATGACTTCCAATTGTAATTTAAGGGGGACTTAAGGGGCTGTGGACTCTCAGGTACAGCCTCCGTAAAACTGCCGTAACTTCTTCAATATTCATTTAATCTTTATAAATGTATACAGTTTTTTGCAGAAAAGGGTTCAATGAATCCAACCATGATAATGAAATTGACCATTTTGGAAAAAATTATAAAAAACATGTTTTTTGACCCATTTTAGGTTTGGAAAAGATAACTCAAAATATATTTTGTTAAATTTTGTCATACTAGTTTTATGATAATCCTGGTAACTTTTTTTTTGAGTTACAGACCAAAAAGTGCCAAAAAATGTTTTTTTGGCACATTTTGTCTGTAACTCAAAAAATAAAAAATAAGATATTAAAAAAAAAACGCTCCTGGGGAATGTTATCAGGATTATCATAAAACTAGTATGACAAAATTTAACAAAATATATTTTGGGTTATCTTTTCCAAACCTAAAATGGGTCAAAAAAGGTGTTTTTTATAACAATTTTCCAAAATGGTCAATTTCATTATCATGGTTGGATTTATTGAACTCTTTTCTGCAAAAAAACTGTATAAGTTTATAAAGATTAAATGAATATTGAAGAAGTTACGGCAGTTTTACGGAGGCTGTACCTGAGAGTCCACACCCCCCTTAAGGAAGTTTTTGATTTTTGTTTTGTTTTTTGTGAGTGCTGTAATTATTGAACTATTAATCAAATGCATATAAAAGTATACATTTTTGTAAAGGAAATGGATCAGAGAATCCAAATTTGGCGTCAATTTTGACCCAAAAAGTAGATTTTTTGAGAAAATCACAAAATTCACTTTTTTGACCCCAATTTTTTTGAACAAAGCTAACAAAAATAATTTTGAGTAAAAAATGGCCAAATCACTTTATAATGATGTTAAGACACTAATGAAGGGACGATTTTTTTTGTATTTTTAAACCTAATCTAATATTTTTGAAAATATTGACCAAAAAGTGCCAAAAAACGTTAACAAATGGTTTTTTGTGGGGTTTTTTACACTTTTTTGTCAAAAATATTGGATTAGGTTTTTAAAAAAAAATCGTCCCTTCATTAGTGTCTTTTAAGACACTAATGAAGGGACGATTTTTTTCATCAAGTGATTTGGGCATTTTTAACTCAAAATTATGTTTCTTAGCTTCGTTCAAAAAAATTGGGTCAAAAAAGTGGATTCTCTGATCCATTTCCTTTCCAAAAAGGTATACTTTTGTATACTTTGAGTCATGGTTCAATAATTACAGCACTAACAAAATTCAACAAAAAACTTCCTTAAGTCCCCCCTTAAGGGTACTTTAATTTGAGTCCACACTAAAACTGAAAATGTTATTTTGTTTTGAGTCTTTTGAACACTTTCAAAATTGATTCACCACAACAAAATATTGTTTTAGACTAAAGTAAACTGACTTCCACAATTCGGAAGAGTCATGATTTTATAGGGGGTCATCCGTATAATTTGAGGAATTCATGATACTTACGGTGTTCCATTTTCGTAAAATGCTTTGAATTTCTCCGACGCTTTTTTTTGGCAGTCCGGTAAGCCATAGCCACATGCTATACTCAGAATTTGTTGCCGAAGTTGTCTGTAAAAAGATTAACATATTATCAGGGACAGCACTGGATCAAAAATATGAGAGGTCCCATGACATTTGTCAGGACCCCGTAGGACTTCAAAAAACAAATTTAAGGGGTCCCCCAAGAAATTGAGGGGTCCTGAAGTTTGGGTATTTGAAAATTTTACTTTTTTACAGACAGTTTTAATGAATTTATATTGTGAGCAAAAGATTGATATGTAATTTACAGAATTTCTTAAGGTTTCCATTTCCATACATCGTCAAATTTAAGGGGTCCCTTCAATTTTGATCGGGACCCGCAAGTCTTTCCAATTTGAACACCTGACGCGTCAAACAAGAAAGTGAGAGGTCCAGGACGCACATACTCGTCAGAATGCGACCCCTGCATATTATGTTTATTATTTGGTTTCCCATTGAAATGTTGAATAGGTTTCGAATTCAATATCCCATAAGCATGATGAGCTTATCTTAGCTTGTATCATCATCTTTATGGCGTTTACAAACACAATTTCGAAAACCATTAGGCCGTTTTTGGACATGTTTAGTAGTATGAAATGAGTACTAACACACCCAATCTGTGTAGTAGAACATAAAAAGGGATATTAATACAGTATCACATGATTAGTATCATGTCAGAGTATACTCTAGTACTCCAGAGTATAGTATCTCATGATTAGCTTTATTCCGGCATGGCGCCCTCAACGGAATAAAGCGCAATAACACTGACCAAATAGTTTAAGAATGTAGGATATCCAATATTTATTTAGTGGCCATCCTTGTTTTCCTTGTTTTTACCTCCCCGACCACCCCCCCCCCCCCCCCCCCCGAGTGTTTTGACATACACTTCATAAATATCATTTCAGCGGTGTCAAAATACGACCACTGACTTTCCATGAGATACTGTACTCTGGAGTACTAGAGTATACTCTGACATGATCCTAAATATGTGATACTGTATTAATATCCCATGTTATTTTACATGTTCTACTACACAGATTGGGTGCACCAACAATACACTACATGAGACATAGAGTACATTTTTCAAAGAGACATGCAATATGATCTTAGAAGTGATGTTTCAACATATTAAACTAAGGGGTCGTTTTAACATCCATTTAAGGGAGCACACTGTATTTCTATGGAATAAATCGCCATTGTACAATAATCAATTTAATAATCGAACAAACTAGTTTCCTAGGGTCAAATGTCAAACCCAGCACCCTTTTGAAACGATTGGTTCTTTCCATCAAAACATTTATAACCGATATTTGTATTATATACTATTCTTGATTAATTAGTTTATGCAACAAACCTGTAAAGATGTGGTCCTTCGTCCTCCCATCCAATCTCCTCGTATAATATAGACACTTGTTTCAGTAAATATGTCTGTGATAATGTATAAAGGTTTACATTAGATCACACTGCAAAACTATTACTTGTTACTCATACGTATAAGTGACTTATACGAAGACCTTTTACGATAGGCACCAAAGTATTATTTTGGATCACCATACGACAAATACCGATGGTGATAATTGTTGTGAATCTCGGTAAGGGCCGCGGAAGGATGAAAGGAAATAATTAATTGCCGACACTTTGAAACCCGGAAGTATATTTTTACGGAATAAATCGTATTGAAAACTGGAAACCATCGCAAACCATAGCTCATTCTTACGCTGCCCTTACTTGAATCCAATTTAAATATTGCTATATCATTATGGAAATACTTGTATTGTCTAAGTTCATTTCTCATGGATGCTTGTACGTCTGGTGGCGCCAAATATTACTTTTACTATCGTGTAATTCTTACGTATAAGTCGCTTATACGTATGGGTCTCACATACTCATTTTGCAGTGTGGCCTAAGACAGTCATTACGTAACTTTGAAACTTCATAAAATCGATTAAACGTTTAGAATTGAACTGAGAATGTGCACGTGCATGCTTGTACGATGGTGCATACTATTAGTGCCTATCGTATAAGTCTTACGTATAAGTCACTTATATGTATGAATCTCACGTACTAGATTCGCAGTGCTGCCTTACTATGAACTTCATAATACCGAAAGTGTTTGGTCACTTGTAACCAAGTATTGTTCGGCTCCATCCATGGTAACGCGCAGCAGTAACCACACAAAAGTTTATATAATCGAGTTTTTTCAGTTCCATACGATTTATTCATAACTAAAGAATTTCAATTTCAGTAGGGTTTCATGTCCCACTACGGCACGCTTTATCTGCGCTTTATGCCACAAAAATTGCAGTTTTCTAGAATCCCGATTCCATTTTCAATCTAGCATCGGGCGTCATTGTATTCAAAAAATAATTATTGTAACGGTTCACACACATAACAAAAAAGCACAAAGAAAAGCCTCAATAAAAAGTACCTTTCACAGGGTTAAGTTGATGTTTTGAAAACATAACATAGTATCTTCAAAAAATATAACGCGCCCTCTACCTTCGAATCAGAGAAATGTTTAATACATTTGCTATGTTGAAAACCAAGTGCTATTTTTCTTAAAAGTATAATGCCGCCCTCTAGAGTTGAATAAAAGAAATGTGTTATAAATTAAGTTTGTTTTCCAATTTTCACATTTCCAGGATTGTGTACGTCAGATCAACCTTGAATATTATAAAACAATAACTGTGTCTATTGATTCATTAAAACATATCTAGCATAGGCCTACCTTTAAATTCCCATATGCGGGGGTGTATCGCAACATTCTACCAATGTATAAAAAGTACTCCGCCACCACCCTCCACGGGACATAGTCCTTCTCGTTAATCATGTATTTCGTCAGGTTCATTGCCAGTGATATATTAGCTTTACCGGCTGATGCTAGGCTGAAGGCATCGCCTATTAGTGCTGCACGTGTGGATGTAGACATCTTCTGTAAATTTGATAAAAACAAAGAACTTGTTTATATTTACGTTACTATCTACACAGCTTCATAGTTTTTCTCAATTTTAACCGTCCATTCCTTCCTCATCTATAGTTCATCCAACATAAGATGAAACATGACCTATTATGATACATATTTATTTTTCAATGTGAAAGGTCATCATGATCTTGTCCATGTTACACTGAACAGACTATAAGTTCTGTAGTTTATTCGCCATAACATAGAGCATGATCTTTGTTACTGTCCATTAATTTTGCATCATATTCGTTGCAGTGATGTTCCATCTTACGGTAAACGGGCTACAGTTGTTCAAGAATCAATATCGCTATGTCGTATCAAAGAAGTTGTCCATGTTTTGAATAAGCAGCTATCTTGTCGGGAGCAATAAACTGATTTTCAGAATGAAGATACTAATACTAATAGCCGAATGGACTCCGATATTGAAAACTTCGGTGCATCTGCTCAACGCAAACCTAATTATCTCACTAAGCACGTAATTTTGAGCTTGTCCCTTGACACATCGAAACTTCTTTGATCATCACTGCCAAGTGAGACAACTTAACTTACAATTACGCTTGGCATAGTGCAGTAAATAGTATAGGCTTCAATAAAATACCAAACACTTACAATTTAACATTTGAGATAAACCCGCGTTTTCCCAAATAAAAATTACACTTTTAGCAGAAAAGAATGCCACGCATTGACAAAGTAGCCTGATTTAGGTCCATTTTACGTGGGTCGGTGTACTAAATTCAATGGCAAAATTTATGGAAGCGTCTGATCAAAAATTACGCTTACGTACGTCAGAATACTATACAAAATTCCTCAGAGATTGATGTAAAATATAATATGATTGGTTGAAAGGAACTACCCGCGTTTTTCCCCACCAATCGGGACTATTTTAGGCAAAATCTTGGCTCAGCGGATGTTTTGGTCAGTGAATCAATACAACACAATACACATACAATACGACATCGATCCACATGTTGGGTCGCGGGACTATCGCTACAGGATATTACATTATCTATTCAGCTGTAGTTCGTCATTTAAAAATGGTCACAAAACCTCACGTTAATTGTTGTATTAACATTTGACGTTGCAATAATACTGAATTGTTTTATTGCTTACAAATAAATGTTTATAGTGAAATGTTCAAGCGGCATTAGTGTGTGTATTGTTTACTTCACCCCATTGAGTGCAATGGAAGAGTCCCAGAGTCCCGATAGTACACAGTGTGTGGTGATTTAGGATCACGAAGCGTAGGTTGATTTCATATGGGACTTTTTGCGTTTAATACCCCTAAAGTTTTCAATATATGTTAAGTTGGATTTAACAAGAATTTATTTTTTCCTAAATCCTGAACTCTTCTTTAAGAAGAATCATTCTTTCTTAAGTTCCTGACATTGCTCCCCTTAACTCAAAAAAAGGTTTCTTAAGTTACTAACGAACTCTTCTTATATTCGTTTTAAGTTATTACTGTCATATTCTTCTTAAGTTATAAGGGTAATATTATTCTTAAGTTATTAATTGTTAATTTGTGCTCTTAATATTTGTAAAGAAATGATCTTGAAATTTCTGTGTAAATAGATGAAAGTGCCAATCAAAATTTAAATCATTAGAATGATGTAATAAATTCACCTACCGTGTGATCAGTGTTGAGCTGAGCTTGAAGTAACCGCCAGTTTTTATCATCATAGTTAGTCCTAAAATACCCCGTGCGGTTGATATTTGCAATAAACCACGTGTCTGAATTGATGTCAGGAAATGATAATCTATCTAGAAAATTGTAAATCAGAATAAGAGATTAATTTTCAAAATAAGGGATCAACTCTGCCATTATATCCTTACGCATATTCAAACGATTAGAAACAAGTGTTTCTTATTACTTTGATCAGGACCCGAGCTCAACTATTAGCTGGGGAGCGCCGGCCCATTTTTAGGGTTTTTTTGGTCCCGGTATGCTAGCACAAGGAGACATATATCAAAATGTACCTTGAAGTTTGTAGCATACAACCTAGGTGGACATCCTTGCCAACTTGGATGTTAAGTTGACCTTTGACCTCGATTTAGGGTCAAAGTTAACATGTGTTTCAATGGAACGTCAACACTTTAATTTAACATGGGGAAAAAAGTTAAAAAACAATATATTGAACATGCAAAAAGGTCATAAGTCAAAAAATATTGATCGACGATCAAAGTTGTGATTAACTTTTTTGCTCTAAACAGTCAGCCCAACAATATGATACACTTTTTGTGGTCAATAATTTGTTTTTTTAATTTTGTCCCCATGTTAAATTAAAGTTTTGACATCCCATTGAAACACTTGTGAACTTTGACCCTAAATCGAGGATGTCCACCTAGGTTATATACTACAGACATCAAGAAACATTTTGGTATATGACTCCCGGTGCCAGCAGACCGGGACCGAAAAACCATGCGCGCTCCCCAGCTATATTGTAGAATAACATTATGCGTACGTCTTGTCTCTTAGAATTGGCCATAATTTGGTGTATCTGGAGAACAATTCAAAGCTTAAATTGTGGAAAATTTTATAATGCAGGCTTATTAAGCGACACTCGTACATCATACGACGATTAGAGTCACACCTTCACAAAACTGCCTTTTTGATACGATGCTGAGTGGTCTCTTATGTACAAATAATAATACTGCTAGCACATATTATTTTTAGAAGCGGTTGAGATGACTATTTTACCTTGCGTTTCTTTTAGCCAGAACATATCTGGTGATGTAAACGTTGGTCCCTCGTCATAAGTGTATGTTATTGGTGTTATCCATTCATAACTGGGAAAGACATACAAGAATAATACTTTTAGAAAACTAATGAAACCATAAACAGAAAACAGAAAACAAAAGCGGTTTTTACAATTAGTATGATTAAAATATTTTTAAGGACACAATAAACCATTAGGCCTAAATCGAGTTCTATTAAATCAACTACTGGCATCCAAACCAAAAACATTCCTTAGGGATGTTAGATCAAGTACATCTTAGGGATATTCTTGAATTTGGAAAATGTCTGGAATTGTTTAGAACACTTTCAGATTTTATTCACATAAATTCTGTTATATTGAAAATTAAGATATGTTTTCGAATCAAATCAATGGTAATCCAGGAAATGTTATTTAAAGTTTACTTAATGACCCTTTTTTAAAACAATACGTACCCATAAGGTGATTCTACAATTGATGATCTCGAGTCGTCATCAAATAGAAACATTTGTTGCGAGACTTCAATAGCAGACGATTCGTAGTCACGTGTGATGGTAATGAGCGGGAAACCTTGCTGCAAAATCCACGGATTCATGAACTCATTAAGATCGATATTTAACCCCTCTTCTGTAGCTACCTGTATGTAATCAATATTGTAACATTTGATTATAGAAATGTAATGTGCGCCTGAGGTATGGTGAGCTTGCCCGGTGGATATGTAATTTTAGACAAAACAAATAAAATGGCAGAATATGTTTTATCATTCAGTAGACATGAATACTGTAATTTCATTGGTTAATAGCCAAAGAGAATATTTCCGTATCATCCCAATCTCTTTATGATGTGAAGCTCTCTATATGATACGAAAACATTGCCATATGATACGAAAAAGTCGTATCATACAGCTCTGTAACAGAGCGATTTGTCACGCTTATTATGATTACATTGTACACTGAGCCTCTGAAAACAAAGATGCCAACAAATAGGTAAGGTCCAACTGACCCATTTTTTCCAAATTTTCTGAAAAACAACAAAATCAACAACAAAATGTTCGGACATTTTCGAGGATTTTTTGTTTTCAAATTTTTTTGAGAAAAAAAAAATTCTAGAAAAAAAATTTGTTGACCTTATTTTTTATTATTTTTTTTCTTCAAAATTTTGGAGAAAAAATTTCAATTTAAAAAAAAAAATCTAGAAAAAAAAAATTGTTGACATTATTTGTTTGATTTGATTTTTATTTTTCAAAATTTTGGAGAAAAAAAAAAAAATCTAGATCATTTTGTTACAAATTTTTGGACAATTTTGTTTTGTTTTTTGTTTTGATTTTTGTCTTCTTCATCATGCACTCTAACATTTGTTTACCTAAATTCATGCCTACTGAATGATAAATTCGTTATCCCCTGTTTGTTCTCATGCAATACGAAAAATATTAATGTTTTGGGTTCGTATCACATTCGGCCTTCGGCCTCATGTGATACGAACCCAAAACATTAATATCTTTTCGTATTGCATGAACAAACAGGGGATAACTAATAGTATGATTTTGGTATCATATCATTCGAAATGTGTATATTGAATAACACGCTCGGATGATTATAGCAAACTATTGGCCGGATCAAATTCCGTGCTATCAATTGTGCAGCCCTAAATGAACTGCGCAAGAAATGATGTAACCAAAACGACTTTAAACTTCGCTTTAAAACATGTTAACAGCTCCCTCTATTGTTATTATTTGCCATCGTACGTTTACCTAGAACCTTTCCATTTTGGGAATGAAAATCAATTCGTCTATTTTTTATGGAATTTATTTTCAAACTTATGAAAATGTTTATCGCATGATTCGAGTCATTTTTAAAGTCTAGTTGTTTGACTTTCCACCCAACCATCCCACCGAAACGACTGTTAAAAAAAAATCACCCCAACAAATAAACAAACAAACATACATACCATACATCAAACCCACAAACCAACAAACATTAACAAACAAACAACACAAACAATCCCAAAATGTGGTCTCACAATGCACAACTCGTGAACAATTTGCTTCATATGTCTGTGGAATATCGTACCTCTGTAATAGCTTTCCATAAATCCGGAGCACGCGCATTGCTGTAAGCTCGATTCCGTAAGAATACCTGTTACAGAAAGACAAAATCCCATTAATAATATAGTAAATAATCAGTTAAATCTGTTCATCTAAAGCTGAATGCAAACTGCTAACTTGGCCTGAACTTGACGACGTCACGATCCTAGCAGAATCTTTATTGACTCCAAACAACCCAAATGGGTCGAAACGCCAATCTGGCAACAAACAGTGGCCACTTTCTACAAACGTTTACATCTTTGAATAAATACAATTTGTAAGACCATGTCTTGACAAATCTTTTTAGGATGGCACAGTATTTACTATAGCCTTAAGGTTGCAAGAAGGACTCACTGACATCCAATCTCGAGACAATATTAAGGCAAAGTATTTTCATAAGAGTAATGATATTTTCACACTTCAAAACGATGGGATCAACATTTTCCTGTAAACTGTGAATACAAGACACATGATTGTATTAGCGTTTTACATTTTTGGCGGGTAAATTTACATATGTATGAAGCAGACGATACTTACACGTAGTCCGTTTTTGAAAATAGTTCTTCCTAGACTAAACTCCATCATCCTAACCACGGCTTCACTCTGTAAATATTTTAATTTAAAACCTTGTTATGCATATAGTATAATAATACATTTTAATTAACCATCGAGATACAAATGGAATGCAAATGTTGTATCTTTTATCTTTTCACAAAAGTGTGAATATTTTCACAAACCGTGAATATTTCAACAATAACAATGATATTTTTACAAAAGTAGTGATTTTTTCACAAGAGTAGTGATTTTTTCACAAGAGTAGTGATATTTTCACAAGAGTAGTGATATTTTCACAAGAGCAGTGATATTTTTACAAGATTCGTTATATTTTATCACCTTTTCAAATAAAATGCCAACATTTGCTTTGCAGGATGTTCAAATTAACCTGCCTTGGCATCCAAACTGTCCAATATTTCACTGTGGATGTCACTTTCTATGGTTCAAAATACTGTGATATTTTCACAGGAATCGTGATATTTTCACACTGGAAAATACTTTTAAATTAGAAAGCATGCTTAACCTGCCTTCCAGTAGGCGATGGCATCAAAACTGTCCAATATTTCACTTGTGGATGTCACTTTCTTCTGGATAGGTGCCGATGTAGGAAGTGCGTCAAGTTTAAGTACCTTGAAAAATTCGTTAACCTCAAATTGTTCATCCCACTGCGATAAAAGAAAAAAGACAAAATATATGCGTGCTGAATTATTCATAAGATATTGATTACTATCTAAACCGCTAAAGGACATTTAGAAAATACAACATGGTTTGAGGGAAAGTAGTTTGCACTACTTTCCCGAATTGAGCCGTGTTGTATTTGTTTTATTTACACCTCATACATATTTCATTGTCTAAACTAAATTAGAAATTGAAAAAGCTTGAACGTTACTCTCGCGTAGCAGGCATACATACACTACAGACTATCCACAGTACAGCGAGCAAGAAGGCGGACTCAATTCTCCAGGCAGTTGAACAATATCATCGAAACCCGTTTCCTATTCTTCACATTAATTCACGGATTTGTACGATTACGTGTTTGGTAGATGCAGCATCTTGAGTTAACACGCGGCTATTAGTTCAATGCATTTCTCATGTTGATTTTGAATATGGTAATGACATTCAATTATTTTGACATTTTTGAAACATTTTGTGAAATTTTGGAATGTCGTCTGCAAACACGCCTTCCGCGTTGAAAGAGTTAACTATCCAAAAGAAGCCTCACATATCTGCGTCTGTATAGTTCGCGAACCTCGTCGGCAGATGTTTAGCAGACGACGTTATGTTTGCCTCGTCAACCTCGTACTTGGCGTCACCGTTTAATATTTACGTAATATTCAGAGGCTCTGCAATTGTTTCGGGGATTTTGTTAATTAGCGGGAAGTAGTCGAGACTTCAGCATATTTGATAGTAGTAGGCCTATATATAAAAACAAACAAGCATTCGGCAGGCTTTTTAATGTATCCGACTTTGTTAGAAATGAACCAATCAATAAAGAGGATATCCTAAAAAAATATGTATGAGGTGTATTCCGTTTTAAGTTGGCAGCTTACTGCTGATATGATGAGCCCCAAGTGGTATGCAGGCTCGCAGTAGATCCGTAAAGACAAACATAGAATGATGTTCCTGAATTTCAAAAACTTGGAAATAATTTTAGAATTATGTCAAATCGCTGTGTTTCTCGCTAATATAAACAACTTTTGAGTGAAATTTGGCAGAGATTTTGAATGTTCAAAATGAGTTCTAAAATTTTCAAGCAAAACAACAAACAACAACAAAATCATCGAATTTCCCCCTCCAAATTTGGGCATAATTCTGTTATACCCTACACACCTACATCGGTAGTATGCGTCGTTCTTAAAAATCATGCACTATGAATACCTCTGTGAAGGGTATAACAGAATAATTTGAAACCATTGTAATTTTGCTATATATCGCAGTACCTCCTTGCAAATAATTATTTTGTGTACATCCTCAAACACCAGCTCTTACTACTTACCATATGCCAATCGGGGTAAACGTGGTCCATTGCCAGAAAAGCCAGGACATTGGCAAAACATTCCTTCAACCAAAGCTCATCCCAAAACTCTTGCGTAACCAAATTACTAAACCACTGAAAAAGGTTACAAAATAGTTATAAGAGATTTTTTATTTACATTTAAATATTTATTAAACATGTAAATATCTATCATCATTTTTTTTAAATTTTAATTTAAGCATATAATATGTTAATCAATAATTAATGTATTATTTCTTATTTCTCATTTGTTCTCCAAAAATAATCGACCTCTAAAACCCATTATTATTATATAGTTGCAAAGCGAGCAAGATCACGTAAAGAGCCGATCAAAATATTTAGTGCAGGGGTATATACGAGCGTTGAAGGGTGTGTTCATCGTCAAAGTCCATAATTTTGATCCTCAATTTTGATTGGCAAATCGAACTTTTCTTCATAACCAATCAAACACCGCCACTTATCATGACAGTAGGGATAGTAGTGCATGCCTAAGGGTGCGCCATAACCCAGATTGTGTATGGCTGCCAAAAAAAATCTTTATTTATTAAATTAAGCCCCGTGACAATATACCATGTTCGTCAATATTATTGAACATGGTGTGTAACGTAAATAGTAGAATAAAAACAGTTTACGTATAGTATTACGGGGTTCAAACCAGCCCAAAGCACGATTCAACGAGCAAATGTAAACACCAGAACCGGTGTTATATTACTTCTACAGCGCAACTATACCTTCCAATTGATTTCTTTGAAAGCTATTGAACTTCCTACGGGACAACATGAATTGATTCTGGTTTAAAGATTTGCGCAGGCTATTAAACAGAACGATATGACGGTTTTCCTGTTACAAATTAACCATAAGGCGTTAGAATACTAGTAGTGTAGGTCCCAGGCTAGTCTATGACCGAGTGTAGTCCATCCTAGACATAATTGCCGTGAAATTGATTCATATATGGAACATGAAGTACATGTAAATACAAATATTCCTTGTAACATCGGTAGCTCTACAATAGAGCCTAGCTTTTCCCATTTGTCCATTTTTACCCGCCTATAGTTTTCCCATGCTAATCCAAGTTCTAACAACACCTGTATGTAGATACACAGAAAATTGCAGAAAATATCAGAAATTATACACAAGCCCCGTTAATTAACAGGTAAAATGTATATTCACAAAACATACACACATCCGTAAAATAACGTCAAAAAACTGTTAAAATACCATCAAAACTAATAAATGAACGTGAAATTATATTTACGGTTTGCTGTATGTTATTGGTGTGATAATACTGCCAGCTGGGACTCCGGTATTATACCGTTAAAAAATTTAACGGAAACCAAACTTTCATTTTACAGTTACCGTCATTTCCAGGTACCGTAAACTTACGGTGCAACGCTTGATAATTCTACAGTCCAAATCGTGCATTTAAATTCCCAGAATAAAAAGGAAATTACAGTAATCTTACTGTAAATTAACAGTTTCATTAATTCTCACACACTGTAAATAAACGTTACCTACAACAATGAAGGTATGATTACGGCTACAGTTATTTAACATTCTGGACCGTTGTGAATCCCAGCTGCCAGTTAAAACGCCGGGTTTTTTTTACAGTTTTATTTCTAACAGTGTGTATACAGGTTTATAGTTTTAATTGGGATATTAGCAAAAACAAGCTCAAAGCATTTGTTTCATGATCACGATGATAGAGTCTAGCAACTTACAAAACACATTTTGTATAAAGTACCACGATTCTTGCAACTAATATGCTTAATACATTTGTCATTTACATGATTAAATTTGTTCAATAAATGAATATAGATTAAGATACAATGTTCAGTTCCGAGTTCCCTCATGATGGATCGTTATCAAAACAAAAAACAAAAATTAATGTTGGGGTTCCATAAAGGTTCCAGCATACAAATTGTATACATTTGTTATTTTGATGAAGGCTTTCAGAAATAAAAACTCAAAGATTCCATAAGTTCCATGAGATATTCTAGCCCAAGCCATACACAAATACACCTAGCACATAAAGTCCCTGCTCAGGTGCTCTGAGGTTGACTAATTCAGAATATATAATCGGTACCAAAAATCTGAGATATACATTAAATGAGCAAATTTCTTCTCCGCAGTTTGATACCTCATTCAACAAAATCGAATGGATACTTTTAAAGTTATGTCGATTTCAATGACCGCGGATGCAACAGAAAAGTGGCACTAGGTATAGGAAATCATTGATTTGTGTGTGATTTACCATAGACGGTAAAAATCAATGTTTTACCCGTCTATGGATATACGCACTGAAAAACTCACAGCTTATCAGCTAAGACTTGTATTCTTCACAGCCAGATACACCCTTTGTCCCGCACATTGCGGTTATCACTAAAGACCCATTCATCTGTCACGTTCAGATAGCACACAGTTATCACACACAAATCAATGATTCCTATACCTAGTGCCACTTTTCTGTTGCATCCGCGGTCATTGAAATCGACATAACTTTAAAAGTATCCATTCGATTTTGTTGAATGAGGTATCAAACTGCGGAGAAGAAATTTGCTCATTTAATGTATATCTCAGATTTTTGGTACCGATTATATATTTTGAATTAGTCAACCTCAAAGCACCTGAGCAGGGACTTGTTGTGCTAGGTGTATACACCTAACACAACAAGTCCCGGACCAGGTGCTTTGATGTTGGCTAATCCAAAATCAATAATCGGTACGAAAAATCTGAGATATACATTTAATGAGCACATTTCTTCTCCGTAGTTTGATAC
Organism: Ophiura sarsii; assembly: GCA_035610835.1. NCBI lineage: Eukaryota > Metazoa > Echinodermata > Ophiuroidea > Amphilepidida > Ophiuridae > Ophiura > Ophiura sarsii. The sequence continues at coordinate 55,991,489 of CM069446.1, read as the reverse complement.
CTCATTCATAAAAGTCGAGTGGATAGTTTAAAGTTATGATTGTTTCAATGGCCACAACTACCAAAAACATAATTGCAGATTTCTATGGGATTTAATTGCTTAGTGTGTGATTACGCATTGAAAATGTGTGTGTAATGACTCCCTGCAGATGCATGTTACCATTCATCCAGATACCTGACTGGTTCAGATAACACACAGTGGACAATACAAATCAATGATATCCCATAGGAAACCAATTCTAGTGCAACTTTTTTGTCGTTAGGGATGGCATCCAGATTCGTGCGGATTGAAAATCGTAAATCGGAGAGGGTAAACGCACTGGCTGTCCGTTTACGGGAGTAGTTCAATGCGTTCGCTAAGCAGGGGTGAACACGTTGATTGGTCATTATTTAACCCGTTCCGTTTATCTACACAAAACTGTCCGGTTTTTTCCCAGTGCGTTTACCCTTTCCGATCTACGGTTTTCAATCCGTACGAATATGGATGCCATTCCTTAGAAATCATCATAACTTTAAAAGTATCCATTCGATTTTTCTACGGAGAAGAAATTGGCTCATTTAATGTATATCTCAGCATGACATAAATTGCCCACTTAGGAGCGCTCAATTCGGTCTAGTAAACCTATTGTTATCAATTACTACGAGAGGATTACCTGGTTGTATATTTAAATTCGAGCAGTACTTCTTGCTAACTGCATGGGTGAGTTTCCATTATGTTGCAAATTACATCCATGCTCAAGTGTTTAAACTACTCAATATGCATTGCAATACAGCCAGTTGGTTGCACACGAGAATTATGTCATTTATAGCAACGATGGAAGGCGAATATTTAAATTTGTTGCCGGTTTTTAGGGCAACAATTTATAGCGCTGCTAAGCGGGCCTTGTAGCCAGTGGCGTAGCTCGGGGGGGGGGGGGGGGGGCAAATGCCCCCCTGACGAAAAAATCCAATTTGTGCCCCCGCCCCCTGGCCACCCCTCAACAACAACAAAAGTGAGAAAAAAAGGAAATAGGAAAAAAAAATTGAGCCCCCCCCCCCACAAACGTGAAATTCACGAGGTAAGTGACTAGAATTTTTTTTGGGGGGCAACCTTTTACGAAAATTTTAGAAATCTTGCCCCCCCTGAAAAAAATCCTAGCTACGCCACTGCTTGTAGCGTAATGTTTTTGGTATCGATTACTGATTTTGGATTAGCCAACATCAAAGCGCCTGGTCCGGGACTTTTTTTGTTAGGTGTATTTAGGAGTTCCATGAAGGATTCAACGAGCCCAAACATGATTGGCAATAAGTGGTTCCTCTTTGCCATAACTGTGATATAGATTTTATCTTGTGCAACAACTGCGATATATCGCATTACTTTGCAGCGCGAGTCAAGGGTAATTTGAGCTACAACCCGTGACAAAACCACCATATCACCCCGGGATATTGTAAACCCGGTCCTACTCGTGTGACAAATTGTCATATATATATATATTTGCTGCAAATAGCCTGAAAATCAAGTTTTGTATAAATGTGTGTAGCACTTTCCATGCGACTATAAGTTGTACCATATATACAAAACCGATTTTTCCAGAAACCTTTCCCAATTTTTGAAGACTATCTCAAGATTTACTGAACCAAAACTAGGCATGCTTGTACTTATTTCAATGCGTTTGTCATGGTGAATCAAAATATGGTGATGCAATTCAATAATTTTGACATTTTTTGAATATTTTGTAAAAATGTTGGAAGTGTCGTCTGCAGACGGCTGCCGCGTGGAAAGTGTTAAACAGGTGAATACGACCTTTATAAATTCCCGGTCTGATGTTGAGAAAATATAAGTATATGAAATTAGTGAGGCAATAGAGTTTCAGACTTGCGAATATAGACATATCAAATTACAGATTGGTTACATAGTTTTATCAATTGCTTTTCGCGATAATAGTGGATGTACCAGATTTGTGTCTACTGTAACTGCCACATATGCGTGACAAATTCAAAAATTCAAAAGGCTTTCACCAATTATACTCAAATGTCGTAACTAAATGTTGTCCTGCATATACAGCCTTAGGTTATTTTTTGTAAAATATGCATGATTTTTCAGATATTTAAGAGCAGCCTTTTATACATACACTCTTAAATTGTCTAGTCATTTTTGCCAAATAAGTAGAATTAGATCTCACTGATAGATGTTCTAGTCAAAAATTACCTCAATATTTGCAAGAAATTCTAGTGAAAACTTATTTTGCTTGGTATCTAGTCAAAGAGACCTAGGCATATATTCGAGTACAATTTGAGTGCCACCCTTTCATCCTGCCTTTCGTAAGGGCTACTTACGTACGGTGTTGCACGAAATGGAAAATCACCATGCACATACGATATCTTACTTCCTTCCACACTCTTTGATTGTATTGCCTGAGATAATTTAAACTTTAAAATAATTGAAACACTTTTATATTTCAATAGTTCCGGACCAGGTGCTTTGATGTTGGCTAATCCAAAATCAATAATCGGTACGACAAATCTGAGATAGACATTTAATGAGCACATTTTCTTCTCCGTAGTTTGATACATTATTCATAAAAGTCGAGTGGATAGATTAAAGTTATGATTGTTTCAATGGCCACAACTACCAAAACATAATTGCACTAAAATTGGATTTCTATGGGATATAATTGCTTAGTGTGTGATTACGCAGTGAAAATGTGTGTGTAATGACTCCCTGTAGATCAGGGGTTCTCAACATGGGGGTCGTTTTGGGGTTTTCCAGGGGGTCATGAGGGGCTCGTGAATATAGTTTTTGGGGAACCGTGTTACATTTCGCTTTAACAAAGGCTTAGAAAAACCCAAAAGAACCGTTCAAATATGCAAAATTTCCTCCTCGCTACGCTCGCATCCAATCTAAGCAGTTTCATTTATGATATCCGGCTGGTTTCTTTTTTCAATTTTTGTTTTGGGGGTCACGGTACTGACCAGGAATGTCAAAAGGGGTCGTGGGGCAAAAAGGTTGAGAACCACTGCTGTAGATGCATGTTTACCGATTGTAATATTGACCTCTTCAATAAAACACTCAAAAAAGCATCCTGTGCGGGGATTTATTTCGCATTTCATGGTGTAATTTTTTGGAAAATTGTACTTTAGATCCCAGATACTGGTACACCAGTTTCGTTCAATACTGGAACATAAATTGGACTGGAACGTTTTTATGTTCAAGTATCGGGCGATATTGATACACGTGATAACAGTGCGATTTGTCCCAGTGTTGAACGATACGGGTACATATAATCATGATAGTTTATGGCGATACTGGAATATTTTATGTGTGCCAGTATCGGCCGATACTGTAACACTGGTTAGCTACTGATTTTGAACCAGTATCGAACAATACTGGGTGTTCCAGTATCGGACGAGTACAGTCCATAATCTGGGAAAGAACCCTTTTACCTCATTTTCTTTCGACCAAATTTTGCAATATTCTGACACAACCAAGCATAAACACTTCAATATCTCTATGTTCAAATCACAAGAGTGGTCAGGGAGTGGCGCTACTTTCTGAAAGCTCTCGAGGTGAACAACTATTTATTTTTGAAATTATATAAATAAATTTACTTGTTATCTCACTAAATGAATGAACCTAAAATAAATGACTCCGTCCCATGGAATAATAGAATTGACTTGCATGAGTTGAAGTGAGTTTGGTAGGTATAATATACTGTTACAGGGCAAATAAATTGCCATTGACACAACCGGAATATCGGTGACTAAGGACAAATCACCTAGTCGTCATTGGAGGTCGTGTTTATCTCTATCGTGTCTATAATATATAGTACATAGTTTGATCAGTTCCAAATTAGCGAAGCCTCCTTACAGCAGCGAATAAATACAGAAGGACGCGGGCGCGCATGAAGGCAACACACGCACCCCGCATCATATGCGTGCCATCGAAACCGCGTGCGCGTGGCCATACTCGCGCGAGTACGCTTGGATTGCGTTTGCGCGCGGATAGATAAAAACCGAGAAATTCTCACCAATTTAGAACTGATTAAACTATATTTACCATAGACTAAATTCTGTGATATAATTACAGACGAGATCACAGAGCGACGCGATACTTCACGCCAGGTGTATAACTGTTTGTTTTTGAAGACACCTTATATTATGCAGCACTTGTATTGCCTTACCTGATGCCCCAATTCGTGTGCAATTACTAGCGATGCCATTTGTAGAACAGAACTAGGGTTTTGTTTAGCATTGAAGAGCATATTGGGTTCCCGGAATGTCAACAGACCCCAGTTCTCCATAGCACCTGCCGCAAAATCCGGTAAGGCAACCATGTCTGTATGTAGTGAAAATTGAGAAGGGTTAAACTTACTTTGTTATATACCTAGCACACACTCTTTCATCATGTTCATATTGTAAGGCGGTTCTGAAAACAGAGTAATAACATCTTTTACACATGATTCCATAGTAATATTCGTCGTGTCCGATCGGATAAATACTCAAAAAAATGATCTGAATGAAACCAAAGACAATTGTTGATTTATCAACAAATCAAGTGCGGCCATTTTCCAGCTTGTATTCATATTTTTGCGATGGGTAATTCAAAGTATTACTCTGTCATCATCGTAAATAGTCTAGAGTAAAAGTCTCTAGAGTAAAAGTCTCTTTACACTGTTGCTCACAGCGTGTTGATTTGACACTTTCGCCTAATTATATGAACCATCTTTAAATAATAATATGACTGAAATTAGTATTATGTCGCATCGTTTGGTCGTCCATACATTACCATTGGCTACGTGTCAACAACAGTTCTAACAGGTGATGCGGATAACTGGCCATTGTCTAGTCAAGCGCGCGCTAACATTCCAACAATAGTAGGCGTGGCCTAACTCACATTCTTTGTCAATGTTTCAACATTCCAACAAACGGGGAATGGTGTTTACCGTAACAGGTACCATTGTTTTGCCATACGCTAGCATTCTAACAGGTGGTGTAGACAATGACCAGGTTTAGACAAGCACTTGCATTCCAACAGATAGCATTTTCGAATTAGTCACGAATTATACTGTTGGACCAGGGCCCTATTTCATAAAATGTTAAGAATCTTCTAAAGTAGAAGTAGACTTTAAGAAGAGTGAATCTTGAACTCATCTTAATTAGCCTTGTTGAGAAGAATATTAAAACATTCATTCTAAGTTGAGTTGTATGGTCCAGGTCTGAAAGTGCCTATCTCATGAAGATAAAATAATGAATTCTTATGCATTCTTCATAAGAACATTGAAAACCTAAGCAAGGCCATCTTAAATTCAATCTTAACTGTTTATGCAATAGGGCACACATGTGCCAGCATTTCAACAGTGAAGATCTTCCTTGCATAGGTCACATTAATTTCAGCTGCGTTTGTTTTTAGCAATAGCTAAACCGACAGCAAAAGAAGTCTGACGTACATCTCTCACAGGAATGCTGACGTTAAACATGTTACGTAAAAGCTTACAAACCGAGGGGAATTCCACGGGTATCGTCAATACAAATGGAAATACATCATGCACGCCTCATTACAACTGATAAGGAATGTCAAGGGTGGCATTTAACGTCCTCAAGTGACCAGGATTAGTGCACATCCCAGCGACTATTATCGAATTACGAAGATGTATTCTGTAACAGCTAAATCTCTAGGTATTCACAGTATTATTTGATTATTTGCCATGACCTGTGAGTTACATTCGTAAGCCGGCTTTAGCGCTTTTGCGACGATTTAAAAAAGCATAGACGCCCCATCATAAGGGGGCACACCACTAAATACGTCCCCCATTGAAATACATGCGTTTTGGCCCTTTTTCAAGACCGTATTTTTACCCCACGTAACAATGATGGAAGTTTTTATTTCGCATGAATGTATTAGATATGTGTTGAATTTTATTTTAAACTTGATTTTTCTTGACCCATCTAGATGAAATTTTTCGCTACGGGCACCTAAACAGCGCCCTCACCATTTTAAACCGATATTTTCGCTTCCTCACCGGTTCCGGCAACGATATCCTTCCGCAGCCTAGGCTCCCGTGCGTATTCGATTCCGACGATTTTTGACCACATTAGCAATGCTGAGGTTCTATTCTATCTTTTTCATAAAAAATAAGCAAGATTTACTTCTATTTGCTTCCCCTGGGACGATGATCAAATTGATATAGGTACTATTTCTCCGAACCCTACACCAAACGCGGAAGGATTTAGTGTAGTGCCCCCTTAGAAGCAAAACTTTTTTTGAGTTTTCATTCTTTTTTCTACATATTTCGAAAGAACAAGTATTTCTAAGATAAACTGCCAAAGCATACCTCTGTGCGATCTGTGGTTCTCAAATAAGAGCATTTTTCTGAAAAATGATGATGTCCCAAATCATTCATAAATTGTGTATAAAAGCAAGAAATCACCCAGTCCGGCGCCATCTGGTCCGGCACCATCTGGGCTGATATCGATTTTGGCGAACTATAGTGTATGCATTATCAATTGTTTCGTGAATAATGTAATACAAACTAACTTAACATTTAATAAACATTTGATTATAATATTACATACAGACAAAGTCCGACACAAATTCACTATTCTCTAGTTTTCAGTAATGGTAGCTCTAAGAAGAGCTGTTTGGGTTTAAAAGGGACTGTTTGAGAGATATTTCATGTGATCTTTCAATTCATGTGGTGATACATGGAGGTGAACACCCGCTGTAATTCTTCAAACCGTGGCATGTGATTCTTCTCTTGTTGTCTGTCGAAGATTCTAACACCAAGTGGTCGCCTTCTGCGCACGTCCGCTCGACTCACGGGAAACTTCCCCGGCATGGCATGGCGTTTCTCACCATGCATGTCCGGTCAGGTCTGCGGTTCTGTAAGATGTACACGGCTCTTGGAAGCGTGGTGATTACCTCCCTGTGTCCAGGATACCGCAGCTGACACCGGTGGTGACCATCCTTGTTCCTACAATTTGTTTACACCCAATACGAACCAACTTCAATTTCTAAAACATTTCTGATTAGGTGGTCGAATCCAACGAAAAGTGTACACGTGATGTTCAGGCCTCTAATAAAATAATCTATATCTTGACAATTTTATTTTTGTGTTATACGTATCCGCCTCGATGAAACGGTTCGCGCCATATATAATATGACCAACTTAAATGCACAATTGGGCGTATACGAGCAATAAACCTGCTATTTTTTACCCTTTTTACAAAATAGTTGTTAAGGTTTTTTGTTAGACATATAACCGTTTAGATGAAAACGAGCTTAAGCGGAAATCATTTTGCCTGTTTGATTGCTGGATATCTCAAGAATGCCTCTTTTAATTTGTGGTTACTTTCGATCAATCCCTGAATTGTTGTGATTTTTTTTGCTGTGGTATGTTTTGACGTTACCTACAAATACATGTTTTGTTAAATCTCACTTTCGGGGAAGAATTCGCCTGAGGTAGAGTAATTTGTGCTGTAAGGAAGCCTAAATATGTTAAATACTTAAATGCATTGTCCCCATTCAAGTCGATTTTTTGATGAAGCTGTTAGAAATTTTAAAAGCTGAAACCATCGGTTTGGTAAAAAAAATGCATTACCTCCGAATACCTATTTAAAACACTGCCATTTTAATATAAACAAAGATTAGTGAATGATATCTATAGAATAAGCGAAGTATGATACAATGTACATGTGCGACAAGTTTTATCATTTTGAAGGCAACATTTTTTGAAATATCAGCAATAAAAGGCTGTATTCGTAGGCAAATTTGAAATATGAACTGTTACCTTCAAATACAAATAACGATACCGTGGTACTTCCCTCTGTTGTTACATACTTGTAGCGACTGGAATAAAGTAGAAATGTGCGCTGCGTTCGGCAAGCAACGGAGAAGTTTTGCATCAAACTTTCAGCTTTTGTATTCGTAACCTTTCACAAAATTCTGTACTTTGTGTATAAGTGCATCAATAATTATGTTGTTGTCTTAAAAGTTGATTATATAGCCTCCCTCTGTCTCAATCTTATTACTCCTATTAGTGTAGTTTTGTATGCTATTCACGCAAAGACATCATCTGACAGTTGATTTAAATCGCAATGGGGGTGATTAATGTTTATATAAATATTCAGTGACAGCATCTCGTGCATGACTTCATGCTGTACTCGGAGGTAACATGTATATGTAGGCAACATTCAATAATATACACAGTGCATATTGGCCCTAAACTATTTTATTTTACATAAAAGCAGTGCGCAATCATACAATCTGACTGGATATATTATTAATTTTATATTTGGAGGGGTAAAAAATAATATTCCTTATTAAACGAAAATGGGAGGTGTTGATTTAAATAAAATGCATGGTGTAATCACACTGTATTTGCCGAGAACATATTTTTGTTGGTGTTAGAGTGAATGAATGATATTTATATCCATAGATTACACGTTGATCGTCTTAAAATGGATACATTTAGACATAACATCCATGAAATTTCGGTTTCATAAACAATATTTTCATATTCCATTTTGTATTCGTAGGTAACTTATATATTAGTTAATGGGCATGGTACAATTCCTGCATTGTTTGTCGCGTTCATTCGCACCTAATATTATGTAAATATTATGTAGGAATGTATAAGACGGGAATAATATTGTTTGGTGCGTAACATTGTTTTAAACCAGCTTGTCGATATGATGTATGCGTAGTTAACCAATTTCCCCAGGAATTGCAGAGCAGTGACTACTGAGGTACTTAATAATGGCCATTATTGTAGTTGTATTTGAAAATGGAATTCATGTGTAACAATATAAAATAACTTGCTTCATTTTTGCTCTGGCAGGTTGTGTAATGTCACCGAAACGTATTTTAAGTGAACAAGAAATTTGGTAAAACCTTTTCATTTTTTTAAAGGTGTGAGGGAATCGAGGGTAGCCTATACTGATTTCAGTCTTAAATAAATAAAAAAATGCTCATGAATAATGCTTCCGACATTTATTTCTTAGTGTAATTGAACTAAGCAGTGGTTAATTTTTTTAAAAATCATAATGAAAGGCACATGCCCGACAATATCTCTGTCGTGGCAAAACTTATTAGATTAGTGTTGTTAAATCAAACAACATTGAATTTCTAAACATAAAATTCCTATTTTGTCTACATCTGACAAAATATATCATAATGGTGATTCTATGTCAAACGGGGTCTGCCTCCGGTTGAAACTCGAAAAAGACTGACTATGTACGACATTCAGAATAATACAAATTCCAAACTAGGAAATTATATCTTAATTCTAATCTGACAACTGAATGTCTCAGTGCTGAAAGTTGTATGTGCTTTATGCCGTTGTGGACTGAAAGGCAAATATTTGAATGTTCTATACTTTGAACATATTAGGCTCATATTAAACTTATATATATAAGGTCTGATATGAAATTATTTCAAAGTATATATTAAATGAATCAAAAAGCGATCTGGCTTTCGTGTTTAAAACAGCTATTCAAAATGATAAATTCCAGAAGACCTCACTTGCCTCCTTATTTAGAACAAATTGAGGAAGGCAACCGGTTGTTCTATTGCTTAAAACAACTAACCCGACATTCAAGACTATGAATTACAGGCAAATCAAACTGTTTGCTTAAAGGAAACCGCTCGCTTTCTAATAAAAGATGGCTCGGTGAACTATTCAATAGTTGATTCGATACAATACTTTGGATTCACACGGAAACTAAAACGTTCATTCTTAACATTCTAGAATGTCCTATATAATAAACAAAGAGTAATTAAGTTCTATTAGATATTTATCCTCGCGACATGTGAGACCTAAAGAACTAACTACACACAGAATACATCAAGAACCACTAAACTTGTTAAGTAGAGATTACAAGGCTGAATGATCACGAGGCTGAATGATCAGATGTTTCTTAATTAAGTTTTAATCATGTTTAGTTTTAATGACGAACATGCTTTTTACCAAATTAGATCAATAATTATATTAGTATTACTGCGAGTTAATTGATTGTTTAACTATACCTTTACGAAATTTTAACCCAGAACGATATGTATGTTGTCATCATCTTGCCCTAAATCAGATGTTAAATATTACACACTTCTGACTGTTTTGTAGAAGTTAAACGCACATTCTTAATAATTGAAAGTCAAGCAAGAAAGACACTAACAAAATTGGATGATCAGATACGTTAGCATAATAAAACATTTGCTGCCATAATTATCATGTGTAAAAGGTTAATTCTATTCAATATGCCTTTAACATCAAGAATATGTCTATCACTAGTGAGCTTATTGATGCTTAGGGTGTTTTCTTTTATATCTTAGAAATAGGAACATGGTTTATATTATTTTAATGTTTAATTGGTTAATCTTGCTGTTTTATTCAAATGTTGAATATTACGCAATTCTGATTGTTTTGTAAAAGCATCGCTGAGTGCACATTTTTAAATTTACTTATAAAGTCAATCAAGACACCATTTTGATACCACATTCCCCCTCACACGCGATTCAGGGCATAACAAACTACGTCGAGTACAATTTTGCCCTTAAACCTATGTCAAATCAACAAATCCAACTGTTCTTAGTCAACGAAGTTGAAGTTGAGAACAAATGTGTTACCTACGAATACTTTGATTATTGCAATGTAAGCTACCGTGTTTTAAGTCTTAACATGTTTTTCTCTTATAGGAATGCTTAAAAATGTTGGCTGATATATTGTTCTTAATAAACCTTTTCAAAATTACAACTGACAGTTAGACATTGTATATTTTTTTCAACATTAAATTTATATTCTAGTATCTATTTAAAGTATACTACTGGGAATATGTTCATAATATTAGGATTTAAACATGTTTTAACATGTTTATTTAAAAAAACAAATATTGTTAACAGCCCTGCATAATTATTTCACCCCAACATGTAACATAAATTAAGTAGAACATTAATTTATTACAGTTTTACTTCTCTTACCTACGTATACATTACCTGTTACCTTCGAATACCAAATTTCCACATTCCTCTATGTACTTAGGTTTTGGGCGCATGCTCAAAATTCTAAATTTTACAGAAAGGGTCATTCCCCCTCTTTGAGGTGCATGAAAACAAATGTTCATTAAAATCATCTTGGTGAAAGTACACAAAGTGACTCAACCTCATGTTTCAAAGTATTGAGAGTCTGCAAATGCTACCTAACTGTGTGACGTGAATCTAAAATGTCAACAAAAAATGAGCACCTGGACAAATATGATCACTTTCTATCAGCATTAGCATCTTCTGAATACAATACAATCACAAATGTGAATGAAATATGTAAATAGGTGGAATAATCATCACTTGATCAAAATATGGTACTCGTATTTGTAGGTAACATTGAGAAGTGTACCTTCAACTTCATCATTCCGCCACGTGGTCAATTGGAGAGATTAGTGATGGCACTTTTTTTCCATACAAGCTTGATTGTTGACTTTGAGTTGGGAAAAGGAATAAGAGATTGAAGCATTTTGAAACTGGACCCTACAAATCTAGCCGTGGACACTTTTCGTTGGATTCGACCAGGTACAGGGTGTATCAGAAAGAACTGTACCGTGTTTCTAAAATACATACAAAATACAAATGCTTATTGTTTATAAATTTAAACACCTGCAATATAAAGGTGAAAATGTTTCCTATATTATATGTTAATTTCATTGAGATATCTCTTTTTGTTCTCGTGTGGCAAGACATAATCGAAAATCGATGAAAAACGTATTTTCAATTTCAATCAATCCTCTCTAGACTACCACTTACCCAACATTTCAAACAATGTAGTCCACACCACATAAGCAATATTCAAAACTCCCGCCAAAGAAAGGAAAGTTAAACCACTCAAGCAGAACAAATCCTGGTTTATTTGCGGATTAAAAATCAACATTTATCTCCAAATTTCACCCACAAAAGAATGCAAATAATAGTAATTTCAGATTTTTAAATTGATCATTGCGACCAAAATGGAAATCTACCATCTTTACCAGAAAGTCTGTATTTTCCATCAGAATGTCCGATTTTCATAATTTAAAATTCTCATGAAAGCTAAGCGTTTACGCAAGATATATATGAAAACGGTTTGAACAATATCAATCGAATTAAATCATATTGCCTCGGTACAGTTCTTTCTGATACACCCTGTATGCTGTAGTTTTGACAGTATCTTCTGCTCATCCGTCAGGCTATCACCGCTAACCATAGGCGCCTCCATTGTTATACATAGAGTACAATGCCCCTTTTGATGATTCGTCAAAAGTTTAGTGGCCAAGGCTAGCATGATTGTGTTTAGATTTGATTTAAAATATTGTATTGTACTTTTATCCTAATGGTAGTAATCTTAAAGAAACTTATTGACAAATAAAACTGCGAAAATAGAGTGAAAATTAGAGTTTTTCAAGTAAAAGGTACCATAATAGGCCAAAAACAACACGTCTTCGAAGGGGGCACACCACTAAATACGTCCCCCATTGAAATACATGCGTTTTGGCCCTTTTTCAAGACCGTATTTTTACCCCACGTAACAATGATGGAAGTTTTTATTTCGCATGAATGTATTAGATATGTGTTGAATTTTATTTTAAACTTGATTTTTCTTGACCCATCTAGATGAAATTTTTCGCTACGGGCACCTAAACAGCGCCCTCACCATTTTAAACCGATATTTTCGCTTCCTCACCGGTTCCGGCAACGATATCCTTCCGCAGCCTAGGCTCCCGTGCGTATTCGATTCCGACGATTTTTGACCACATTAGCAATGCTGAGGTTCTATTCTCTCTTTTTCATAAAAAATAAGCAAGATTTACTTCTATTTGCTTCTATTTGCTTCTTTTTCATAAAAAATAAGCAAGATTTACTTCTATTTGCTTCCCCTGGGACGATGATCAAATTGATATAGGTACTATTTCTCCGAACCCTACACCAAACGCGGAAGGATTTAGTGTAGTGCCCCCATAAGGCGTAACTGCGTAATGCAACCCTATATACTTGATACAAATATTGCGTACAAATATTGTTACGCTTTATTCCGTCACGGACTTGATTAAAGTCTAGCATCGTTTCCATGAATGTATGTTGGATTCAACAATCGCCCCGAAGCATAATGTTATAGGCAGGCGATTTTCTGGTGAAATTTGTTGAACATGAATAAGAAGATTTACCATCTTTTATGTGACATTTGACTAAGCACCCCATCGATTTTAAATTAGTACGGAATAATTTAACGTCTTATTGAGCCAACCAGTCATAAACGCAATGGAGCTGGCTCCGTTGCCGTTGCTGGCCCAACACTATGGATTAACACTCCATCCGCAACAGTATCATAACCTTCTCAAGCATAATCTCAAGACTCATTTGTTCAGTAACTGATTTTCTGTACATCCTTTCTCATTCTCTCCATTCCACTATGATTATGATGCCTTACGTACATTGTATTTATTGTTTATATTTTATATTTTTGTTAAGCGCTGTGATTATTTTTTTGGAACAGCGCTATATGAGCACTGTTATTATTATTATTATTATAACTTGATTTTGAAAAAATAAGTAAAAACTATTAAGTATTCCGTGGAGTAAAGCTAAATAACAATAGTTGAGGAGAATTTGAACTCAAACCAAGGCGTAAATGCATTACACATACTTATTTAGGAGACCTACTAACTTTTACCAAAACACTTAAGTCCGTGTGCGCAAAAGAGTTAGACCTGGTCTAAGTGAAATCTATTCATGCCTCAAAAGCTGTTTTCCTCTGCATTTTCATGAGATATGTTGTGCTATTTTTGAACTTTGCATCCAAATCTTTACAATTTGTTAGCAAATTTGAAAAGGAAATGTAATTAAAGGTGTGCATTTTACAGAACTAAAATCAACTTAGACCAGGTCTAACTTTAGACCCGGTCTAACTTTTTGTGCATACGGACCTAAATCTTTGGTAAAACATTCCCTGAAATCTTGATTTGACCATAAGTAAACATGATAATTAGACTTACAAATCATTTGGGGAACAAAGATATTCTCAGAGATTTGATATACTTGAACGTTATTCTTTGCTCATTGACACATTGACACTTACCTAATTTAGGTAGAGGATACGGTAGATCCAAATAATCTTCCAGAAAACGAACCACTTTCGGACCGAATTCCAAGGCGTACGCGGCATCCTCAAAAGCATCCGGTCTTGCCCATACACGGAACTATAAAAATAAATCATTGATGTACATGTACAATTGAGTAAAGTGACACAGTTTAAAAAGCGGGTGGTAGAAATAGAAAAAGTGTGCTTTAGGCCGGTCCCAGATTCTGGACTGTATTAGTATCGTCCGGTACTGGAACACCCAGTATCGCTCGATACTGGTACAAAGTCAGTGTTCCAGTATCGGACGATACTGGCATGTACAAAACGTTCTAGAATCGGGCGATCCCTGGAACACAATTATGTACCAGTATCGTTCAATACTGGAACAAATTACTAATGGTAGCACGTGTACCAGTATCGACCGATACTGGAACATAAAAACGTTCCAGTATCGAACGATACTGGTATACCAGTATCTGGGACCTAAAGTACACCTTTTCACCTGTGCATATACCACGAAATCATTAAAATTCAAATCGGCAACAATATCATTAGTGTTAAATAAGCAGACGATTAGCTAAATCCAGAAGTTAAGTCCAGAAGCAAAATGGCCACAAATAAGATAATAATTATTAGATTTTATCACGTTTATAGCCAAAGAGTCTCTTAAATGTTCCTAATTTTAAATGACAATTTATTGTAGTCTAATGTTCATAAAAAAACAAAATGACCGCAATGAATGTCATGTCCAAAAAGATCAGCCGTCATCAATTATCATGAGTATTTGTATGATAAGTGGATGCAAGGTTTTACCCTGGCGTCGTCAAGACGGTCTACTATACTCTGTTTGGCCATCTCGAGACAGTGACGTAACCGCGTATTCTACTAATTGCATCACATAACGCGCGCGCATACTCGCGGCGCTGGCGTACAAACACGAGCGCTGAAAGTCGGAAGATACACACGCGTGCGTAAAAGCTGCGCCTGTTCAGTTACGTCACTGTCTCGAGATGGCCAAACAGAGTATAGTCAATGTTACAATATACTTTGTAGTCCAGCGTATATATTTCGCGGCGCCGCCTCATGAAATACTTCCACGTTATCGTGTAACATGGTGCTATACATTTATGAGATACAGTGAAGCTTGAACTGCAACATGAAAAGTGCCACCATTTACATGATTGGTCAGTTGCAATTCCCCTTACATAAAATGGAATAGGCCGAAAATTGAAACCGATCGGGAAAGGTTTATGAACACACCCCGTTATATCGTAACATGGTGCTACTGTGTGTAACATCATACACTAAAATACTGCAAGTAACCGAGACTGTAATGTATTCTGCATAAAAAGCGCCGCAATTTACATGATTGGTCAATAAATGGTCAGTTGTAATTCCCCTGGTATCAAATGGAATTAATTTGTCTTTCGGCAGCTCGAGAGTTACCCCCTGCAACGCGCTGGTTTCTCTATTTTTGAATACGATTTATTCCGTCAAAATAAGCAGTCGGGTTCCACAGCGTCGGCAATATCTATTTTCTTTTCATCTTCGAGCTCCCGAAAGTGAGATTCAAATGGAATAGGTCCATACTTGAAAAACCGATAGGCAAAGTTTATGGATCTAACGTACCTCCAAGTTATCTCGTAACATGGTGCTACTATGGGCATAATTACACACTACGAATGCTACGGGTAACTGAAATGTAAGCCCTACACTGCATCAAAATCCGTATGTGCCACAATTTACATGGTTGGTCAGTTGTAATTCCCCTGGTATAAAATGGAATATGTCCATACTTGAAAACCCGATGAGGCAAAGTTGATCGATCTATTAACGTACCTCTAAGTTATCTCGTAACATGGTGCTACTATGGGCATAATCACACACTACGAATGCAACAAGGTACGTCGACATCTTGGGTGTGGTATCAAATCTTGTAATCCACCATCCATCGTCAGAGTAAACCAACGGATCACCGATGCTGGGCATATTGGATAATGCTGTGTATTGAGGTCTGTGGATTATGCTCACGGTGAAGTTAGCTTTCAAACTGGGCTCGTCGAAACAGGGCCATACACGACGAGCTTGCGTAGGAGATAAGAAGGAAGCAACAGAGTACCTGAAAGTGAGGAAAAAGAATGAGATAATAATGTGTACTTAAGGGGACTTAAGGAAGTTTTTGATTTGATTTTTTGTTTTTTGTGAGTGCTGTAATTATTGAACTATTAATCAAATGCATACAAAAGTATACATTTTTGGAAAGGAAATGGATCAGAGAATCCAAATTTGGCGTCAATTTTGACCAAAACTGTTGAATTTTTGAGAAAATCACAAAATTCACTTTTTTGACCCAATTTTTTTGAGTAAAAAATGCCCAAAATTGCTTGATACTAATGTTATGTCACTAATTTAGGGACGATTCTCATTTTTACACCTAAACTTGTATTTTTGAAATTTTGACCAAAAAGTGCCAAAAATATTAATAGATAAAAAAAAGAGCCTCGTTAATGAACAAACGGAACATAAACAAGTACAAAAGTAATATTAAAAAAGTGTGCTCCCCAGCGGAATCGAACCCTGGATTCCCGCGTAAAAGTGCGGGTGACTAACCATTACACCACAGTATCCTGTTCACAATCGCAGATGTTACAACGGTATACATCCGTTGAGATTGTCTCGGATACTGCTAAATCGAAAATTAAAATGTGATATTTAAACTACATTGCCTATTAAAGCACCATTTTATTTACGGTAATAGACACATTTAATATAAAATATCATTAAAATACTAATTTCGCACTGAAAATCTGAATTTGGCGATATTTTCGCATTTTATACCAAACACTACTGCCGACTGTATTAAAGACCTCAAATTGCCTGAAACCACAGATAAGGTTCGTTTTCATATCAATACTTCTTCCTTTATGTATAATACAATTTACATTATTTAGTAAATACAATAATTGTAACGTTTCACGTCACCACTAGCTAATTGAAACAATAATAATGACCACGTGACCTTTCATTTGAAAACTAAGGGGTCCGAGTTAACTCGTCCCCCCCCCCCCCCCCCCCCAAAAAAAAGAAGAGAAAATCGTCCCTAGTTTAGTGTCTTAATAGTATAATCAAGCAATTTTGGGCATTTTTTAGTCAAAAATAATTTTGTTAGCTTGTCCCAAAAAAATGGTCAAAACACGATTTTCTCAAAAATTCAACATTTTTGGTCAAAAATGATACCAAAAATTCTCTGACCCAAATCCCATCCAAAAATGTATACTTTTATATGCATTTGATTGACAGTTCAATAATTACAGCACTCACAAAATTCAAAAAAAACTTCCTTAAGTCCCCCCTTAATTAGTCGCTTGGTCATGTTGTTGGTTGAGTAACAAAGAGTTCTTGTGTAAGTCCAGCATGATACCATCACTGTAGTGCCCTCCACCTTCATCTCCCTTCCTGTTGGAATCCAACGTCTTTCAAAAAAATCAATTGCGCTACTTGCAGCAGGGTTTTCTTAAAATCATCTTCTTTGGTTAGGATTTATTTGTTAGTAACAATAAATACTATAAAACCTCATCTTAGCTTCAAGCTTCACTTGTTTACTACTATTTCGTTACATCGCATAAATGTCATTTACTATACGATGTAACGTAGCATCTTTCACACTTATTTGGTTAGGGATACATTTTGTAACCATGAACTTCATTTTCAGCACCAGTTTGCAATGACAGCTTTACGGAACTGACATGTCACGAAAGTTCTCCCTGTTCAAAATATAATTCAGACAAAAAAAGGTGCAAATGCATAGTTCGGGCCATCTCAATGTATGCTGGAGATTAGTTATTTTTTCTACCTCTATGATAACTATGTCTCTAGATATCATGTGTAAGGAGCGGTGAACTTAAAGGACAATATTATTTGTAGCCTAATATTTCAGCTGTCTTTTCAACCGTGTTATTCACAGAATCTGCGTAAAACTGCCTATTATTGATAGAAGATTTAACATTTTATCTTCGGACGATAGAATACATTTATAAACAGTTCAGACGCTTCGGTTGATAAATGAGGGTGTGTCGAATCGTTGAACCTACTACAACCCACGCGTAATTAGGAATATTGTACTTTTGATCTTATAAAGTGCATCCAAATCAGCGAAACGGTTTCCCGAATCCGGATGAGATAATGGTTTTTTCTCTTAGTTAACATTTGAAAAGGGCGTCTAATAATATTTTGACACCAGGGAAAGAATATACGTGAATAATGGTATACTGAAACAAGCCGAGGGTTGCCGGTCGGGGAGGATGGCTAAACAACACTAACTACGGAATAAAGCTAAATAAATGTATTTCCGTATCACTATTCAAATGTTAACTACTGGGGGGAAATTTCGCAATCAGGATATATTGTAAGTCACACAATAAATTGACTTCTGTGATTAAAAATAACTCCACACTTATATTGAACTTGTAAGAATGCGTGGTATTAAACTAAAAAACATCGTTATGGCGATTTAATTTTTTTAATCGAATGATGATTTTGACCTTTAAATAAATTAGCTCGGCTAAATCGATGACTATTTAGTATTATCTGTCTTAATATTGCCATATCCTGGCCTTTTTCAATTTTACCGTTGGTCGTTGCCCCGTGTATATTGATGGCTATAGTGTTTACAGACTTGATAGACAAAATGGCAAAATTCGTGGTGGTGTTTTATGTTATGTTAAAGATAATATTCCTTCAAAGCAGAATGTTGATTTATATGAAACTGACATGGAAGCTATTTTTATTGAAGTTAACTTGCCAAAAACTAAGCCTATTCTTATTAGTAGTATTTATCGTCCACCAGACTGTACTGTCGACTTCTTAGATAAACTTGATGATATGTTCCAAAAGTGTAATAACTTGTATGAAGATGTGTATATTTTAGGAGATTTCAACTTAGATCAAGCAAAAACATGTAATTTAAGGAAAGTAACACATTTGGCTAATAATTCGCACATGAAACAAATCATTAAAGATTATACAAGGATAGCAGAAACTAGTAAAACTAAAATAGATTTAATCTTTGTATCTAAGCCTGAACTTGTAATATCGAGTGGTGTACACAGTTTGGGACTCAGTGACCACTCATTAACATATGTTGTAAGAAAATGTAATCAACTTAAACTTCCTCCAAAGATTGTAAAATCTAGATGTTTTAAAAACTTCAATGAGCTTGACTTTATTGATACTATAAATAATATTGATTGGGATAAAATTTGCTCTATTGATAATGTTAATGACGCACTTCATCAATGGCAAATTCTATTCACTGAAGCATGTGATAAGCATGCACCTTTTAAAGAGAAAAAAATTAAAGGTTGTCTACCTGAATGGATGAATGGGGACTTCATAAGACTAAGTAAAGATAGGGACTATTATTTTGCTAAGGCACATAAGACAAATAATCAAGAAGATTGGAATAAAGCTAAATCACTCAGAAATAAAGTAAACAATATGAGGTTTTACCTGAAAAAGAACTATTGTAATGAAGCTGTAGTTAATAATATGCATGATAGTAAAAATCTTTGGAAAACAATTAAGAAAATTGTACCTAGCAAAACTGTAAGTGTACCAACATCAATTTCCAACAAAGATGGCAAATGTTCAGAAAATAGTAAAGTTATGGCAGATGAATTTAATAAGTACTTTACATCTATTGGTAATAAACTTGGTAGTAAATTTAATGAACATAATCATGTTGAATGTCCTTGTAATAGTGTATGCTCTAGTCACAACTGTATTATGGAAAATAAGTTTAATTTTAGTACAATATCAGCTGAGTTTGTTTTAAAACAAATATGTAATATGAATAATAGTAAATCACCAGGATTAGATCAATTCAATGTCAGGTTGTTGAAATTGGCTGGACCCATCATTTCAAATTGCCTTTCTCATATCTGCAACCTGTCCCTGAATGAATCTACTTTCCCTGATGAATGGAAGAAAGCTAAGGTAACACCAATATTTAAAACTGGTGATAAAACAGATGTAGGTAATTATAGACCCATCTCAGTGTTGCCAATTATCTCTAAAATTATTGAAAGGGCTGTTCATGATCAACTATATGTCTATTTAACTAACGCAGGCTTATTATCTAATGCTCAATCTGGTTTTCGACCCAACCATTCCACTTCAACAACTTTACTTGATGTTCAAGATTATATTTTGAAAAATATGGATAATGGGTATGTTACTGGTGTTATATTTATTGACTTAAAAAAAGCCTTTGACACTGTAAACCATGACATTCTTCTTAGGAAACTTAAAAAGTATGGTATTGATAGTAGCGAACTTTTATGGTTTAAGTCATATCTAAGCAACAGGTTCCAGACTGTCAATGTAAATTCAACCTTGTCTGATTTTCAACCTATCAACATAGGAATTCCTCAAGGTTCTATATTAGGACCTTTACTTTTCATCATGTTTGTAAATTGTTTACCAAATGCTGTAGATAAATGTAAGACAGTAATGTATGCTGATGATACTTCATTAATGTGTAAAGCTAAAAATATTGTTGATCTCCAAAATCAATTAGAATCATGTTTAAGCACAGTAGCTAATTGGTTCAAAGCAAACAAGCTTACCCTGAATGTTGATAAGACTAAATTCATGATATTTGGTAGTAATAAGATGCGTGAGAGGTTTCAAGATGTACAATTAACCTACAATAATAACATCATTGAAAAGGTAGATGAATTTAAATACTTGGGCGTAAAATTAGATAGCAATTTGTCTTGGTCAGCTCATGTTGATTATATGTGTAAGAATGTCTCTAAAAGAACAGGTATTATCAAACGTATGAAACATTTTCTTCCAAATCAAACTATTGTAATGTTATCAAATGCTCTTGTTATTCCTCACTTTGATTATGGAAGCACAGTTTGGTCAAACTTTTCTGCCGAATGTCATAGAAAATTACAGGTTCTTCATAATAATTTAGCCAGGATAATACTTTCAGCTGATATAAGAACACCAACAAATGATTTAATGGATGCACTTCAATGGGTTAAACTTGATAAAAGATGGCATAATCACCTTTTACTAATTGTGTATAAATGTTTAAGAAATATAAGTCCATCATACTTATCGATGCAGTTTGAATTTGTTCATAATAACCATTGTCATGTAACAAGAAATCACACAAGTAATACTTTGGTTGTACCGAAATTTAAGTCGAACTCAGGTATGCGAACGTTTCATGTTAGGGCAGCATATGCCTGGAACAACTTGCCATCAACAATCAGAACCGAACTTGAGAATATGTCAGTGCAACAATTTAAAACAAAGATCCATGGGATTTAAATTTTGTGTTCTAAAGTATATTACAATTCTGCATTTCCTTGCTGAATTTATCTGATGGTTCTGTATATATTTATGTAAATAGTTGTTATATTCCATGTATATATTGTAAATAATTATGTATTTTTCTCTGTGAAATGAGGGCCTGCTTGGAAAGCAGTGCTTGACACTGAAGCTGTTTACCCTCAATAAAGAAAGATTAAATAAATAAATAAATAAATAATAGTTTTTTCAATGACGCCATGAATATTTTCTGAATGAACTCGAGTCTGTCGTATCTTTCTTGTTATAGCTCTCTTATCTAAACACTGCATATGGTATATATTGTACACTTGACAGCAAAGTATTTGGAAATTATGATTTAATCAACCTATTATAATTAAGGATAATTGAGAAGCTCATCCCAACTGAAAGTGTGAAATAAACACATAACAAGCCACGACGCTGGATGTATCCTGATTGTGGTTCTCTATCTGTTTCAGTTGGGACTGGTTTCATATATTGTATACGGTATTGTAATTTAGTTAATGTCCCTTGGTCTTCATGGTCTGGCATATGGAATAGCAAATTAACCTACATAAAGACCCTCGCTTTTGGGACTTTAATCACTCTATGTACATTTTGAGACTTTCATTTATCAAATTATGAACGTGTACTCGTTATGTAGAATGTAGAATATAGGTTTCGTAAACATTGGAATTCAATAGAAGAATTGTATTGTGTATTGTACACTCTAGCATATTTCCTTTCGTTAAGTGTGTGCGCAAATTACTTCCACCTGTTAATTACGTTCTATGATTAACCGAAAATACGTGTACCTAGTCAGTTGTCTACGGAGTAACCGGATAACAAACTAAATACCGCATCGAAAGGGGTGTGTGTACATAAGTAAATTACCATGCGTTTTCACGGGTGCTTGTACAAAAATATTATTTTGGCGCCAATCGTAAAAGTGTTACGTATAATTAACTTATACGTATGAGCTTTACATACTAGTTTTGCAGTGTGGCCGTAACACTTTCTGGATACAAGCCCTTTTGCAACAAAACAACAACTTCAATGGCTGTATACAATGAGATGTAGGTCTTTTTGAGAAAAAAAATGACTTTGTTTCCTTGACACGTGTGACTGTGCCCTACATTTCTATATCAAACTCATTTTTTTAAAATGATTAAAATAAATGATTTGTTTTAAAAAATTAAACATGATTTAAAAAAATATTAAAAAATAGCACATTTGAAATTTATTCCAATTTAAGTTAGTATGTGGTGTACCTCTTCATATCCATTCAGTTTTTCAATTGCTCAACTTGAATAATTAGAAACATTTTTTTGACTTTTTCTCAAAAAGAGCCAAAGTGGATGATTGCAAAATACCTCTTCATATACAAAACAGATTTTTCAGAAACCTTTTTCAATTGTCAAAGTCTATCTCAAGGGTTACTGAACCAATGCCAACCCCCCCCCCCAACCCCTAACCACCCCCCCCCCCCCCCCCCCCACCCCACCCCCCAATATTGACGTCATGTCGGTTGAGATTGGCACTGTCGGTTCATTTGACAAAAGGAATCATGGAATTATGATGGTCAAAAGTACACAGATGAACAAAATTCGCGCGCCGCGCGTATGTGTGTCCCCAAAATGCAATATTCTTTGGTACAAGCTTGTTTTAATTATAGAGCCAAAATGTACCTTAATCGTGCCAAAAATAAGTGTAAAGTCAAAAATGTTTTCTTCAAACGCTTTCTTCACTTAGAACGATCTTGTCGGTTGACTTTCATTTCTTGCCCCCTCCCCCCATATGAATAACCTAGTTACGCCACTGACACATTTAATAGGAAAAAGTGAATAAAAATTTGCTTTAAAGTGATCAACGATAGGGCTTAGGTCCTGGGTCGCATAATAACAATTTTGCCATCGGGGATGTCAATAGTGTATGGATAAACACCAATGTTCCATTGCTATGACGCTTAACCTATTTCTAAACATCATCTTATGCAAGATTGAATTCGTACTTAGGGAGCGTTCATAAATACTTTGGTGGGGGGGGCTGGATAATTATAGGGGGGCCCAAAAAGTGTTGATACTCTGCAAAGGGGGGGTCAAAAAAGTTTTTGAGAACCACAACAGAGGGGGGGTCAAAAAAGTTTAAACACTTATTAGTTTCCAAAATTTTCTGGGGGCTTCGCCCCCCAAACCCCTGCTTTACCTGTATGCACATTATTTACGGAACGTTCATAAATCAACGTAAAAATAGCTAATTTTTTGGCGCGCTACGCGCGAATAATTATGTCCACGGACCTATGTTCATGTATCACCCCCAGCTAAAAAAGAATGAAGGGCAAATTCATATCAGTAGCAAACAACAATTGCGAGCACATAAAGCCAGGATATACCGTAGAAAATCACCATATAGCACCTTTTTATCTCTGTTATACAGGGCGCCATCTCGCGATCAAAACGTCTTTTAAAAAGTTATTCTTAAAGGAAGGGTCCCGCAAGCACAACATTGAGCATTATGTGTTAGAAAAATAATTATCGAGCCGAAATTACGTAATTATATAGAACAAAACACCATACTAGTCACAAAAATGCATAAAAACTGCCATCACTCAACATGCAATTTTTAAAATTCGCGGCGATCGAAAGTCCCGGTGTCGATGACGTCATGGGTATCGGTGCTCAAATTTGCGCATGAGCATTGTATTACTATGACATCATCGACACTGGGACTTTCGATCGCCGCGACTTTTAAAAAGTACATGTTGAGAAATTGCGGTGATTTTGGTGTTTTTTGTCATAAGTGTGGCGTTTTGTTCTGTATAATTACAAAAGTTGGGCTCGATAGTTTTTTTTCTAACATATAATGCACACTTTTATGCTTGCGGGACACCACCTTTAAAGGCACTTCCAAATCTCAAATATTTGCCCCGGGCAAAAGTCAAATGACTCGCTGCATACCCGAGTTCCGCGTACACGTATCATATAAACCCCATGATGCAATACCGAAGAGTGGTTACAAACATCAAATGTGAACGAAATCCGTGTCTTGAAATGTTTCTAACAGTCATTCTATTTATGTCAATGAAACCAGAGTTACAATCTGAAGCAGCATCGAATCAATTTTTAAGCGAGAACCCTATGTTAAAAACATACAAAACTATAAATTAAAGCATTATTAACTTCCAATTTATGGGATAGTAATAGTGTTCACAAATGATATTTGAATCTATTTATGTTGTATCAACAGTACAGTGCGCCGTTGGCTCAATCGGAAGAGCATTGGGTTAATGATCGAAAGGCCGGGGGTTCGAATCCCACCGAGAATGTTATTTTGTCTTCGTTAGTATCATATTAAATTTAGTAATTTTATGTTGGGTTTGCTTATCGTTCCCCATAATATTTGTGAATCCACGGACAACATACTTTTAATTTGATTTTGAATGATTGTCTAAATTCAATAATTTGAATGCAGTTCTACATTTACTTGTTCACGGTCAGCGTTGCGTTGCGTGAATTGAATTATTGAGACCCTAGCCCCATTGTTACACAACTAAATCTGGGAAAGACCAATTGTGCCATTATGAAAAGAGTCAATCGTTTCGTCATTGAATCGATATTCTGATTTCCCATGTTTAGGCCTACATGATTGTACGGTCATGTGCATGTACCAACATATTATCTGTTTGCCATGTTTGTAGCTTCGTTGCAGTCAGAAGTCAAGGCATGAAAATACCGTCTATTTTGTTCGCCCCGGCCCGCCAGTAAAGTGAGATTTCAAAAAAACAAATAGAAATCGGGTCATTTACAACTCGCGATTGTGAAGGATTGCCTCCATCAATTTTGATAATCTTAGGCTCATTTTGAAGGAAAAGTCCTATTTATGAAACATATTATTTCCGATTTAATAAAAAACACGATTTTTGTTACTATTTTTGAGTCGATAAAGATGCATTTTCAATGAGATCGTAAACATCGTATTTTTGATGATTTTTAGACGTCATAGCAAAAACTTTATGCACAAGAAATGTTCCTAACGTATTAAACTTGATCAAAAATATGTATATTTGTAATACATTTTGAACAGGGGTCAGGGCCACGACTTTATTCACCTACGGTAAAAATATACGCCATTTTCCAACACACAGAGACTAAATCGTTTTTTCTAACAAACGGTATTCAGCAGGATTCGAACCGAGGAGGGGAGAATCTATCTATTCGATTACTAGTCCATATTCGTAACCGCTCGGCCATAACTACTTACTGACGTTTCTACGTGTTCTCTATAATAATGAACTAGTGGTGAACTATTGAGTATTCGACGAAATTTTAGCCAAATTGAACCCAGTTTCTAAATTGTATTTTAAATGTGAAAACGGTGTCGCTGCAAGCTAGGTTTGGATTCAATGTAAAGAGCAATAAATTAATGATCGTGAAAGGTTATTAATTTAAAGCTTTTAATCAGACAGGGGTCAGGGCCACGTAAAATATACCTGATTTCTTCAGTAATGACAACAAAATCTTCTTCAGAAAAAGGGATTTTCAAGCAGAAACGTCCCTGCAAACATAACTTTAGCATGTAAAAATAATGGATTAATATTTTATTGCTCCCCTTACTGAAAATCCCCCTAGTCACATGGCGTTGAACCACATTTAAATGCCTTAATGTTGTCATTGTATAAGGCTGACATTTTGGCATATTGAATTGCACGAGATCGACATCCTCTTTTCAAGGGAAAGCAAAATCCATTCGTATACATCAGACTCACTCAATATCTGACTGCAGCTAGCTACAAACAGATCAGATGGGGAATAAAAATCGATTCAACCATTGTAAACGACGATTGGCTTCTTTCAATAACAATTGGCCTTACAGATTATTGCGTGAATAACCATGTTGTAACAATGGGCGGGGTATTGCAATAATTCAATAAACGCAATGCTAAGCCTGTATTAGACCTACATGCACATGTACATGCACCCCATGAAGTACTACATTCAAATTAAAACCTCATTAAATCTGTATTAGCTAGGTGGCCACTTCGATTTGACCCAAAATTATCTACTACGAGGGCGTCCTAACATAAACACTAACAATTCAAATTTATTTGGATTGCGTACATCAAAATAAGTAACAAGTATTTATGCCCAAATTAAAACAAAACGAGACCGTTGATCGTTGATCCACTAACCTGCATTGGAGTATATATCTGTTCCCCTTTATATTCTCACATCGAATCAATATATTACGTGACTAACGTCCTGAAATATGTGATTTCATGATGCAACATCCGCTGAAAAACGTACATGATTTGGAAGAAATCGAAGCCAATTTCAAATGAAAATGTCTGTAACTCCCTCATTTCCAAACGTCGTAAAAAATCCATCAACACAGTAGCTCATTATATCAAGTTATTTGAAATCTTGTATATTTGAAATATTCAGAGTGGTTAAGACAAAAGTTGCCGCATTGTTTAAAGCGGGGTTTAAAGCTGGAAAATGATGATCAAAGTTATTGTTATTTTAATTACATACGTTTATGTGTTTATTTTATTGAACTACGATAGGCATATTCTCGGTAGCTCAGCGTTACAGCGCTCGCTTTGATAGCAGGAGGACCCGGGTTCGACTCTGAGGAGAACCAACTTTTTTTCATAGGCTACTTTAATCTATTTGCTTGATAAAGTTGTTCTGTCTTGTATTTTTTTGTGTGGATCTGTTGGTTTTAATATATAACTGTGGTTAAGCTCAAATTATGCGGCAAAATGTGTCTAATTTACGGACAAGACAAAAAAACTTTATAAAGCAAATATATTAGGTATAAAAAGTCGGTGCTGATCAGAGTCGAACCCGGGTCCAACTGATATCAAAGCGAGCGCTTTGACGCTGAGCTACCAAGATCAATGTCTATCGTAACTCAATAAAATATACACATAAAACGCATGTAATTAAAATACCAATCCCGTTCGACTCATATCAGTTATAATAAAAGGAAATTCACGTAGTTCCCAAGTTAAAAAACATTTCCCTCAAAAAGAGTTTCCACCCTAATATACTAATAGCTTGCCGTCCGAAAACACTGAGATATAATTAAAATTGAATGCGATCGCGCATGATAAACAAATGGACGAAATGCCATTGGTTCCAAATTTTGCTCTCTCTTAAAATGTCTTTTATGTACTTAAATGGTCACGTCGTAAAATCGATTTAAGAATGATAGTTGTTAAAACCCTCAGTTATCTAAATAAATGAAAATTGTGTAATTTCGCTGGTTAAGACAGCTGTTTGGCATATCAATGTAGACACTACTTTGACACATTTAATTTTCGATAGCGACGAATTTGTAAAATGCCGAAGGGAAATGCTCTGCTTGTAGATGTCATAGACCGGTTTCAATAAGTTTGCAAGACAGGTCCTATTATAAGGAGTATTTCAAGACATTGATCTCAATAAAAGACTTTGATTTCACCTCAAGATCACTCTTGAAACCGACGGTCCGAATTCCGCGGGAGTTTAACTCGGTGTTAGTACCCAAAGTGCGCGGTTCAAAATTGCGCGGTTCGTTTTGGTGATAAATTGACCTACGCTATTGTTCACCGCTAAGTGGCCACCTAGCTATATGGAAATCATTCTATTAAATAAAATGAAAAGTATCTGGGATCAAAATAATATTATGATTGAACGATATTAAAATAATCTCTACATTTACTAAATATAATAGTAACGGGAAAAACAAAACATTCTCTGTGGGATTCGAACCCACGGTCTTCAGATTATAAGTCTGAAGCTCTACCGACTGCGCTAACGGAGCACTGACTGACAATAATAGGACAGACATAAATTCAAATGACAGTTGAACACTATCCTATAAATAGGAAGTTAAAATGCTTTATATTTCTATTTTTTGTATGTATTTAACATAGGGTTCTCGACCAAAAAATGATTTAATGTTGTTTCAGATTATAACTGTGGTTTCATTCAAATGAATAGAATGACTTTTCGAAACATTTCAAGACATGAATTTTGTTCGTACATTTTGCTATTTGTAGCCAATCTTTTGGTACGCTAGCTATCAACATTGCATTATGGGGTTTATATGATACGTGTACGCGGAACTCGGGTATGCAGCGAGTCATGTGACTTTTGCCCGGGGCAAATATTTGAGATTTGGAAGTGCCTTTAAGAATAACTTTTTAAAAGACGTTTTGATCGCGAGATGGCGCCCTGTATAACAGAGATAAAAAGGTGCTATATGGTGATTTTCTACGGTATATAATTGGAGGGAGCATCCTAATTGGTTTCATGAACAGAGAGAGATCCGTGCATAAATATGTGAAATTATTCAGGGGATTAAAGACCATGGCCAAAGATACCTGCAGTGGGAGTTCTGATTCACTCTAGATTCTACAACCTGCCATCCTAGATGTGATGCGTCCATCAAAATAGAATATGATACACGGTCAAATTCTGTAAAAAATCCCATGAAAGATAACATATAGATGTTCTCTGATCTTGATAACAGTGAACGGTGGTGGGGGGTGGCAAGAAAGTTTCAGGTGCAGGCAGTAATACAGGGGGGGGGGGGGGGGTCAAAAAAGTTTTGAGATATCAAAAATGAAATTATCCAGCCCCCCCACCAAAGTATTTATGAACGGTCCCTTAGAACTACGTTAACTACTACTGGCTCTAGCAGGATATGTCATTGTAATTGGAAAAGTTAATGACTTTTCCACGTCAAATCGCACATTATGATGTGCTTGGATGTTACACGTGAATTTTCAAACATGACTTTTTCCCCATTAGCCTACTATAATTTTGTCACCTCTTCCGCGCCTGAGTGTCTGGGTAGCGTCACCTTTTAGAAACTTACAACGTTTTCAGGGTGAGTCCGATCTTCTCGTTGATACCGTTTAACCGTCCTAAGGCCAAAAAAAAATGTTGTCCTCCACAGCTCTCAGAGAGGAGAGGCGGGCGGGCGGGCGGGTTTTTTGTTTTGTTTTTTTTTTACCAGCGAAAGCTCAAAGTTCAGCCAACAAGAAGTTGAAATCGCACTAAGAGTCGCACATATGTTATCAACACTTATTTTAATATTCAATGTCATTTACACTGTTAAAAATCAAATCGGGAAAAAAAATATGACGGTAAATAAAAGAGGTGCAACGTATTTTAAAACAACACTTGACTACTTTGTAGATTTTTATTCTCACCTAAATCGGACGAGCGGGTGGTCGAGGACAACATATCAATATTTTTTGCCTAATTATACTTTTCCCTTAAAGGTAGATGACCCGATTTTCAACTTGATGTTTTCTATTTTACATGAAAGGTCATCCTTAAAATTGTTGCATTCCAAAGTTTGAGTTGCATAACTCCAATGGTTCTATTTTTAGAAGCGCAAGGTCAAAAGACATGTGCCCATTTAGTAGTACACAGACTGGTTGGTGGTTAACCACCTTTGGCAGTAATTCACCACATTTTAGCCTATAATTTCCAAATGAAACATTTCTGGCCCCTAATATTTTACAGACATAATGAGAAAAATATGGGGATTCTTCTGATACCAAAATATCTTGATGTGAAAAAAAAATCATATCCCCAAAAAAGGGATCGGGTCATATACCTTTAAGCATGTTGAGTACCGTCACATTGGGAAATTGCAAAGTTTGGATCCTAGGGATTTGCCTTGTAAGCGGTTTGCGCACAAATCCTTTGGTGGGTATCTCCGTGTTTTCCAACGGGATCATCTCGCGGACGATGACACGCAATTAATATTAATACACATCGCGACCAAGATTTGTCCGTTGTTGCCGGCAAATCCCTCGGATCTACATGTATAAGGTTATAGAGAATTGCGTATGTCATTTTGCACCGCTTACATCGTCTCATAGTCTAGACGAAATCTCTAGGTTAATGAAGATGGTATCCAGACCAAAGTGACTTTACATATAGTTTTACAATGCAAGGGTTATATTTTCATCATTCATTGTACAAAACGTTATGATAAGTGAACTAGTAATACCCCGGCCAAATAATGTTGACATGTGCGATCATCTCGCGGACGATGTGCATATCCAAACCAATTGCCGTCATCGTCTTTGTAGAGTAAACGTCGCTTTTCTGGAACCCAACGTATCAACGACTTGGCAAAGCTGCTAAACGTTTTCCCATTACTCCTATTGTCCTATCCGACAAATAAGCCATTATCCGAATCTTACGACTAGGGACCTCCCTCGTCCCCTCACTTAAAAAGGGCTTACGCGCTAAAACGCTCAAACAAATCATCAAATAACAGAGAGATATTGAACCAACACCGCATTCTGCTTATTTTAGCTCATCCTTTTCGCCTGCCCCTTATTAGGGTGATCTGTCAAAGTTTGGGAATCACTAATTATTCAATAATAAGATTTATTTCATCACCTACTTTACAAGACGTTCATCTTATTTTGAGTGTGCTTATAATGGGTGGTTTCTTTTAAATACGCGTATATACAGAAACCCTGGTACTTTTAGTTTCAAGAATAATCTACGATAATTTGTTGAATCGAAAAGTAAACCATAGCTGCATAGGGGGGTTTGATGAGACATCGCGTGTGTATTGCACGCGGATCACTGGTTAATCACCTCTGGAGGAGGAGACGCGACATTCGATACAAAGACAATTTGTACATTTAAGGGCATTCATTAAATCAGGAAGCGGTTATTTGGAATATAGAACACCGTCTTATATTGGAGACCATAATCTCGAGGGACTGGACGCGGGTTTGTGGTCATTCTAGGATATGCACAATTTGTCGCTCAAAGAATGTATTCCTATTCTATCATGCCGCCATATTTCACTACACATTGTATTCGCCAATAGGTCGGACTAATCTATTAACATTTTCTTTTTGTGATAAAGAGCTATGAAATAGTGAAAATATTGAACTACTTCGCCATAACGGGCGTGAAAGACACTCTCTATAACTATCGGTAATTGCCTTTTTTAGTTATACTATTATTATTTAACAACTTTGTGACGCACTGAGTTATGTAACCGTGACTGTGAAAAGCATGTCATCGCGGTAAACGCCGTGAACGAAATTATTATAAACCACAAGATGGCTGTTACTGTTATGACGAAAGGCTAGACGGTTTCTATTGGAGAATACACTGAGGAGATGACACACTGTTTACACACGCTTCTATTTGCTCTGAAAGGACTGAATAGGAATAACTAATAATATGGCTCTATTTGACTTGAGCGGCAAACAGTGCATGACCTACAAACATGTAAATATTCCCTATTTCCATGATTTCCCTGTTCTCCATTCACGACAAGACGACGTTTTGTATTATTCCTAAAAACCGCCCCCTGCTTTAATGATAATTGTTACTTAGACCATGGAAGTATGCTTTACAGAGGAATGAATTATCTTTGTATCCAATTATTAGCACTTTCCACGCAGCCATTGTTTTACCACATTATACAAAACAGATTTTCAGAAACCTTTTCCAACTTTCAAAGTCTATCTCAGGGATTACTGATGTTTGTACTTAACTTAATGCATTTCTCATGGTGATTCCCAATATGGTGATAAAATTCAATAAGTTTGACATTTTTGCAACATTTTGAGCAAATTTGGACGGTCGTCTGCAGACGACTGCCGCGTGGAAAGTGTTAACAAGTGATCCACGCGCATAACACGTGTTATATTCCATCGAATCCCAGATGAGTGACTTTTCAACAAACAGATTACCCGATATATGAAACGTTAAAGTGTAACAACGGATATGAAACGTTACTATAAGGTGTAACAACGGAACTAAAACTACTAAGATTTCATGTTATGATCAAACATTCAACCTTCTTTAAGCGCATTGCGTAAATAGCTATAGATCATATAGATGGAGAAACCGTATTACGTGTAGGTATTCAGTAACTTTTTAGATTAAAAACAAATGGTGGGTTGTCACCGAAATTACATGTGCGATATCGTTTTGGTGGAGGAAAATAACGTATTGTGTTGTTGGAGGAAATATTATACAAAACCGAATAAGTTGACATGAACTTTAATTTTTAACATAAAAGAAATTTTACTCAAGTCTTAAACTTACAGTACAGGCGTCATAGTTTCCCATGATTCATTACGACATTAAAAGAAATACACAAAAGGACACGCGGGACTGTTGATTTTAAAAGAGCAGTCTACTTAGAAACAATTTGTACCTGTCGAAGACTATATTGAAGAAAACAATTATAATGCACTGACAATACAAAAAAAACACACACAAAAACGGTGTATCTATAGGCCCTATTGGTAGCCAAAAGATTAATTCGCGTTAAATGTTCAATAAAAACGAATACGTTTTCGTTTTATTGCCGCAATCGCGGAGAGCGCCAAAAGCTGCCAAACCGGAGAGATGGTGTTATTAGTTTTAGTTTAGTGCGTTATTTATAGTGTAAGACAAGTACGTAAGTGAAGGTTTCAGCCAAATCAATGTGACCGAGCAAGCCCTAAAACATGTAAGACGTAATAATACGTTAACTGTAGCAAACTCTTGAAAGGAGAACAGTACTATTCATAGTGAAACAAAGCGTTATGGTAGGAATTATTTAATGCATATTGACCATTTGGAAAAAGTGTACTTAAGATCCAAAAATCTGGACTGTACTAGTATCGTTCGGTACTGGAGCACCAAGTATCGTCCGATACTGGTACAAAGTCAGTGTTCCAGTATCGGCCGGTACTGGCACATATAAAATGTTCCAGTATCGCTCGATACTGGAACACGATGAAGTGTTCCAGTATCGACCGATACTGGCAACCTTTATGTTACAGTATTGAACGATACTGGTAAACCAGTATCTGGGACCTAAAAAGTACACTTTTTCCGACCATTTTTATTGAACACAGAACTATGATATTCAATGAAACTAATTTTAGACTGGACATGCCCAACATGTGATTAATTTAAATTCGCTCTCGGTGGTTTGTTTTACAAGTGCTGACGGGATATAGCCATACCCGATAGTGTGATGGCATCGTTACTAAAACCGGCTTTTAGCAGCAGGTCGCATATCACGTAGAAATTCTATGCATAAATCGAAAATGTGGAAATCTCGTAACTGTTTCATCATGGTCATAGCTTCGATCAATATGGCGACGTACATACAGGTGATTTTTTTCAATATAAAACCCATCTTGTCTTAACGCCGCATTTTTAAAGAACTTTAACCTACGGATCTGGTCTGTGTAATAATGGGAAGGGGAAACATCGCCACAATACACTGGAATTTAATTTTTGATTTAATTTAGCAACCCTTTTCTTTTCATTTCTTTCGACAAGCAATGCTGCCACTGAAATATTTCAGCCTCATATGTAGTACAGTCAGAGCTGTAACATAATGAATATAAATCTAGAGAAAATCTAAAATTTGCAGTCGCTATTTACGGCCATACCTTAGCTTATGAATCTTGACTTTCTTTAATACCTTCGAGATATATATAACTGTCTTTGTATCAAATAATGCCTGTCCGCGTGGCGCAATTAGAAATGATTAGTGTAGTATTGCGTCAGTGTGATATTCCAAACGGTCAACAATTAAATCCTGTTTTAATTTGAATTCATATCACGTAACATCGTTGGACGGGAAAATCCCTTATGTCTTTTTGGCCCTCGAACCTGTTTAAAATAAAAGTGCCTAGAGATTACAAAGATGGATTTTTGAATAAACTTGTTATGGGGCCAATATATTTAACACTGACAGATTCGCCTGAAATATTCAGACAAACACGCGGCAAAAGATGACCTGGTTGACGTGTGCGGAATAGGTTAAAACAATAAGATGTGCATATTATTTATTCATTCAACTGGCTTAATATATAAACTTGGAATAATTCGAAGATCGTGAGGAAACATTCACCCGACAATCTACTTATGAATTAAAGGGACAATGCAGTGTTTATTGCTGTGTTTCTCTAGTGGTTCTTTAGATCACTGGATATGGTAAATTATAGCAAAAAACAAAAACGTGGTTTTAGCCTAAAACCGTCGCTAACTAAAACTCGTGTTACCGTTGAACACAAGTTTACTTCTTGACAGAACGTTTAAAAACAAGTTTTGAAAAATGGTAAATATCGTTTCTAGAAAAGTCGTTGAAGCCAGTGCCATTGAATGAAATGGTATGAATTCATTAATCAGTGATGCAAATAGGTAACCGTGAAAATTAAAGGAAGGCATCAAATGCATGTCTGTATTTTTCAACTCGAAGGTCACCAACATGCGCCATGGTGTTGCAAAAAGAATAATCACGAAGTGTACTTGGTGCAAATGTCTTAGTTAAACGCGAGTTACCACATACTTATGTGTAAAGTTAGACACTTTTCAGTGAGTTCAAAGTCAAAGTTAAACACGTGGTTAGCTTAAACCGTACGATAATACAGCCCATAGATTTTAGTAAGTACTGTTATTTCCGAGCTAGAACATTAATGACATAATTTTTATTATCGTAATTTGTTTCCTATACTGACAAGAAAGGCAACCATGACATAAATTGCCCGCTTATGAGCGCTATTAATTCGGTCTGTTAAACCTATTGTTATCAATTACTACGAGAGGATTGCCCAGTGCGCCTGTACAACCAGGCAATCTATTTAAATTCGGGGCGTGTACGAGCGGTACTACTTGCTAACTGCATGGGTGAGTTTCCGTTATGATGCAGCCGGTTGGTTGCACACGAGAATTATGTCATATAGCAACCAGCTTTGATGGAAGGCGAATATTTCAAATTTGGTGACGGTTTTTAGGGCACCAATTTATAGCGCTGCTAATCGGGCCTTGTAGCCTAATGTCCCTGTTAAAAAAAATTCTGCATTCTTCTGTATTCATTCGCTGCTGTAATGAGGCTTCGCTAATTTGTAATTGATCAAACTATAAGATGCTTACACGTCTTCAACGGACCTCAGGTATTAATAATGTTAACAAATGTTTATAAAACAATTGCAGGTGTTCGAAAAACAAAAAACTACATAGTTTCAAGACCCATCACGGTTAACATAAAAAACAGAGAATATCTGGCCACCGGGATAAAGTCATGAAAGTAGGAGGTATCGCCTTGTACCCTAAATATGGGTTGAGTGCCCCCTACCCTTTATCTGTGTGATGCCCCCGGGGTATCGCGAGACTTCCGAATTCATAAGAATTAACCCCTTCATCGAGGAATTTTGGCGGAACTTGCAGCTGTATATAATAAGCTTTGCAAGTACAAATCCTGGCCTGTGGCTGTCCTAGCCTATAAACTGATAACTGACATCTCGCTTCTTATTATAATCAGTAATTCAATAAAAACGCTTTCTTATTATTCAACTTTAACTCAAATCTTATTGAAAGAAAATCGTGTATTGCAATCTTCCTTTACAGACAGATGTAAGTTTTCTTTTTGAGCGCGAAACAGTGGCTAAGCTGTAGCCAGAAGACAGCGCTATTAGATTGCAGTTAAGTTAATTGATCATTTTCAAGTCAAGCGACAGGTCTGATACAACTTGACATACTACGCTCTCGGGTAGGACATCATTCTCCTATAAAATGATGACCTTATAATAGA
Organism: Ophiura sarsii; assembly: GCA_035610835.1. Lineage (NCBI taxonomy): Eukaryota > Metazoa > Echinodermata > Ophiuroidea > Amphilepidida > Ophiuridae > Ophiura > Ophiura sarsii. The sequence goes on along the minus strand of CM069446.1, from coordinate 55,955,491 downwards.
ATATGGGATGGTCAATCCCTCTCGCTTATCAATTATAAAGCTGTAGCATACAGGGTGAGTAAAACAAAAAGTAAAATAAATATTTAAAATATTTCTTACCGCAATATGAAGGCAACCAATGCTTGAATCAGTTTATTTTTTGAAACAATTCAATTTAATGAAGTGTAAGGTTTTCTTTAAAGATAACGGGCCATATTCTCTTGCGTATGTAAACGCGGTTTTAATCTAAACATGTCGTCTAACTAAACGCAAGTATCCAAAGTTTGTTTATAATTTAAACATGCGTCTACTAACTCACTGAAAAGTGTCTAACTTTACGTATGGGTATAGGGTAGTTTACTTCAATTTTACTCGTAATTCGTTCAATTTTTTTAATGCTTATTTGACGGATCAAAGAGACATTATAGAAAAAAAGAAAAACAAACTTATGACACCTTAAAGATAGCTGAACATGATTATTACTATTTCACGTACAATATTTATATTTTCCATGGCCGAAACAAATCATGTGTCACATGGGACACTTTTTGACACGCCCTATATTATAATCTTAAAAAGTGTATACCGTATTTTCGTATTCTATAATTATTAGTTAAATGCCAGTTTTGTTAAGAAAATGCCATAATACGATAGTGTTATGCTCTTATGACGATTTATGCTATAGTATATGAACATATTACTAACGTGCAGTTCTCCCTTTAAGTAAAAAGTCTACAGAAACATGACAGAAAGTCAAATATCTCGTCGGCCATTTAGCATGTTTACCATGCTTACGGCACGCGTCATTTAACTGTATGTATTATATAAATGTGCTATTACGACAGCAGACTCAAACACGCAATAATGGTTCCATGTTGAGCGGTTGTAAGGGAAATGTACATACGCACGTTAATAGCTTTAATGGACGATGATGAAATTGGGAATTGAAGGCAGGAAAAGCGTGACGTGACTGTAACAATAATCCATCTAATATATCAGATACTAGGCTACTCAGTCTAAAGGACAGTTATTATGAGACGGATGTTAAATTGTTAGCAAACAAAATCCTGAAACATTAAAAATAATACGGTTATGCCCTTTAAGTTCAAGTTCATTGTGTAGCATAAACCTGTGACCATGATATGTGACGCAGCATATCAAAAGGGATTGTGACATTTGCGGCTGTGTGATTTTCAAGATATAGATGAAAACGGACAGAAAATTATAAGAATCTAGGAGTCATTTTCACTCGTAAAATATGAATGCCTTGATCAATTGTGAACAATTTTGTGTCATTTTAAAGCTTAGGAAATGCTCTGAGAGCACACATAATAAACTCAAAATTGACTTCACCTGTAAAGTCCCCCCCCCCTTTTTGTTTTTGTATGTGCTGCATCACATATGTAGGCCTATATGAGAACATCTTTATAGAGAATTACTATCGTGTTTGTCGTCCCGTATAACGCATGAAGAAATGTTGCCCCGAATTCTGCAACTTCTATACATTCACCAGATATAAGCGGAATTATTCGTTAAGGTACGACAAATAAGACATAACTGGATAGATTATACTACCAGACGGTACATTTTTGAAACACGACAAAACTACGCACAGCTCATAATACGTACTAAATTAAGTGACTTGTACGTAAACGTGGTGACTTATACGATAGTCGCCGAAGAAATATTTTTTTGCATCACCGTACGTAAAACCAACCTTAAAAATTGAACATAGACGAATGTAAATAGTTCTATACTATTATCGAAACATGTGCTTTGGTTTACTTCAATTTAAATATCTGCTCGTATGTATGATGATGCAAAATATAACTTTGGCGACTATCGTATAAATCTTACGTACAAGTTACTTATACGTATGAGCCATACGTACTAGTTTTGCAGTTCGGCCTTACGCAGCACTTGAGTTCAATGTACGGAAAAGCTGCTCATATCATCAGTATCATGATGAAGTTTCTGTGACATGAAAGTCGTGTGCCTCGTCAACAACAAATGGGAAACGTCGTCCAACAACTACTACTAGGAAAAATGATGGAGAATATTTTACCTCCATCAATTTGTATCTCAATTTGCAGATATAAACATTTACCATGTTTACCGAGAGAAAACCCACCAGTGCCAAAAACAAGTTTATACATACAAAAAATATAATATTATATCTATAAAAGGATGCTATGGTCGATCACCTCGTGTCCGGCGTGTCTCAGGAAGACGACATTTGAATATGCAAGTCGAGGTAGAACTAACCACCAGTGATAACAAATACCCCTCTGATATTATTCATTGGGCTATTCCATTTGACACTACCTTAAATACTTTCCACACGGCCGGCGTCAGCAGACGACATTTCAAAATTTCACAAAATGTTTCAAAAATATCTTGAGTTATTGAATTTAATTACCATATTTGGAATCACCATGAAAAATGCATTAAAAGAAGTACAAACATGCCTATGTATTGGTTCAGCAATTCTTGAGATAGACTTTGAAAGTTGGGAAATTCTGTTTTGTATTTGGTAAAACTAATAGCCGCGTGAAAAATGTTAAGCTTATAATAGCATGCATAGTGGGTGTATGGATTTTACATGGAATACCGGTATCCATTTTTTTACTATTTCATTAGAGAATCCTCGGCGTGTTATTTTTAAAAACGCTTCCAAGATCTGTTTCTTGCGTCCGTCTGTGTTAAACTAGATTAAATAATTAGTTGGTGAGTTCATATGGACTGCTTGCCGTCAAGTATTCTTAGTCTTACTTACACTTTCTCTGATTGGCTTCTTACAATGAATAACATAAATGCCGGCACGCTTGGACTAGCCAATGAGAATAGGCCTTATCCGATTTCACATCAGCCGATTGTGCTCGCGGGGTTGACTGATCACAATCACTTACAATATTTCAGATGTATTTGCGTTCCACCAACAGTGCGTTCCACCATTTCGATTCTAACTTCATGTATGGAATTTGATATAGTGATATCTGCCAGTCATCTTTACGGGTTTGTGTGATGGGATATTACAAGAGAGTAAGTCATATCGACGTAAATCATCCGGGAAATCACAGCTAATATCACGAATGGTTCATCAAAAGATATCAAATCTCAACGCACAAATTGCGGTGTATTTGCGGTATATTAGATTTGATAACCAACCAACCCTAGATGAACGATGAGATCTTCTTTATTTTACTGTGAATTGTGGGAAACTTGGTTTAATTTTGTTTTTACCTAAAATATTCTAATCTAAGATAAAAAAATGTCTGTACTTTGTTGTCCGAGTTAGCGCGGATCTAATACAATAAGCATGATAGGGATAAGCGTTTTCCCCCTACATGTATGAAAACTGATTTTAAAAAGCCTATATTGGTTCTATCGTGTCCAAACTACATTATGTCCAAAAAGAGGAGAGCTGATATTTAACGATAAAGCAAGCCACGTATTTATTCATTATTGAGATAATTTGACAATGGTTGGTTATGCGAAATCTTTCGACTGATATATCCCAATTTTTTTTGAAGATGTGATAATCTGGAAGTTCGTTAAAATACCCTTTCCTCCGATTCGACTCAAAACGCATCCAACCTCCAACGCATCAAATTGAAAACATTTAGTACATTACACACTGGGGATGATTGCATAGGCCACCCCTAGTCAAATATTGGGGGATAATCCCGGGATTTACGCCTATGAATAATACATTTCTTTTAGAACAGCTATAATTGACAAAATCTTAAGTCTCATATTGTTTTTAGTTCATCCAACATGCTTAAAGGTAGATGTTCCGATTGCTGGCCCGATTTTCTATTTTCCATGAAAGGTCATCCTTAAAACTGTCGCATTCCAAAGTTTGAGTTGCATAACTCAATCGGTTCTATTTGTAGAAGCACAGGGTCACAAAATATTTGCCCATTGAGTAGTACACAAACTGGTTGGTGGTTAACCACCTTTGGCAGTAAGTCACCACATTTTAGCCTATAATTTCTAAATGGAACATGCTGGCCACTAAGATTTTACAGACATAATGAGAAAAATATGGCAATTCTAAAAATCTTCTCATATCTCATGATGTGAATAAAGATCATAGCCCCAAAAAAGTGATTGGAACATACACCTTTTTAAAACTATAGTTCGGTGAAACAGAGACAGACGTAAAACCATGTATACAATTTTCATTGCCGTTTATTATAAATGTGATCGATCATCCGTGCCTAAAATAATACTGTCACTGTCAAATTTCTTCTACCCTCGATATTTCATAATTAATAAAGATTTGGCGGGAAATTGCCATGAAAAAGCCCATCTTCGTGTGACGTTCAATAGAGGACGTTGTATACGGCCATGTTATCGAGCATGTCCTTGTGTTTAAAAGCTTTTCTAATTCTTTACATGGGATATCCCTCATGTCTTGCTTCAGTACCGTTGGATGCACCATAAATACTAATCTATGTTATTTTCACCACAAAAGCTCAAATTGGAGGGAAAACCCTGAATTTGAAGTGGAAAAATCTAGAAATATTTTTCGAAATTTCCAATTCATATTAACTTTAACGCTAACCCTACTACACCACACGGCAACAGATTGTTTTTCCGACCCCAAAATTCACAAGAAATGTCCCCCCGCTCCCCCCGGACCTCCGGCACCAAAGCCCAGCTGTTAATCCACTACACCACGGCTCCACTACACCTCGGCTCAGTATATTCGCCTCGTTATATAGTCTGGGTCCATTTTAGAGCCCAAAAACGTGCACGCGGGTTATAAAAACAGGCTGGCCGTGTTGTTGCCGTGTGGTGTAGTAGGGTTAGGGTTAATGAAGATCTCAGCAAGCCTGCACTCCATTGGGTCAGATGCTGGTTAGTGTCTCTGACCTCAACCATTACATTCGGTGTCAAATTGCTATTGAATCCGAAAACAGTTGGAAGTCAATTAAAGTATAAATTCTACTAATAGTTTTTATTTTAATTGCGACTACAAAATACAGGTTGGGTCAGAGGGATGATTTTATGAGATTTGAGCCCGATAACATGATCCAGGACCATAAACATACGTCATTGCGCTTTATTCCGTAAATATCATAATGCTAGTAGGATATCAGTTTGGATTTATTACCGTGTCAAAATTCTTAAATTCTCAACTGTAATGGTCCCGGACCATATAATCGGGTCAGAATATCATACTATAGCCAGAGGGATCAGAGAGGGCGTCATTGAAATTTCAGGGGTGAACCTTCAACGGAAAGATCATTTTATATATATAACAATGTAAATCTCTTATATCCATATATAATTATGATAAACAAAGACTGGAAATACACAGTTGAGTTAAAACAATGAAATCTTAATTGTGAATCTAACTATTTGATTTTGTGAAATGTTGAAATGTAAAATGAGACTAAATCAACGAACGAAAACAGTCAACAATATTGAGGAATGATTGAGATGACTCCAGTTTAACTTACCGCTTCCGTCCAGTAATTTATATCCCGTAAGCTACAGTATACATGTATAAGCCCGCCATTATCATATTACTAATTGCGCCAGGTTATATCGTTCACTGAGCAAATAATAAGCATGATTCCATTAGATTAAAAGTATCGAATTTCATTCTGTAACTATGCGATTTTGAATACTTATAAGGCTTTGAGGCTATTTGCGAAATACAACATGAATCCATGTATTTAACAAACGAATTTGTGTAGCATTTCAGCCCCATTTCAGCAATTAATGGATAATGAAATCAGGTGTGAATTCGGATGGGAAAAGAACCACTTTTGCGTCACAACTATGAAATTAAATATTAATCGAACTATTTGATTACAAATCTAACGAAATGTTGATTTTAAGATATGAAGAAAATTAAAATTGAGACTACATCAAACGAAATTCGAGTCAACAAGATGAGTGAATTTATAAGTGAGATGACTCCAGTCAAAACTTACCGTCTGCTTGACTGCTTCCGCCTGGGAATCAATACCCCGTAAGATATAAGCCCGCCACTAAACATGCTAAATGCACATACTACAGGCTGTACCAAAATGATTAGTACCCATCGATGCCCAAAGTTCATTAATTGTTTTCATCATGAAAATCATCGAGATTTAGGTCCGTTGTTTTTTCATCATCTTTGACATACTGTACCCTTTCATTGGAATTTTAAATCATGAATATCGGATTTATTTAACGCAGTTTTACACTCCATTGTTTGAGACATTGTGATTTCACCTTTTTGGCAAAGTGCAAAAAAATGTGTGTGTGTTAAACTTGTTTGAAAGAAACAAAAATATTCTCTCTATTTAAACTCTTGTCTGCTATTGTTCCTTTCGATTTTAAGTGTTGTTTGTTTTGGTTGTTGTTCATATCATTTATAATTGTTCATTTTGATTCAATTTGAAGAGATCGTCACACATGAGTGATTCCAAGCTTTGTGTATATATATATGAGCTAATTTTGAGGCTAAATTTGAGGGACATTTCAATTGGTAAAGAAGTGAGCATGGGTAATTATCAGTAGCATCGACTTCTTTTTCATACTGCATTTGGGGTAGAGTTTCTTACAAAATTGGTAAAACCGAAACAGTCCCTTACTTTTTAACGTCACCAACTCCATCCTCCAATGTAAAAATGAAATATAACCCCCTCCTAATTCGCCGATACCACGTTATAAGCTATTCAAAAGTCCCTAAATACTTGTCAAATAAAACAAAGCATGGGGTCATTCAAGTGTGACGAACTTCTTTTACCCTTCAAATTGAATTAAATTGAAGAATTAATAAAAAATGAAATGGACAACCATAACTAAAAACAGTTAAAATAGAAAGGAGCAAAAGGTTATATTGGTAGACAAGAAATTAAGAGAATATATTTGTTTCTTTCAAACAAGCTGTTTAATATAACACATATTTTTTGCATTTTGTCAAAAAGGTGAAATCACCATGTCTTACACAATAGAGTGTATCTTGAGTTTCATAAATCCGATATTCATGATTTAAAATTCTAATGAAAGGGTACAGTATGGTTAAGGCAATGAAAAACAACAGACCGAATCACATTGATATTGATGATGAAAACAATTAATGAACCTTTGGCATCGATGGGTACTAATCATTTTGGGACAACCTGTAGCTTTCAGTGAACACAAAATAAGCATGATTCCACCATTTATTCTAAAAGTAACGACTTTCATACTATTGATGCAATATTTTTGGTGCGGCGCAGAAGATATGCGCGTGAGTATATGTTCGGGCTAACTTATTTAAAAACAGTATTTATATAAATATAAATAATAATAATGATATTGAATGTCTTAATATTATATAATTACAGGGTGTCCCAAAAGAACTGTTCACATGTTTACCCAAATTATTGACCATGAAGTTCTACAATTTAGTGTGACTTAATTATACATGTTGAAAGACAAAACGCTTGGCTTTCAAATGCCGTTAATTTCATCTGAGTTGGTTAAGTCAATCCTGAGATGTGGAAATCTCGTAACTGTTTCGTCATTAGCTTCGATCAATATGGCGACGTCCATACAGGTAATAATGGGAAGAGGAAACATCGCCACAATACACTCGAATTTCCTTTTTGATTTGAATAAGCAACCCTTTTATTTTCATTTTTTTCGACATTCGACATTTAATGCTGCCACTGAAATATATATTTTAGCCTCATATGTAGTAGAGTCAGGGCTGTAACATAATGAATATAAATCTAGAGAAAATCTAAAATTTGCAGTCGCTATTTACGGCCACACCTTAGCTTATAAATCTTGACTTTCTTTAATACCTTCGAGATATAACTGTCTTTGTATCAAATAATGCCCTTCCGCGTGGAGCAATTATAAATGATTAGTGTAGTATTGCGTCAGTGTGATATCCCAAATGGTCAACGATTAAATCCTGTTTTAATTTGAATTCATATCACGTAACATCGTTGGGCGGGAAAATCCCTTATGTATTTTTAGCCCTTGAACCTGTTTTAAAATAAAAGTGCCCAGAGATTACAAAGAAGGTTTTTTGAATAAACTTGTTATGGGCCCAATATATTTAACACGGACAGATTCGCCTGAAATGTTCAGACAAACACGCGGTAAAAGATGACATAGTCTGGTTGACGTGTGCGGAATAGGTTAAAACAATAAGATGTGCATATTATTTATTCATTCAACTGGCTTAATATATAAACTTGGAATGATTCGAAGATCGTGAGGAAACATTCACCGACAAGCTGCTTATAAATTAAAGGGACGTTGCAGTGTTTATTGCTGTGTTTCTCTAATGGTTCTTTAGATCACTGGATATGGTAAATTATAGCTAGAAAACTAACATATCTTTAAATATAGCCTATAGGGCCGTAATCTCAAACTAAACATGCATGACATGCTAAACGCGGTTTTAGCCTAAAACCGTCGCTAACTAAAACTCGTGTTAACGTTACGCGCAAGATAATTTTTAGACAGAACGTATAAAAACATGTTTTGAAACACGGTGACTATCGTTCCTAGAAAAGTCGTTGAAGCGAGTGCCATTGTTTAAAATGGTATGTATACATTAATCAGAGATTCAAATGGGTGACGGTGGAAATGAAAGGAATGCATCAAATCTATGTCTGTATTTTTCAACTCGAAGGTCACCAACATGCGCCATGGTGTTGCAAAAAGAAAATCACGAAGTGCACTTGGTACAAATGTTTTAGTTAAACGCGAACTACCCCATACTCGTGTTTAAAGTTAGACACTTTTCAGTGAGTTCAAAGTACTGTTCTTTCCGAGCTAGAACATTAATGACATAATTTTTAATTATTGTTATGTGTTTCCTATACTGAAAAGAAACGCAACTCCATGTTAAAATTCACCGACATTTTCACTTGAAAATAACTTGACCATAAACATCTATAAAGTTTCACGAGAAGATTTAATTTGCCAAGTCGTGAGAGCTTCACAAACCAAATACGATAGCTAAATATTAATGTTGCTTCAAAACAATTGGTCTCATCACCAATCAATGAACAAATAAGTCTCAAAACTGGCCGGATGTTACCGAAACCATCATCCAGGTAGCCTCGGGGAGGTATTATAGTCTGTTTGGCCATCACGAGACAGTGACGTAACCGCGTATTCTACTAATTGCAGCACATAACGCGTGCGCATACTCGAGGCGCTGGTGTATACACACGAGCGTTGAAAGACGGAAGATACATACGCGTGCGTAAAAGTACGTACGTCACTGTCCAGAGGAAGCCAAATAGAGTATAGTGACACAAATTGTGGGCTGTAGTTTAATCAGTTCCAAATTGGCGAGAAATAATCGGTTTTATCTCTCGCGCGCAAAAATAATCCAATCGTACGGCGCGAGATCATGGTCACACGCACGCGATCATGGGCGCACGCACGCGGTACGCATATGATGCACAGTACGCGTGTTGACTTCACTCGCTCCCTCATCCTTTTGTATTCATTCGCTGCTGTAATGAGACTTCGCTAATTTGGAACTGATCAAACTATAAGATGCTTATACGTCTTCGACAGACCCCAGGTAATGTTAACAAATGTTTATAAAACAATTGCAGGTGTTCGAAAAACAATAAACTACATAGTTTCACATGGTTAACATAAAAAACAGAGAATATCTGGCCACCGGGATAAAGTCATGAAAGTGGTGGGTAAATGAGGTATCGCCTTGTACCCTAAATATGGGTTGAGTGCCCCCTACCCTTTAAATGTGTGATGCCCCGGGATATTGCGAGACTTCCGATTCAAAAGAATTAACCCCTTCATCGAAGAATTTTTGCGGAACTTGCAGCTGTATATTATAAGCTTTGCAAGTACAAATCCGGTGCCTGTGGCTGTCCTAGCCTATAAACAGATAACTGACATCTCGCTTCTTATTATAATCAGTAATTCAATAAAAACGCTTTCTTATTATTCAACTTTAACTCAAATCTTATTGAAAGAAAATCGTGTATTGCAATCTCTCTTTACAAATAGATGTAATTTTCTTTTTAGGCGCGAAACAGTAGCAAAGCTGTAGCCAGAAGACAGTGCTATTAGATTGCAGTTAAGTTAATTGATCATTTGTAAGCCAAGCGACAGGTCTGCTACAACTTGACATATACGCTCTCGGGTAGGACATCATTCTCCTATAAAATGATGACCTTATATAATAGGGGATGGTCAATCCCTTTCGCTTATCAATTTAAGGATGTAGTATACAGGGTGAATAAAACAAAAAAGTAAAATATTTCTTACCGCAATATGAAGGCAACCAATGCTTGAATCAGTTTAATTGTATGAAATAAATCAATTTAATGAAGTGTAAGGTTTTCTTTAAAGATAACGGGTCATATTCTCTTGCGTATGAAAACACGATTTTAAGCTATAGACGTCGTCTAACTAAACGCAAGTATTCTAAGTTTGTTTAATATAAACATGCGTCTACTAACTCACTGAAAAGTGTCGAACTTTACGCATGTGTATGAGTGTAGTTTACTACAATTTTACTTGTAATTCTTTCGATTTATTTTAATGCTTTTTTGACTGATCAAAGAGACATTATAAAAAATTTAAAAAACCAATCTGAAGAAGATAGCTGAACATGTTTATTACTATTTCACGTACAATATTTATATTTTCCATCATGTTTCACGTGGCCGGGACACTTTTTGACACGCTCTGTATGATAATCCTAAAAGGTGTATATTGTGTTCTATATTTATTAGTAAAAGTCTTAGTTTGTGATGAAATTGTCATAGTACGATAGTGTTATGCTCTTATGACGATTTATGCTATAGTATTAAGTATATTACTAACGTGCAGTTCTCCCTTTAAGTAAAAAGTCTACAGAAAACATGACAGAAAGTCAAATATCTCGTGCGGCCATTTAGCATAATTACCATGCTTACGGCACGCGTCATTTAACTGTATGTATTATATAAATGTGCTATTTCGACGGCAGACTCAAACACGCAATAATGGTTCAATTTTGAGCGGCTGTAAGGGAAATGTACATACACACGTTAATAGCTTTGATGGACGATGATGACATTGGGAATCAAAGGCAGAAAACGCGTGACGTGACTCTAACAATACTCCATATAATATATCAGATAGGCTACTCAGTCTACGGACAGTTATTATAAGACGGATGTTTATTTGTTAGCAAACAAATCCTGAAACATTGGAAAATAATCCGGTTTTGCCCTCAAGTTCAAGTTCATTGTGTAGTATAACCCTGTGACCATGATATGTGATGCAGCACATCAAAAGGTACTTTGCGGCTGTGTGTTTTTTCAAGATATAGATGAAAAATAGACAGAAAATAATCAGAATTTAGGGGTCACTTTTTACTCGTAAAATATGAATGCCTTGATCAATTTTGATAATTTTTGCTGGATCACATATGTATATTCAAAAACAAGACCCTGTATATTCAAAGACATTTTAATTTCCCCGTGCGTTGAGAACATCTTTATAGACTATTACTATATATGAGTTTGTCGTCCCGTAACGGATCAGGAAATGTTGCCCCGAATTCTGAAACTATACACAATCACCAGATATGAGCGTATACCGGTATTCGTTAAGGTACGACAAATACGACATAACTGGATAGAATTATACTATCATTTTGGAAGCACGGCAAAACTAGCACGCACGGCTCATACGTATAAGTGACTTGTACGTAAACGTAAAGACTTATACGATAGTCGGCAATGAAATAGTTTGCATCACCGTACGTAAAAGCAACCTTAAAAATTGAACATAGAATGTAAATAGTTTTATACTATTATCGAAACATGTGCTTTGGTTTATTTCAATTTCAATATCTGCTTGTATGTATGGTGATGCAAAATATAACGTTGGCGCCTATCGTATAAATCTTACGTACAAGTTACTTATACGTATGAGCCATACGTACTAGTTTTGCAGTTCGGCCTTACGCAGTAGTTGAGTTCAATGTACGGAAAAGCTGCTCATATCATCAGTATCATGATGAAGCTTCTGTAACATGAAAGTCGTGTGCCTCGTCAACAACAAATGGGAAACGTGGTCCAACAACTACTACTAGGAAAAATGATGGAGAATATTTTACCTCCATCAATTTGTATCTCAATTTGCAGATATAAACATTTACCATGTTTACCGAGAGAAAACCCACCAGTGCCAAAAACAAGTTTAAACATACAAAAAATATAATATTATATCTATATAAGGATGCTATGGTCGATCACCTCGTGTCCGGCGTGTCTCAGGAAGACGACATTTGAATATGTAAGTCGAGGTAGAACTAACCACCAGTGATAACAAATACCCCTCTGATATTATTCATTGGGCTATTCCATTTGACACTACCTTAAATACTTTCCACACGGCCGGCGTCAGCAGACGACATTTCAAAATTTCACAAAATGTTTCAAAAATATCTGAGTTATTGAATTTAATTACCATGTTTGGAATCACCATGAAAAATGCATTAAAAGAAGTACTAACATGCCTATGTATTGGTTCAGCAATGCTTGAGATAGACTTTGAAAGTTTGGAAATTCTGTTTTGTATTTGGTAAAACTAATAGCCGCGTGAAAATTGTTAAGCTTATAATAGCATGCATAGTGGGTGTATGGATTTTACATGGAATACCGGTATCCATTTTTTTACTATTTCATTAGAGAATCCTCGGCGTGTTATTTTTAAAAACGCTTCCAAGATCTGTTTCTTGCGTCCGTCTGTGTTAAAACTAGATTAAATAATTAGTTGGTGAGTTCATATGGACTGCTTGCCGTCAAGTATTCTTAGTCTTACTTACACTTTCTCTGATTGGCTTCTTACAATGAATAACATAAATGCCGGCACGCTTGGACTAGCCAATGAGAATAGGCCTTATCCGATTTCACATCAGCCGATTGTGCTCGCGGGGTTGACTGATCACAATCACTTACAATATTTCAGATGTATTTGCGTTCCACCAACAGTGCATTCCACCATTTCAAATCTAACTTTATGTATGGAATTTGATATAGTGATATCTGCCAGTCATCTCTACGGGTTTGTGTGATGAGCTATTACAAGAGAGTAAGTCATATCGATGTAAATCATCCGGGAAATCACAGTCAATATCACGAATGGTTCATCAAAAGATATCAAATCTCAACGCACATATTGCGGTGTATGTGCGGTATATTAGATATGATAACCAACCAACCCTGAAGAACGATGAGGTTTTCCCAATTTAACTGTGAATTGTGGGAAGCTCGGTTTGATTTTGGTTTTACCTAAAAGATTCTAATCTAAGATAAAAATATATCTGTCCGAGTTAGCGCGGATCTAAATACAATAAGCATGATAAGGATAAGCGTATTTTCCCCTATACATATGTATGAAAACTGATTTAAAAAAACCTATATTGGTTCTATCGTGTCCAAACTATGTCCAAAAACAGGAGAGCTGATATTTACCGATAAAGCAAGCCACGTCTTTATTCATAATTGAGAGAATTTGACAATGGTTATAAATGATTTAACATCAATTGGCGAAATCTTTCGACTAATGTATCCCAATTTTTTGAAGATGTGATAATCTGGAAGTTCGATGAATACCATTTCCTCCGATTCGTCTCAAATTTAAAACATTTAGTACATTACAAACTGGGGATGATTGCATAGGCCACCCCTAGTCAAATATGGGGGGGGGGGGGGGTAATCCCGGGATTTACGCCTATGAATGATACATTTCTTTTAGAACAGGTAATTGACTAAATCGTAAGTCTCATTTTTTTTTTTAGTTCATCCAACATGCTTAAAGGTAGATGTTCCGATTGCTGGCCCGATTTTCAACTTGATGTTTTCTATTTTACATGAAAGGTCATCCTTAAAATTGTCGCATTCCAAAGTTTGAGTTGCATAACTGAAACGGTTCTATTTTTAGAAGCACAGGGTCACAAAATATTTGCCCATTGAGTAGTACACAAACTGGTTGGTGCATGGTTAACCACCTTTGGCAGTAATTCACCACATTTTAGCCTATAATGTCTAAATGGAACATTCTGGCCTACAGACATGACAGACATGATGAGAAAAATATGGGGATTCTTCTCATATCAAAATATCTTGATGTGAAAAAAATCATAGCCCAAAAAAGTGATTGGAACATACACCTTTAAAATCTATAGTTCGGTGAAACAGAGACAGACGTAAAACCATGTATAAAATTTTCATTGTCATTTATTATAATTGTGATCGATCATCCGTTCCTAAAATAATACTGTCACTGTCAAATTTCTACTGCCCTCGATATTTCACAATTTATAAAGATTTGGCGGGAAATTACCATGAAAAAGCCCATCTTCGTGTAACGTTCAATAAAGGATGTTGTATACGGCCATTTAATCGAGTGTTCTTGTGTTTAAAAGCGCGAAAAAGTTATAGATTTCACGCGCTATGGATTCACAAGCTTCAACATAACTTTTCTAATTCTTTACATGGGATTCCCTCATGTCAGATAATGACATTAGTGATTTCAACTAACTAAAATTTATCGATATCTGTTGTTTTTTAGATGTCACTACCCAAATTTCACTAGTCAACTAGCCATTTATCACCTTTTGTATACAGTCATCACAATAAGTAACTGACCAGGTAATAAATGTGCTGATAACTCTAAAAGCATAAGTCCTACATAAACGTATTAAATTATAAACATGTTGAGAAGTTTCTCTACTTGAATTTGAGATATTACTCGCTAAGAATGGCTGATTATTAAGGAAGTAACAATCCCAAATGTACTGTCAAGTCTGATTTTCATTTTCACATTTTCAATTTCAACACGGGGACTAAGACCGGCAAATTATTGATTACTGGTAGTGGTAGTGCCAATTCACCCGTCGATGGCCTGGTTGTTGGATAGTCGGCCGGTGGCATTGTTACGGTTGATCAATACGGCACACACGCTTTACCTGTCGTACTCTCCCCGTGTTGAAAAGAAAATGTTAAAATGAAAATCAGACTTGCCCTAACGTTTAGGATCGTAACTTCCTCATTAATCAACCATTCTTAGCGTGTAATATCTCAAATTCAAGAAGAGATATTTTTCAACAACTTTATAATTAAATATGTTTATGTAGGTGTTATACTTTTAGAGTTATCAGCATGTTTATTACCTGGTCAGTTACTTATTGTGATGACTGTATAAGCCTGCTGCATGCTGTTCGCTGAAACAAGATATTATACTTTAAGCTCGAAACCAATATCATTTGAACTCAAGTTAAATTGAGTATTTGGCATTCAACATGTTCTTCATGTTCTTAAAGCTTCACTTGCATTTATGAAGTTTAGTCATAGTGCTCTTAGCTGTTTCCTGCTTAATGTTTTAAGCTTAAAAAGCTCAGTGATCTCCAAATCTTTGCAACCAATAGACAAATAGAATGCTTTTCATTGTTTCTTGATTCACAGAAAACATTGGCTTTGGGGATCCCTGTAAACCTGCATTAAATATATTTGATCAATTGGTTCATATTCTGAATGCGCACCTTTAGAATAAATTTGAGTTAAATATTAGAACTGCACATGCAGTGTCGTGTTGTTACAGGATCAGCAAACAGTTGCAAGTCAATTGAAGAAATAAATGTATTTCTAAGAAGAAAAAAACATTACACACAAAATGTAGTATTAATAGCGGGAATTGCATGTCTTTACAGATTATATGCACTGATTGTACTATTATGACCACAATTCCTTGCAATCTAATTTGCACTTAAATGTACTTTAGGGATGTCAAAACAACAACATTTTCTTTTTTTACCGACTTGCTTCAGTTTCCATTGGATGCACCAAAAAATACTAATCTATGTTATTTTCACCACATAAGCTCAAATTGGAGGGAAAACCCTGAATTTGAAGTGGAAAAATCTAGAAATATTTTTCCAAATTTCCAATTCATAGTCCAGGGGGAAATCCTAATATTTGCTTTAATGATCTCAGCAAGCCTGCACTCCATTGGGTCAGATGCTGGTTAGTGTCTCTGACCTCAACCATTACATTCGGTGTCAAATTGCTATTGAATCCGAAAACAGTTGGAAGTCAATTAAAGTATAAATTCTACTAATAGTTTTTATTTTAATTGCGACTGCAAAATACAGGTTGGGTCAGAGGGATGATTTTGTGAGATTTGAGCCCGATAACATGGTCGAGGACCATAAACTTAATAAAGGATGTTAAACACAAATTGCGCTCTATTCCGTAAATAGCATAAAGCTACGAGTAGGATATCAGTTTGGATTTATTCTCATTTGAAAATATCATTTCTACGGTGTCAATATTCTAAAATTCTTAACTAGTATATGGTCCAGGACCATATAATCCGGCCAGAATATCATACTAGCCAGAGGGATCAGAGGGGCGTCATTGAAATGTCAGGGGTCAACCTTCAACGGAAAGATCATTTTATATAACAATGTAAATCTCTTATATCTATATTTATGAAGAACAAAGACTGGAAATAGACAGTTGAGTTAAAACAATGAAATCTTAATTGTGAATCTAACTATTTGATGTTGTGAATTAAAATGTTGAAATGAAAAAATGAGACTAAATCCACGAGCGAAAACAGTCAACAATATTAAGGAATGATTGAGATGACTCCAGTTTAACTTACCGCCTGCTTCCTTCCAGTAATTTATATCCGGTAAGCTACAGTATAAGCCCGCCATTATCATATTACTAATTGCGCCAGATTATATCGTTCACTGAGCAAATAATAAGCATGATTCCACTAGATTCTCCAAAAGTATCGAATTTCATAATTTTGAATAATTATAAGGCTTTGAGGCTATGTGCGAAATACAGCATGAATCCATGTATTTAACAAACGAATTTGTGTAGCATTTCAGCCCCATTTCAACAATTAATGGATAATGAAATCAGGTGTGAATTTGGATTGGAAAAGAAACACTTTTACACTTTTACGTCATAACTATGAAATACAATATTAATCGAACTATTTGATAACAAATCTAGCGAAATGTTGATATGAAGATATGAAGAAAATGAAAATTGAGACTATATCAACGAAATTCGAGTCAACAAGATGAGTGAATAAGTGAGATGACTCCAGTCAAAACTCCGTCTGCTTCTGTCTTGGAATTTATTATTATACCCCAACCCCCGTAAGATATAAGCCCGCCACTAAACATGCTAAATGCACATACTACAGGCTGTGCCAAAATGATTAGTACCATCGATGCCCAAAGTTCATTAATTTATGAAAATCAACGAGATTTAGGTCCGTTGTTTTTTCATCATCTTTGACATACTGTACCCTTTCATTCGAATTTTAAATCATAATTATCGGATTTATTTAACTGAGGTTTATATATCTCTCTAAATGTAAAACAAAGGTTTTCCACTCTTTCGAGGAGTTAACATAGGACAACATGTTTTTGAGGGGAAAAACACTCTAAAAGGAGTGAAAGGGGATTTTATATGACATTGTTCCACTCTATTGAGAGTGAAAAATTAACTTTCACACTCATTTTAGAGTGGAAATTTTCACTATACAACGGGTTGTCCTGCGTTTCACTCCCGTCACTCCTTTTCGAGTAAATTTCCACTCATTCCACTCGTTTTACATTTAGAGAGATATACAGTGTTACACTCCATTGTGTGAGACATTGTGATTTCACCTTTTTGGCAAAGTGCAAAAAGATGTGTGTGTGTGTGTGTGTTAAACTTAATGTCTCTTGTCTGCCAATGTTCCTTTCGATTTGAAGTGTTGTTTGTTATGGTTGGTCATATCGTTTATAATTCTTCATTTTGATTCAATTTGAAGAGTAAATATGGATCGTCACACATGAGTGATCCCAAGCTTTATGTAAATATGAGCTAGTTTTGAGGCTACATTTGAGGGACATTTAAATAGGTAAAGAAGTGGTCATGGGTAATTATCAGAGGCATACACCTCGTTTTCATACTGGGGGCAGAGTTTCTTACAAAATTGGTAAAACCGAAACAGTCCCTTACTTTTTAACCTCACCAACTCCATTCTCCAATGTGAAAATGAAATCTAACCCACACAAAATTCCCCCAATACCACTTCACTAGCTATTCAAAAGTCCCTAAACACTTGTCAAATAAAACATGGGGTTACTCATGTGTGACGAACTTCTTTTACCCTTCAAATTGAATTAAAATGAAGAATATATTAATGATACGAAGAACCATAACTAATAACAGTTAAAAAAGAAAGGAACAAAAGATTATATTGGTAGAAAAGCGATTAAGAGAATATATTTGTTTCTTTAAAACAAGCTGTTAAAACACACGCATTTTTTGCACTGGTGAAATCACCATGTTTTACACAATAGAGTGTATCTTGAGTTTAATAAATCTAATATTCATGATCTAAAATGCTAATGAATGGATACAGTATGTTTAAGGTGATGAAAAAACAACGGACCGAATCACATTGATATTGATGATGAAAACAATTAATGAACCTTGGGCATCGATGGGTACTAATCATTTTGGGACAGCCTGTAGCTTTTACTGAACACATAATAAGCATGATTCCACCATTTTCTCTAAAAGTATCGACTTTCATACTATAATACGATGCCATGTTGATTAAGTATACGGCATTGAGCAGCCCTTTTATGGCAAAAGGATGTATCTTATATGTACTTTCCTAATGATATACTTCCTTTTAACATGGATTGTGTTAACCTGGTTCAATAATTCTCACTTAGGAAAAGGTTGCAACTTGTAAAGAAAATAAAAGTAATATACTGCCTTTTACCACTACATGATTGATGGAGAAAAAAGCTAACTTTGATCATGTTAGTTAAAAGGAAGTATACTATTAGAAAACTACATATAAGATACATTCTTTTGCCATAAAAGGGCTGTGTGGCTGTATGTGAAATGAAATATGAATCCACGTATCTAACACAGGAATTTGCGTATCATGTCAGTTAATCAATCAAACAATGTAAGGAATAGCGTACAATGTTGAGATTAAAAAAACTACCTTAGAGCCAAAACAATGAAATCAAAATGTGAATCCAATATTTAAGTGCTACTTGTAATTTAGCCAAACATTTGAGACTAATTTGAGCCTAAATCAACAAAAGTTGAGTAAGCAATTATAATGAGTGAATAAATGAAGTGAAATCGAAATCCGTTTAAATGCATATTATGCGATATTTTTCATGGATATAACGCCTTCTATCTGTGGGTTTTTTCCTAGAAATGCAGTTATTTTTGTCAAATTACATTTATAACCATGAAACTAAAATATCTTATTTACAAAGCAAAATATTTCCTAATTACTTCGAAATCAGATTCTGAAATAAGTTGTCCTGATATCAGAGTGTTTTTTCGTTCGTAAATAGAATTCCATGCTTTAACATCGTGTTAACGCCGTTTACCGTGTTTCCGGTTACGACAGTAACTGTACACAAGTGAACACACTCCTACGGAATGCTTTATGATGAAAATCGGTACCAATGTAATCCTACCTTAGAACTACTCTATCTTAACCTAGAAAATCTGTCCCAATGCGAGAACCGCTATCAATTCGAGAACCGCCCGTAGCTCAGCACAGCAGGATGGCTGACTCAGTGTTTCTATATTCTATCTTAGTATAGTATTTCCCTGGATAGGCCTATGCTGGTTTTAGTGGCCCTACGAAGAAGGCTACACATATGTTGAAGAATTCTTTAAATTGACAACAGATTTCCATTATGATTCTGCAATGGATTTTTTAACGGACAAAATAGATTTATGAGTCCAGGAAAGTCCGATTCCTGAAAGTCAAACTTCATTATAAGAGAGGTGGAAAAATGTGTATACATTTGAAAAAGATCACATAATATTGCTTAAACTTACCGTATGCTTCCGTCTGGTAACTTCGCTCCCGTGAGGTACAATCCCGCCATATCGTTACTAAATGCGCCCGTGTATCGCATACTGAGAACGTAACCATGATTTCTCACCAATTTTTCCCGTAAAGGGATCACGTAAAACTGATTGTGTTCAAAGATAAAAGGGTCGTCTTTAAACCCAGGCACATTTTCTGTGTTGTCTACTGCTGATAGCACGAGTGTTTCGCTGCCGATATTTAGTCCCAACACGTGTATTAGAATGTAGTCTGTTGGCTGTATACAATCAAAATATATGCTAACCTCCCCCGCATAGATCTCCTTATCGATATCAGTTTTAATTTGTATATCGTAATGCGTGGGTAGCAGTGTTTTTGGCAAGCGAAATCTATGCCATAATTCATCCCCATCAGTGATCTGATTAGAGTCTGTTGCCGCTGCTGCTGCTACTGCGGAGATGTCCTCAGCAGGAGTCGAACTCGAGTCGTCGTGCGATGATGACTCCGTAGGTCTGTACTGTTGACCACGTCGTCCACCACCATTGTAGCACGGGTTCTGGTTCTTAGCAATTAGCCCTGATATGAGTCCTACCAGTAAGACAATTAAGAGGAATGTTACGATGCATATTGTAATACGTTTAGCGGTGACTTTATACCGCGTGTTGGTAAATCGGCCCATACCGGCCACTCTGATTTCATCGTCCTCATAATCGGACCCATTACGGGGTATGAAGTTCACCTGTGAGTCCTTTTGTTGCAACTGAAGCCTTTGTGGTGCCATCGTGACACTTTTGATAGGAGGAGAAATCACTCCCTATTTGGTTGGTTAGTTGATCGCTTTTTTAAACAAAATCACACAGGTTTAAGGTAGGTATATATAACTACTATCGAGATTGAACAAAGGTGTGTTTGGTGCACGGCAGGTGGAATTGAATTGACAAGTCATAGGTCGATCCGGCTTCATACAGACCGTTTAAAAACCTCGGCCGTTTCAGAACAGTTTCAATAAACCCAAACACTGGCGTTAGGTTTCCATCGCTTCTATGATCGTGTTAAAAGAGCTGTAAAAAGAGCTGTAAAGTGCCACAGGATATTAAACAAATGGTAATAATATGCATCGCTGCCTCAATTTGATACAGTTCATCAAACTGTATTTATGTGAAGGATACTACCCGGCCTTATGTTTCCTTGCCTTGTCAAAATCTAATAACCAAACGTCGTTACGGGCTTCGTCTTAGTCCAGATGATGATGATTATTTGATGACAATCTCAACGAGCCAATTTGCAACAATCTGTCAGCTGTAAAATATTAATATTTAATTCCACGGCAACAGGGCACTTAGCAATGCGACGGTGCGGTAATACGATGATCATCAGGTTGAAGGTATAGAAATCTCGGTTGAATGACTGATTAAGAAAAAATGACAGCAATAATCCATATAAATCGTTGGACGTCCAGGGATGCGGCTATTTAAATGATGAAGCAAAACACACGAAGCGCGAGTGAAACGGTATCTAGTAGTCAAATGACAAAGTAATCACATTTTGGCGCTCAGCAGACGACATGGATTGTGTTGACGTCTGCGCTCAATATCATACATCTTTAAAATGTTCAATATAGCGTTGAGAGCTCACGAAGCGACACGGACGGACCGGAGACACAAAATGCTCTCATCGTGAAATATATTTCTGTCTTTGATATCGTCGTAGTGTTTTGGCATGGCAGCAGGCGGCGCTGCGATGAGCGAGCGTGATACGACCGCATTCAATCAGTGTTTCAATTCTACTGAGAATGATGATTTCGCTTGGTGCGCAATTTTGAACTATATTTATCTCGCCATGGGTATCGCGCCATGAATTATAGCAACAGTCCACGTGTTGTGAATATTATGTGTAACGTTAGCAAAATGATAGCATCGGCTTAGAAGAAAATAAGTATCGAAGAAGGTCGTTTCTTCCATCACTAGGGAGATAAATTCACCAATATGTTATTAAACAGACGAGGTCTTCATGGATTCCTGTAAAAACCTTTCAGACTGCTTATTTTAACATTGTGACCTTGCATGAGAATTTACAGGATTTACCAATATG
Source organism: Ophiura sarsii (assembly GCA_035610835.1). Lineage (NCBI taxonomy): Eukaryota > Metazoa > Echinodermata > Ophiuroidea > Amphilepidida > Ophiuridae > Ophiura > Ophiura sarsii. The sequence continues at coordinate 55,933,546 of CM069446.1, read as the reverse complement.
AATCCACCATTTTTGTAAATATTATAAATTCTCAAGCAAGGTCACAATGTGAATGGGCAGATGGGAACAGTTTTGGTCACCAATCCACAATTATACGAGACAGTTTTCCACCCATTCACGATTTCCTTTTTCATATATTGTCATTGTGATACGTGTTTTACATAATTGTGTTCTCGGTATATTATCTGTGCCTTATGAATGAGATTAGTTGGTTTATGGTGAGGTATTCATACCGGACGACACCATATTGCACCCGACAAAAAAATGTAATACTTGTGGTTTCAGTGTGTGGTTTGTAATTTAAAGTTGTACGTGAGAGTGCTGTAAATACACAGTTTTTAAGTTAAATTCTTAAACAGCTAAGAAAGTTTAAGCAATCTCATTGGTTCTCAGAGAAATCGGCGACATCTAGATGAGACAACTTAACACGGGGAGGGGGGGGCTTACGTTTTAACAGTGCGACCGACCTTCACAGTGCGTGGTTTGCTCCATAACGCGCACTTCTGCAGTGTGTCTTTAGCGCTTTTCCTGCGTTTATGCCGGCGCCGCGACGCTTACGCGTGGTTTACTCATCGCATGTGATTGGATGGAATGTTTGTGTGTTATTCGATCCTAGCAGGGGTAAAAATTGTCAAATGTGGACAATAAAATGTACTTAATTCTTTGATAAATGTCTAAAGTATGATTGTTTAAGAATGAGAATAAAGGTATTGTTTTTAGACCGTACCCGTGTTTTATTGTCTGACATAAATGCGTTCGATAGTATTATTTTTTGCGTAGAACAACTCCGCCTGCGGCGTCGTTGTTCAACTTAAATTAATACTATCGTCCGCATTTATGTCAGACAATATAACACGGGTACGGTCTAAAAACAATACCTTTATTCTCTAACTCCTAATTGGATTCAAAAGCTTCTATCAAGGCTTAACGATATTGACATAACTTGTCATAAGTACTTGTTTAACACTTTTCACGCGGCAGTCGTCGTCTGCAGATGACAGTGCCAAAATTTCACAAAAATGTTTCAAAAATGTCACAATTATTGAATTTCATCACCATATTTGGAATCACCATGAGAAATGCATTACAATAAGAACAAACATGCCTAGTATTGGTTCAGCAATCCTTGACATAGACTTTGAAAGTTGGGAAAGGTTTCTGGAAATTGACGGTTTTGCCGCGTGGAAAGTGTAAAGTATTTACGGGACTCAAGTAGTTGCGTGTTTTGATTTCAAATATATGTAATAGCGTAATATTGATCGAACAGTACTATAACGTCAGCTTAGGCCGAGAAAAAAGATCTGTCTCGCATACCCCGCGTGCAGAAGTAGTGTGGAGTCACTTTTGCCGCATAACCCTACGCGATGAGCCCAATGTTGGGCTATTTTTTATATAGTTATCTAAAGAAGAAAAAATGAAACAAGAATTGGCTCCGAGAGGGGGGAAGTGGGCCAATAACACTATTTTCCCCAATGTAGGCCTATGTGAGACAGACCTTTTGTTTGGCCTTATTTATTTATATTTTATGTGAGTGCGTGGGGCTGTCTGTGAGATCACATATCTTGTTGTGTATGGCTATTGTACTCTCATTGCACCGAGCAAACCAGTGGCATAAATGAGATTGGATCAAGACTATTCTTTTCTCATGTCTGAAGGCTGACAGCAAAATTGTTAACTTTATTTGTTGGGAGTGGCTGTTTTTAATAATAATTCAACCAGCATGCTTATATAGGCTTTTTAAGCCTGGCCCGAGCAATTTGCTTGAGTCTGGTCCCTTCAGGACCCAAGCGTGTGTCTGTACGGACCGACCGTGTAAACAAACAAACAAACAAACAAAGCACAATATGTTGTCATCCGGTAACCTCGCCTAACAAGATCTATACTATACAGTAAGCTTATTGTTCATATTCTTGTTTTATATAATACACAATATACAGCGCATAGGGCTGTCTGTGAGATCAGAAATCTTGTTGTGTGGCTATTGTACTCTCATTGCGCTGAGTTCAAGATGTTGTCATCCGGTAACCTCGCCTAGCAAGATCTATACTATACAGTAAGCTTATTGATTGACATTCTTGTTTTTATCATCCACAGTTGACAGCGCATAGGGCTGTCTGTGATATCACACATCTTGTTGTGTATGGATATTGTACTCTCAGTGCACCGAGCACAACATGTTGGCATCCGGTATAAAAACCTCGCCTGGCCAAATTAAATTAATTGTTTGTCTCAAAGCTCCTCTCTTGTTGTAAAACTAATGCGGAATGAGGGGTTTTTTTCAAGTTTTTTTTAAAAAAAATTTAAATATAAATTATTGAAATCCTTGTAAAAGTGAACTTTTGTATTTAAGATGATGTGATCAATGAAAATCTGAAAAATCTGTGAAATTTTGGGATTTTTTTTTTTTTTTGAAAAAAAAAAAAAAAGGGTTTTTCAGATTTTTGTTTTTCTAATGCGCATCAATAAACTTGCGCGCGCGGGAGCTTTGAGACAAACAATTAATTTATTTGGCCTTAATGAAACAAGATCTATACTATACAGTAAGCTTATTGATTCATATTCTTGTTTTATATAATACACAATATACAGCGCATAGGGCTGTCTGTGAGATCAGAAATCTTGTTGTGTGGCTATTGTACTCTCATTGCGCTGAGTTCAAGATGTTGTCATCAGGTAACCTCGCCTAGCAAGATCTATACTATACAGTAAGCTTATTGATTCACATTCTTGTTTTATATAATCCACAGTAGACAGCGCATAGGGCTGTCTGTGGTGAGATCACAACTATTGTTGTGTATGGCTATTGTACTCTCATTGCACCGAGCACAACATGTTGTCATCCGGTAACCTCGCCTAACAAGATCTATACTATACAGTAAGCTTATTGATTTATATTCTTGTTTTATATTCTACAGTAGACAGGGCATGGGGTTTTTGTAAGATCACAATTCTTGTTGGGTATGACTATTGTACTCTCATTGCACCGAACACAACACGTTGGCCCACTTCCCCCCTCTCGGAACAAATCTTGTTGTGTATGGCTATTGTATTCTCATTGGTTGCACCGAGCACAAGATGTTGTCATCCGGCACGGGACTCGTCTATCAAGATCTATAGGCCTAATTACTATACAGTAAGCTTATTGATTCACATACTTGTTTTATATTTCCACAGTAGACAGCGCATAGGGTTGTCTGTGGTGAGATCATAAATATTGTTATGTATGGCTATTGTAATCTCATTGCACCGAGCACAAGATGTTGTCATCCAGTATAGAAATCTCGCCTAACAAGATCTATACTATAGGCCTACAGTAAGCTTATTGATTCACATTCTTGTTTTATGTAATCTACAGTAGACAGCGCATGTGTTGTTTGTAAGATCACATATATCATATTGTTGTGTATGGCTATTGTACTCTCACACATAGTGAAATATAATTTGCTTAATTCTTCAAATCATTTCAAATTATCCGGCTTACAAAAACTTTCCTATTAGATGTCCTCCTCTTCTTTCCCACTTTAATTCTGGTACGTCCCTCCCAAGTTTTTCTTTATTTTTAATTTCCCTAAAAAACATTAAGTTATGAAACACTTGCAAAACTAGTACGTGTGACTCATGCGTACAAGTGATTTGTACGTAAGACTTGTACGATAGCCGCAAAATCAATATTTTGCATCACCATATTTGGTGTGTTTTAAGACCCATTATAATGTTGAAACCTGTTAAAAAAAGTGAGCGCGAATCGAGCAAGAAAAAAACCTAGTTTTTAAACAAAAATGGTTCAGAAAAAACGTTCCTGAAGCCCTCTTGTTAAGCTTGAATAATGAAACATTGAAACTAGTACGTGCAAAGCGCGCAAAAATTGGCATTTTAACACTAAAAAGGTCTAGTATAATGTTGTTATCGTCCCTCACATTAAAATTATGGGGACGTTACCCCGCACCCCCCCCCCCCGTACCATTTGCGCCGCATATGTCCCTACCCTTCCAACCACCCCTACTTCCTTCTCTTACTCCTTCTTATCCTCTTCCTCCTTCTTATCCTCTTCCTCCTTCTTCTCCTTTTCCTCCTTCTTCTCCTCTTCCTCCTTTTTGTTAACACTTTTTCAATGAGGGGGCATGGCCTCCCCCCCCCCCCTGGATACGCCACTGGCATGAGTCATACGTGCTAGTGTTACCGTGCTTCCTTAAATTCACATCTTCATTTCTCGTATTTAGTTCCAATTTATTTGTCTTGCGCAAACTTTCACATATACTTCTTTATATGTCCTCATCTTCATCCTTTCTATCCGCAAGGCACTTCATCAAATATTTATTTTCATTTTGTCAACGCATTATCTAAGTTTGTTTCGGGTGACTTAAGGATCCGTGAAGCAAGCACTAAAGCGTCCTCGAATCGGGACGTGAACTTCTGTGATTGCTTAGTTCCAGTTGTATTGACGTTATCTTCTAAATTTAGGAGTTTATAGATTTACATTCCATTTTTCTGAAGTATTTAACAGGATCCCACATTGATATATAAAACGGACGGACAAAGACGATTATTTTACTGTAGAAGAAAGACGCAATGAACTATTGCGGCACAAGCCAGATTACAAATGATAACACTTTCCACGCGACTGGCGTCTGCAGATGACATTCAAAAATTCACAAACGTTTAAAAAAATTCAAAATTATTGAATTTCATCACCAAATTTAATTCCACCATGAGAAATACATTAAAATAAGTACAAACATGCCTAGTATTGGTTCAGTAATCCTTGAGATAGACCATGAAAGTTGATTATTTTAATCATTAAAATTACCTACGAAAATGAGTTAATACCTCCTCGCAACCCTTTAAAGGCATATTATGTGATCTTTTTTATGGAACGCCCTCTATCCGTGATTTTTTCCTAGAAATGCATTATTTTGCCAAATTATATTTGTAACCATCAAACTATAATATCTTAAAGTTACAGAGCAATACGTTTCCTAATTACTTTAAAATTAGAGTTTGAAATAAGTTGTCCTGGTACATGGTATCTGAGTGGTTTTGTCGTTCGTAAATATAATTCCATGGTTTGACACCGCGTTAACGCCGTTTACTGTGTTTCCGGTTACGACAGTAACTGTACACAAGTGAACACACTCCTATAGGGAATGCTTTATGATGAAAATCGAAACTAATATGTTGAAAAATTCCTTAAATTGGAAGCCATTAGGTTACAAGGCCCGCTTAGCAGCGCTATAAATTGATGCCCTAAAAACCGTCAACAAATTTAAATATTCGCCTTCCATCCCAGCTGGTTGATATATATGACATAATTCTCGTGTGCAACCAACCGGCTGTATTGAGTAGTTTAAAGGCATGAGCGTAGATGTAATTTGCAACATAATGGAAACTTACCCATGCAGTTAGCCCCGAATTTAAATATATGCACTGGGTAATCCTCTCGTAGTATTGATAACAATAGGTTTACCAGAGCGAATTAATAGCGCTTCTAAGCGGGCAATTTATGTCATGAGATTTCCATTACGATTTAGTAAGGTTCTGTGATGGTTATTTTACAGATAATGCAGTCAAAGTAGATGTATGCGTCCAGGAAAGTCTTTCTTGATAGTCAACAATTTACTATATAAAGGCGAAATTTTTGAAGTTGGTATAGATTAAGATAATATTCAGCATTTGAGATGTGATATCAGAAACAGATATGTAAAGGTTCAGTCACACAGAAGACAGCTCCCGACCCAACCTCTTCCCAACTACACAAGTCCACCATTTTTTCAAAATCGGCTGAAATCTTGTTCAAACTTGCACAATTTACATTTTGGCTCCCGACCAGGGATAAGTAGGGATGATTAGTATGCGATAGTCCCCGCCTTCAACAAGACAAGAGAAGCTGAATCGCCTACCAGTAGGCGACAGCATCATGAAATCAACAAGATCAAGCATGTTTAATCGGCGACGCCATTTGTTCAGTCCCCGATCGAACACCGACCTTGTAACGACGGCACAAGTTGTGACATGTTGATGTCACGACTGCTCGCCGATTTGTTGGCTACAAGTCGACGATTTGGCTACAAGTCGACGATTAATCTTCTGTAGTCGCCGATTTAACATGTCAAGTTGGCTTGCATTTTCTCTCCCGCTTGGAGCAGACTCATTACCGACCACTGTCCAACTACACACAACTACTCATGATGCGCGCCAACTCATCGGCTACCGCTTCCAAACCGCTCATATGTGTCCAAGCCGACCTTCCCGCTCAAAATCCGCCACGATTTTTTTAGACTGCGAGAAAAAATCGTGGCGGTTTTGTCAAATTTGCCACGTGCTCCCGACCACACAAGACTGCAGAAGAGTGCACAGGACAGTCCCAGACCTTGCATGCCGAAACTTCACATGAAAAAAGAAAACTGCTCACGATTTTCGAATAATTGCCAATCGTGACCAGTCTTGAGCAGTCTGGAAGTGGTTTTCTATCAAATAATCGGGTGTGTGACTGAACCTTTAGGTATATATTGGAGAGATGATGACCAATGAATTTGGAGATCAAACTAGGCCTGTGCAATAAGATCATTCGCGTCAAACTGTAGTTTAGTATACACATTGCCAGAGAGTTGGAAACGACCTGGAACAAGGTGATCACCAAGGAATTATGGAAAGGAAATGTAATAGCCGACCGATGGCATCAAGACGCTATCTGTTATCTGCACGCATGTAAAAAAGGACATAAATGACGCTCAAATCATCATCAATAGACCATTTCAAATCGAGATCTGAACACTTCGGAAATACAGGTCACGTGTAGAACAGGTTTCCTAACAAGTCGGAGATGCGCAGATTAGGTTCCTATCGGACATTTTGAATTTCATTTACCCGGGTACGAAACTTATTAACCGTAAACAACATTGGCCAAACACTGTATACATGTATACAATCAGTCTCATCATGTATAGCCTATACGCTTTATTCCGTCAATGTATCAAATGTTGTTTACGGTAAATAATATCGCCGGCCAGCAATAGTCCGACTGACTACATTTGTGGCTTTAGAAGTGAGTGAAGACATGATCTTCGCCCAAGATATTTTCCGCATGGATATAGGCCTAGCTACATTTGGAAAAAGTGTACTTTAGGTCCCAGATTCTGGACTGTACTAGTATCGTCCAATACTAGAACACCCAGCATCGCTCGATACTGGTACAAAGCCAGTGTTCGAGTATCGGCCGATACTGGCACATGTAAAATGTTCCAGTATCGGGCGATACTGAAACCTAATTATGTACATGCAGTATCGTTCAATACTGGAACAAATATCACTGGTATCCAAGGGCGGAAATCCCGGGGGGATGGGGGATATATCCCCCCACTTTTTGACCTGGGGGATGGTCAATGCAATCATCCCCCCCCCCCCTGAGTTTTCGCATCTACCAACAAAAAAAGGAAAAAGGGGGGGGGGGGAGGAAAAAAAGAAAGTAAAAAAGGAGGAAAAGATTTTTTAACAAAGGAAAAAGAGAAAGAAAAGCGGGCGGGGAGGCATGCGAGAGACATAAGAACGTTTGGATATTTATTGTATATATACGTAGGTCAGGATACATACGCATACGTACGTTGACTAGAATCCATCTTTTGGAGGTAACTAATTAACTTCTTTCTGGCATAGACCTATCTGCCTATTTAAAAAGCCAATATTGATCAGAAATAAAGTGATGGCTTTTCAATACAATATTGGTCAAAAGTATACACCACAATCAAGGAAAAAAAGGTTGGCACACTTTGTCCCAATTAAGGAAAAAAGTGCCCCTCTCCCCCGAGGCAATGTTGATCCGAGCCACATGTCATCAGAAGCTTTGGCAGCTCTCTCAACATTGATTGATGGGGGGAAGGATGAGAGAGAGGGGGAGACCTCTGCGTGCTGTTAAAGAGTGCTATGTCCCAAGTCGGTTCTCTATTGTGAGCACAGTGATAGTTGTATATATTAAATTGTATCAAGTGTGCCAACTATTATTTTCCTTGATTGCAGATCGCACCAAATGAGTTTAAAAATTTCTACTTATGAGGGGGGCACATCCCCCCTGTTGGAGCTTTTAAACCATCTATACCAAATTCAAGAATATATCAGTATAAAAAATGCTCAAATTCTTTCGTGCATTGATAAAAAACAAAATATTTATTGAAAATGAAGCGATGGCTTTTCAATACAATATTGGTCAAAAGTATACACCAGATCGCACCAAATGAGTTTGAAAATTGAATTTTTTTTCTACTTCTGAGGGGGGCTGTACAGACTCCCCTCTGTTGGAGTTTTTAACCATCTATACTAAATTCAAGACTATATTAGTATAAAAAATGCTCAAATTCTTTCGTGTATTGATAAAAAACAAAATATTTATTGAAAATGAAGCGATGGCTTTTCAATACAATATTGGTCAAAAGTATACACCAGATCGCACCAAATGAGTTTGAAAATTGATTTTTTTTTCTATATACTTATGAGGGGGGCACATCCCCCCTCAGACACCCCCTAGCTCGGAGGGCGGTGCTATGCACCGCATAGATGGTACCAGCTCAATTTCTTTTTGGGGGGCAACATTTATCATCCCCCCCCCCCCCGCCCCCACCTAACAAGAAATGTCCGCCCCTGCTGGTATCACATGTTCCAGTATCGCGGCTCGATACTGGAACACAATTTGGTGTTACAGTATCGGCCGATACTAGAACAGTAAAATCGTACCAGTATCGACCGATACTGGCAACATTTATGTTCCAGTATTGGACGATACTGTAATACCAGTATCTGGAACCTACAGTACACTTTTTTCCCTACACTTCTATATACCGTATGTTGTTGTTTTGTTATCCAATAAAGATCGCATAGTACAAGGCATTTATATGGCACTCTACGTCCGATAAATACAAATATGTCACGAACTTTTCGTAAGTAAACAATAAACTCTTACACAAGTCTTTAAATAACATGATTGCATAAGTCGTTTATTTAAATAGGCGCGAGTGGAGTCTGATAGTGATATATGACTCCGATTGCTTCGGAGGTGACTCCAAGTCATCCAGGCGAGCGTCAGGCACTATTTTCAGAAAACTTCAATTTGAAATGGTCTATAGGGTCACAAGAAATTAGCCATGATTATTTGACAACAAACGACGACCTCAGCAAAAATGAGACTTAAGTTCAACCGACAATGAAATATGGGCGATTGTACGATGTTTATGGCAGAATACAGATTATGTCTGCCGATCAGGTCTTTAATCCCATTTGACCATTTGACAGGGTTCATAAGTTTGCACTGCAGGAATTTCTTCTCCAGATCTACGTTATGATTAAACAGCAAAAAGTCTGTAGCATCATTCATTCATTCATTCTAAGAACTGTTCGCCGATGATTTTATTTGCGGGGGAGTACTGAACCACAACATTAGAATTAATAATAACACTAAACATTTGAAGAACATAGCCTGCTAGCTCTAGTCTACTTACAAGTGCACCGGTTAAAGTGGGTTTCTTAACTCAATAGCGCCAACCTATACAAATATTTAATACTATAAAATCGTAAGCTCTATAAAAGAGAATGTCAAAGAACCATTTTACACGAAGCTTGTCAGCACACCGTGTGTAGAAGTGAACAGAAAAATTATTGATCTACATGTGTATACCCGGGGGGGGGGGGGCGGGGTACTCGGATTTGGTTTGGTCGGGGGTGTGCCGCTGGAGATTCAAAACCCATACCCATTTCCAAGGGTGATTTTTCGCGAAAATAGACCTCATTTTGGCTAATTTTCGCGAAAATAGACCTTATTTTGGCAAATTTTCGCGAAAATCGCGAAAACAGGACCCATGTCTAAGGATTTTTCACTGAAAAGCTTACCCATGGCTAAGGATGTCTCATGAAAAAACGACCCACTGGAGCGGCACATCTCCGTATTTCTTACACGGTGAGTACCCCCCCCCCCCCCGGGGGTGTATACCGTCACATGTCATACTATACCTGTGTTGAAAAGACAAGTGCAAAAAATAAAACCCGACTTTGTCTTGCTCTTTAAGCCTAATTTTTTTGTCATGCATTCTTCACGTACATTATTTTAACACTTACCATACGGCAGGCGTCTGCAGACGACATTCCAAAATTTCACAAAATGTTTCAAAAATGTCAAAATAATTGAATTTCAACCCCATATTTGGAATCATCATGAGAAATACATCACAATAAGTACAAACATGCCTAGTATTGGTTCAATAATCCTTGAGATAGACCTTGAAATTTGAGAAAGGTTTCTGAACAATCTGTTTTGTATGGTAAATCTAAGTAATAGCCGCGTGGAAAGTGTTAAGCTATAAGCTACTTATAGGCCTAAGTCATCCAATCTTCACGTACATTATTTTAAATTAAATGATATAGACGTTACTTATCAATTCTTATATAAGTAATATTGTTATGATGGTCTTATTGGAGTTATGAGCATATTTATTACCAGGTTAACTTACTTTTTGAGCACTGTTGTATATGATAACGCGTCATAGGGTGAATCTTCCCCGTGTGTTGATGACGTCATTCTATAGCGTTCGTGTCCTTTTTTCAGGTCGGCGACACGCGTTGCCAGCATGTTGCTTTCTATTCTGGGATGATGCTGAATTTACAGAGGTCATTGCGATATTGGTTGCTAGGTTTTGCCATAGACCACAAATGAGTTGCCTGCGGATTCAAGTTATGTTGAAATAGATCAAACTTTTGGAGAAATCACAACCAGACAATTAAAAGTGCAACTCTTGAACTCTTGAAATGGTGGTGTTGCTATATAAATTCACAACATAAACGACTATAATAATAATGGAGAAATAATGATAATAAAAAAATACATTCAGTGATGTTGATAACTATCACTGTGTTGATACAATCATGGACTCGAATTTAAGGTAAATGAATTGAACTAACTTACTTCTTCCAATAATGGTATGTGAACTAATAAAACACATCTATATCTCATTCGATAGAGTAACCGTAGTTGCTCCTATCTTGGAAAGCGCGCGCCTGCCTGTTACTCATTTTGCATTATTGAATGGATGGCTATTCATTATGTGGAATTTGGCTTTATTTGTTGGTGCCTCAATTGGCGTATGTCATAGAAACAGCAATGAACACAGCCATGCAATAATTTGATAAATTCCATGGACTTGTCAATGCAAATTCACTAAAGCAAAATGAGTAATATGTTGGGGTGGTCTGTAGGCCCTTTTGCAAACAAAACTCTTCAATGTTCACACAATACGGAGACATATATACCTATGGTTTGGCATGCCATATCACATGAGGCGTAGGCCGATATGTGGCATGCGAGGATCCACACGAGGATCGAGAAACAACAACACCAAAAGATATTTTATTTTATTTATTTATTATTTATGTTTTGATGTTGTTCTCTATGTTTGGGCTTTTATCTTATTCTTACGTCACTTTCTTCAGCATTTTTAAGCCCTGCCCATTTGTGTTTCTTGTATTATGCATATTTTCTGAGTTGCAGTGAACCAATTGATTAGCATTTCAGAGCTCTTTGTAGAGAGTTACCAACTTTTGTAATTATATTGAACAAAACACCACACTTATGATAAAAACAAATAAAATCCGCAATATCTCAACATGCACTTTTTTAAAATTCGCGGCAATCGAAAGTCCCAGTGTCGATGATGTCATAATTATACAATGCACATGCGCAAATTTGAGGGCCGATACCCATGACGTCATCGACACCGGGTCTTTCGATCGCCGCGAATTTTAAAAAATTGCATGTTGAGTGATGGCAGTTTTTATTCATTTTTGTGACTATGGCGTTTTGTTCTATATAATTACGTAATTCCGGCTCGATAATTATTTGTCTAACAAATAATGCTCAATGTTGTGCTTGCGGGACCCTTCCCTTAATACATGTATTTGTATTTCGGCCGCTTGAGAGTCTAACCAGGACTTTGTAGGCGTGTACATTAGCGCTCGTTGCAGCCCCAAATATAAACCAACCTGCCCAACCCATCCTCTGAGCTTGATAATGATAACTATTGAAGTATCTAGAATGATATAATATGTAAATTAGCGTTACAACACATACATAAATTATACTAAGACATGTATCTGAATTATATAAAGTACAAGGTGTCTCAAAGTGTCGATACCATTTTAAGCGTTATATCTTCGGGCAAATAATTCGCGATATCAAACTGAAAACATATTTGGATAGAGAAGACTTCTAGAATTAATTTGATACCAAGCCACAGTATAAAAAATTCCAGCCAAATCATACAGTCTAGTCCCACAGTGCCTACATGGTTAATCAAGTCTAACATTGAAACTTTCTCTATAGCTCACGCTCCCTTGAAATTATTACATAAGCTCATTATACTACACGCTTATAATTATATGAAAGTGCAGTTTTACAGATCGGAAAACCTTTTTCTGTACTTTGAGAACATAGCTGTTATTGTAAGTTTGGTATCAAAATAATTCTACACACTTTCTCTATCCAAATATGTTTTCACTTTTACTTTGCGAATATTTTACCGGAGATATAAACCTTTAAAATGGTATCGAAACTTTTGGACACCCTGTACCTATATATAAAAATTACATGCTCACATTTTAAAATATTCTTGCCCTTTTTATTGAACATAGGCATAATTATTTAACCACAATGATGTTCTAGTTATATACATATGTGAACCGCGGAGACATAGCTATACATATCATTCGACAATGCACCACGTGTTCCCACAAAAATGAGCAAACGGAATCTATGTATTAGATAAAGGACGAGTAGTAGACCATCAGCAATAATAATGGGCGCCCGGCAAGCCTCTTTTGCAGGCGAGGCCGCAGGCCCGAGCCTGCAAAAGTGGCGCGCCGGCGCCCATTATTATTGCTGATGGTCTACTATGAGTGTTTTATCTTTCATACATGTTGATACACCGTAACCATGGTAACGGTACAAATAAATAAAGATGATAATTTGTAAGTTATATAATCAAAATTGTACAATTGATCTAGTAATAACATGAAGGTGTCTGTTATACTAATTTTGACATCGCTAAACTTTGCAAGAGACTATATATAATGTTGGTCGGTGATTAGTACCCATGACGTAATATACAACCTCCTTGAAGTTAGCAAACCATGAAATACTATAGGTGGTACACACATGGATTTAACTGATTTAAAAATGGATATAAACGAATTTAGCATAATCTTTAGTCGTATTGATCCGACCATTGTATTTTGGAGTCAGTTAGATGTAACAGGTGGTATCAATTTTGAGCTCTATTTACAATCTCGATTACCAAAGCAATGCTCATGCTGCTCAAGTCAAGAAGCCTATTGCATGTCAATGACAGTTTTAAATACTGTAAGATTTGTGTAAAAAACATCACCGATAACAAGGAATTATACGCACGTTGTATGTTTGGATATACTTGGAAAATGCCTTTATATAGACCTACATGCGATTGTTGACAAGAAACTACAGAACGTGAGTTGATCTATGATTTTGTATCATACTATTACATTATTATGTTATACCATGGCAGATAATACATGATGATCTGTAAGGCCCTCTATATCAAATTTCAATGCGAATAATTTCAGAAGCTGCGTATAGATTAACACGAAAAAGAAAATGCCAACAGTCACGCCCTTTCCCACTCACCCCCACACACTTGCCTCCCTCCCCGACGCAGTCAGCTCATGCCCTGTACCCCCTTTCAACCCCAAATCATCGACCATTTGAACTAATTTACATACATTTAACTTACATTTTCAGACTTTTTGCATTTTGTGCGCGAACCAACAAATGTTCTCTTACCCCCCCCCCCCCCCGAAAAAAATAAAATAATTGTTCTGATGCGAGCACCACCTCTTTTTTTATACTACACAGAGAAAGAAAAAAAGTGAGTCATCATCGAAAAATGAGTCATTTTGTCCATGTAGTGACACACTATGGCTCAAAATGAGTCATTTTGTCCGTGTAGTGACTCATTTTACGATGATGACTCACTTTTTTCTTTCTGTGTAGTTGCTTTTCGATTCCCCAAATCCGACGTCTTGAAATTTTGTGACCCCAATTTATTTATTTTTCTTTGGTCAAAAATTGAAAAAAAATCAGTATTTTTGGTGAAATTTGATACAAAAAACTGGATTATCCGACTTAAATTCTTTCCAAAAATATATACTAAATACATCATATTACTAGTTAAAAAGTTACAGTGCTTGATAAATGTCTTGTTGTGAGGGTTGACAAGAATTATTTTTTTGAATTTTGTGAACGCTGTAATTATTAAACTAATAATCAAATTAATCAAATGCATATAAAAGTATATATTTTTGGAAGGGATTTGGGTCAGAGAATCCATTTTTTGGCGTCAATTTTGACCAATTTTTTTTTTTTTGGGTTGAGAAATTCACAAAAATACACTTTTGTGACCAAATTTATATGGGACAAGCTAACCGTCACTAACAACAGTATTTTTGAGTAATGCCCAAAATTGCTTGATTATACTATTAAGACACTAATATAGTGCCAATTTGACCAAAAATTGCCAACATGTGATTTTTCCCCCTTTTTTCTCACCTTTTTGCCTTTTTTATCATCTGCTCAAGGAATTTTAAATGGGATTTGTTGAATTTATCGAGTGCTGTAATTTTTGAACTATTAATCAAATGCATATAAAATTATACATTTTTGGAAAGAATTTGGGTCAGACAATCAATTTTTGGCATCAATTTTGACCAAAAATGTTGCTTTTGTTGAGGAAATCACCAACAATATTTGTTTTGACCAAATTCATTTGGGGCAAGCTAACAAAATTATTTTTGAATACAAAATGCCCAAAATTGCTTGATCATACTATTGAGACACTAAAATGTGATTTTTTTTTTAACCTCCAAAATTACATTTTGGGTCAAACAATATATGCTGAAAGACATGTTCTCTGGAACATTTTTTAGTTAAAACTTTTGACCCAAGAAATGTGATTTTGGAGGTTTAAAAAAAAATCACAATTTTTGCATTTTTTGGGGCAAAGGCTGCAATTTTTATTTTTTTTAGGTTTTATTGTTTTTCTTATCATTGAGTTGGGCGAGTCATCTTTTTTTATACAAAATCAGCAGTGGGTCATCTTTCTTTTCTTCCTGGTTGGTGGGCAAAGTTGTTTTTTCTCCTGGATAGTGGGCAAAGTTCTTTTTTTTAAACTTCCATGCCCGCCCCCCCCCCCCCCCCCCCCCCCCCCCCCCCCCCCCCCCCCCCCCCCCCCACTGAGTATCGAATGGTGGCGTCCCTAAGACACTTCTCTTCTGGTTTATTTTTACATGCAAATGTTTAGTTTTGAAATGATTTAAAAATGTAAAAATCAGCATTTTAGTACCAAAATGGATTATCTGACTAATTTCATTTCCAAAAATGTATTTTCATTTATTAAATATCACATTACAGCGCTTGATAAATTTCATATTAAAAGGGTTAACACTATCCTTTCAGTATTAAAATCCTAATATTTGATTGTGCCTTCAGGTGTGCATTATAACACTATCATTAAAGATTAAGCCTACATCACGATCAGGAATTCATCCACAATTGAAAAACTATTGATCGTGTTACTTTTGCTAGGCCTACTTAAATTGGTTAATGTGATGTTTACTCGGAAGTGTTAATCCGATAGGTGATGCTACTTTTCGTAGGTAATCCCCTTTTCTTTTCATTGTTTCTATTGTCTTTTTTGTTGTTCATCTGCTCAATATTTTTGGAAGAGGTTACTCTAGGACAGACGACGTTATGTGAGCTAGAGGACATTATCAAAAACCTTTGTCTTATAATGGTCTCTTGGCTAGATAACGGGCCGGCTGTTCATACGCCGTGACCAGATAGGCGACCTCTTCCTACAAAATAAAGGGCTGATGCAACAATAGAAAGACAATAGATAATAATGAAAGGAAAGGTGGTTAGACATGTATGAAAAAAAAGCGCGCGCCTGTCGCATAATCAACACGGTCAAGTGCGAAATGGCTGCGTGATCAAGTAGCTCAGAAGACGACTCTCAGAGAGCCTTTGAGACAAGACCAAACAGAGAATTTAAATTAAATCCAAATGCCAGAATACTTGATGAGATGATGGTGTTAGATTTTGCTTGAAGGCCCACTTGTATTTATTTTACTACGGACTATATATTGTGTGGTTGAATTGGACAGCTGCTTAAGCGCTTAGCCTATAATGCTGTTTGCCTGTTGCTGCTCGTGTTGTTATGTTAGTTTCGGAATTGTTAATGAAATTATAGCAGATGGAGAAACAAAGTTACCTGTCAACGGCTACGAACTCTGTCCACAATGATTATCAATACTTTGGACATTTGTGATGAGTCGTGTAGCCGAGCGGTGCTTTCAGCTCACTAGAATCTCGAATCAATCAAGGAAGACAGTAATTCTGATTAACATTTTACTTTAATATAACATTTTCTTTAATATGCTTAGAAAATATCGCGACAAATCAGTGGCGTCGCCGGGGGGGGGGGGGGGGGGGGGGGGGGGCGTCGTATCGGTTGAGATTGGCACTGTCGGTTCATTTGACCACAGGAATCATGGAATTATGATGGTCAAAAGTACATAGATGAAAAATGTTCGCGCGCGCATAATGTGTCCCCAAAATGCAACATTCTTTGCTACAAGCTTGTTTAAAGCCAAAATGTACCTCGATCGTGCCAAAAATAGGTGTAAAGTCACGCGCGCATTTCTTGACTCACAAAAGTCTTGTCGGTTCATTTTCATTGCTCGCCCCCTCAATATGAATAACCTAGCTACGCCACTGCAACAAATAACGTTGAATCTTGATTTTTAACAAGTCGTTATACGTGCGACTATCTCTCACGGAGTTTTAAGATGAACTGAATTTAAATACTTCATTCATAAAACGCATTTGTCGTAAGTTACGCCCAAGTATCTGCGCTGTTATTGGTCAGTAATCACAGCCCGTAATAATAAATGCCTCCCTACGATCAACCTACGACTTGTGGCCTGATTGGTCCATATTACGCAAAACATAATAACAACTTTGATTGACAGTCGCTAAGGGAATTTCCCGACGTGAAATACCGCAGCGCTTCAAATCAGCTGGTTTAGATTATACTGGAGGCGTAGCCTACTACCGGACTAACGTTACTCTATGATAATAAAATATAATCGTTTTTAGTTGTACAATTCTGCTTTATTATCACAGATTACAAAAAAAGTATGTATTAAATTCTTGGAGTATAGCCACACTGTGCGGTATTAAAAAGAAATTTTGACTTGTTTTAAATATAGGCCTATCCGACCGGATTCTTCTTAATATCTATGAAGTAAGTAAGTATCATTAAAGTGTTAACCAGATACCTGCTGGCAAGTGCTGGTTTATAATGTTTCAATGTAAGCAATAATTTATAAATGTGTTAGTGTGGATATATAACTATGCTGTCTACTGCTGATAGCAGAATTTGTTGTGAATACGAATACGATATTGGTATAATATTGGGTGACTTGAGGGTGATACACAGAATATTGGATGAACCCTGGATGCTATTGTAAGTATCATTAAAGTGTTAACCAGATACCTGCTGGCAAGTGCTGGTTTATAATGTTAGTCAATGTAAGCAATAATTTATAAATGTGTTAGTGTGGATATATAACTAAGCTGTCTCTACTGCCGCGACAGCAGAATTTGTTGTGAATACGAATACGATATTGGTATAATATTGGATGACTTGAGGGTGATACACAGCCTTGGATGAACCCTGGATGCTATTTTGTATTATGAAATTTCGAAAAGAACTGATTGAAATAAAAGATCTGTTCCATGGCAAAAAACAAAGTATTGAATGAATCTCATGCTTGTATATTGCGTGGACGTCACACAAACGAAACGAGCAGATGTGCCTTTCCCTCTTCAATGTTTCCTCCCAAACCAGGGGCAAGGTTTAATTCACTCATCTCGCGTAAGACGGTATACTGCCGCTCCAATGGGTAGTTTTTTGGCACAAAATCCCTAAACATGGGGTATGAATTTGTGCTGGAAATCCCTAATAATGGGTCACTTTTTACAAATGGGTCTTTTTTTCACGAATTTTTTGTCTATTTTCGCGAAATGTTTGTCTATTTTAGCGAAATGTTTGTCTATTTTCGCGAAATGTTTGTCTTTTTTCGCGAAAATTTGCAAAAATTAGGTATATTTTCCCGATAATTTGCGAAAATGTGGTCTAAAATAAAGCAAAACCCCAAAATCACCCCTAAAAATGGGTAGGGGATTTGAATCTCCAGCGGCACACCCCCGACCAAACCAAATCCGAGTACCCCCCCCCCCCCCCCCCACCCACCCGGGATCTCGCGTAGCCTAATTTGAACCAAACACCTTGAAACTGGCCAATCACTAGAAACCAGGATTTTACTAAAGAAGGTGGGAGTTCACGGCCATACTTTACCGATTCCCTGAGGTCAGTAGGTCAGCTTCTCATTCGTCGTCCCCTGGATTTTCACTCACAACCCTCCTGTAATCCTACCCGGTATACTACTTATAGTAATCATTCCCGAGGGGTACTCGGATTTGGTTTGGTCGGGTGTGCCGCTGGAGATTCAAAACCCATACCCATTTTTAGGGGTGATTTTGGAAAAATCGGTACCCATTTTTAGGGGTTTTGCTTCATTTTAGACCAAATTTTCGCAAATTATCGGGAAAATATACCTAATATTTGCACATTTTCGCGAAAATAGACAAAAATTTCGCAAAAATAGACCCATTTGTAAAAAGTGACCCCATTATTAGGGATTTTCAGCACAAAATCATACCCCATGTTTAGGGATTTTGTGCCCAAAAAGCTACCCATTAGAGCGGCACACCCCCGTATACCATCTAAGCCGAGTACCCCCCTCCCCCCGGGTAATCATTCCGAAACTTGTTTTTCCGTCTTGATGAACTAGAACAAATCCATGACGCCGTCGAAACGAGGCCAAAGCCAACACTTCGAAATTCAATCAAAATGCCAGAGCACTTGATGATTCTTAAATTCGCTCTAGAGGCCCACTTGTATTTTGTTTTAATGTGGACTAAGCATTCGTCAGCTGTGGTTGGGGACATGCAAAAAGGAGGGTTTATGATAATGTGCACGTGTAGGAGAAAAAAAATAACTTTGTTCTTGGTCAAAATTTCAAAAAATATCAAATTAGGTTTTTAAAAAATGATCTCTTAGTTAGTGTCTTTACATCATAATCTAGCTATTTGGGAATTTTTTACTCAAATGATTTTTGTTAGATTTATTGAACTTTTGGGGGTCAAAAAGTGATTATTTTGTGATTTTCTTTTTAAAAAAAAAATCACAATTTTAAATTTTCAAAATTTACGTAAAATTTGGATTCTCTGATCCATTTCCTTTCCAAAAATGTATACTTTTATATGCATTTGATTAATAGTTCAATAATTACAGCACTCACAAAAATCAAGTCAAAAACTTCCTTGAGTCCCCCCTTAATGCAGACTAATTGTTATATAGGAGACAACCGTTCACTGTATGTATTATCACATTTTAATCACTCATAATATTCACATCAACCTCTGCAATAAGCATGGTCATATCTCTCACAGTCATCAACACTCTCCACGCGGCAGGCGTCTGCAGACGACATTCTAAAATTTCATAAAATGTTTCAAAAATGTCAACATTATTGATTTACATTACCATATTTGGAAACACCATGGTAAATGTATTGAAATAAGTACAAACATGCCTAGTATTGGTTCAGTAATTCTTGAGTAATTTTGTATGGTAAAACTAATAGCCGCGTGAAAGTGTTAAGGTAGACTAATTGTTACTAGGAGACAACAGTTCACTGTCTGTATTATCACATTTTAATCACTCATAATATTCACATCAACCTCTGCAATAAGCAGTAGACCATGCTCAGATCTCTCACAATCATTAACACTCTCCACGCGGCAGGCGTCTGCAGACGACATTCCAAAATTTCACAAAATGTTTCAAAAATGTCAAATTTATTTAAATTCATTACCATATTTGGAATCACCACGAGAAATGCATTGAAATAAGTACAAACATGCCTACCATTGGTTCAGTAATCCTTGAGATAGACTTTGAAAATTGGGAAGGTTTCTGAAAAATCTGTTTTGTAATGGTAAAACTAATAGCCGCGTGGAAAGTGTTAATACATAATCAATTTTTATGTTCACTTTACACTGCAATTATCAGTAGATCATGCTCATTTTTCTACCAGTTTTAACACATCAAATTTTATTTACACCAAACTCTGCTATCAGCAGTAGACAGCAATTACCCACTTGTATTCACACTAACACACTGCTATCATTAGTAGACAGCAGTTTTCCATCGACATTAACACATTAACACTTTCCACGCGAGGCGTCCGCAGACGACATTCCAAAATTTCACCAAATGTTTCAAAAATGTCACAAGATTGAATTTCATTGTCATATTTGGAATCACCATGAGAAATGCATTGAATCAAGTACAAACATACCTAGTATTGGTTCAATAATCCATGAGATAGACTTTGAAAGTTGGGAAAGGTTTCTGAAAAATCTGATCTGTATTGTATATGGTAAAAACAATAGCCGCGAGGAAAGTGTTAAGACCTATAGCCAACCTAACTCTGCTATCAACCAGTACACATAATCTTTGTACCTGTATAAACACATTATCAGCTATCTGCAGTAGACAAAATGTATCCGTATTTTCACCTAGCTACTCGTATTACGACAGTTCATGCTATTCCAACAGTACAAATCAGTATATCTGTATCATTGTAAACACCCGGCCTTATCAAAACAAACTGTGATATTAAAAGTAGAGTGTCAGCTCTTATTCTTATCCATACTTTAGCTTCAATCTTATTCACATAAAACTTTGTTTTTATAGGTACGCCAAAATTCGAAAGGCTCGTCTTTTGCGGGCTTTCAGCTAAACGTATTCCTAACAAATTATTCCTCTTCCTATCATATCAGCAATAGACAGTTTCCATCCTCAACACATTTAGGCCTGTAGCCAACCTAACTCTGATATCAGCAGTAGACAGCAGTTTTCCCTCCAATTAACACATTTAGGTCTATAGCCAACCTAACTCTGCTATCAGCAGTAGACAGCAGTTCTCCATCTAATTAACACATTTAGGTCTATAGCCAACCTAACTCGGATATCAGCAGTACACAGCAGTTTCCCATCTTATTAACACGTTTAGGTCTATAGCCAACCTAACTCTGCTATCAGCAGTACACAGCAGTTTCCCATCTTATTAACACGTTTAGGTCTATAGCCAACCTAACTCTGCTATCAGCAGTAGACAGCAGTTCTCCATCTAATTAACACATTTAGGTCTATAGCCAACCTAACTCTGCTATCAGCAGTAGACAGCAGTTTTCCATATTAACAAATTTAGGTCTATAGCCAACCTAACTTTGCTATCAGCAGTAGACAGCAGTTTTCCATCCAATTAACACATTAAAGCCTATAGCCAACCTATCTTTGCTATCAGCAGTAGACAGCAGTTTCCCATCCAATTAACACATTAAAGCCTATAGCCAACATAACTCTGCTATCAGCAGTAGACAGCAGTTTTCCATCCAATTAACACATTAAGGTCTATAGCCAACCTAACTCTGCTATCAGCAGTAGACAGCATTTGGCCATCCAAATAACACATTTGGGCTATAGCGGCTATAGCCAACCTAACTCTGCTATCAGCAGTAGGCTAGACATGTGATGCTTTCTATCTGTTTGTTTGTTTGTCTGTTTACACGGTCTGTCCGTGCAGGCACTCGCTTGGGTCCTGAAGGGACCAGACTCAAGCAAAATGCTCAGGCCAAAAAAGCCTGGCGCTGCTAGCGTTAATCAGTGTTATTTATCTTTCATTGACATTAATGACGTTTTCAAGCGTATTTTTAGCTTGAATGTGGAAGCGTAAGTATATAAGCTTATTTGCTTAAATTTATCTTTGCATTGCGGTTAAGTTAACAAAAATATCTGTTTCTTGCAGTGAATAGAGTCCAAGAAACATCAGATTTAACTGTTGGCCGACCAGGGTATCTGTATTTCTTCCCCAATCGATTTATATCCTCACAGCTCAAAATCATACAAATTGAAGAATATGATGGTATTTCTGAAATACTATCATATTCTTCTATTTGTAAGTATGATTTATATGCAGGTTTTTTCAATCCCCATTCCAAAAGCAAGTGTTGAGAAAAGAGACCGTAATTCTGCTCTCAATCGCCCAGGTGGGTACCACATGTAGTTTTAGCCTCTGATTGGCCTCTGAGTGCGTGTATAATCGCGGGTAACTCTTAAAACTACTTTTATCCGGCACCACTCGTCGACCATTAGGGATGTGCAATATGCATACACTTCCTCACAATCCGTATAAACACATTAACTCCAACTAATTCTTACCCAAAGTCTGCTATCTGCAGTACACAACATTTATGTAGGCCTATACGTATTATTACACAGCTATTGTAACAACTATCTGTTATCAAACGAAGAAAGCATTCTATCCGTATAATTGTGTGTAGTCACCCTTAATCCAAACAAACTGTGTTATCGGTTAGGGAGAAGTTCTTTCAGGGAGCAGTTCTTATATTTTATTCTATCCAAAATTTAGCTTCAATATTATTCACATAAACTTATTCCATACACACTTTGCTATCAACAATAGACAACCGTTTTTATTTATATCCACACTTATTCAAAGCTAACTATGCTTTTCATGCTTTTGGCAGGAGACAGCGTCATTTTACATATGGCCACTTTTATTTACAGCAAACTCTGCTATCAGCAGTAGAAAGCAGTTTTTTTCAAATGAGCATTCATAGCCATACATGTACATCAATCTTTATTCATATTTAAACAATGGCCACTCTAATTCACATTACAAACTGTTATCAGCAGATAGCAGTATTATAACCACGTTAATATATAAAATAGCTTCTCCTATGCTATGCACACTTAATTCGGCAGTAGACACAGCACTTTTCTAACTGTATAAAAGCATTTATATCACAATGTCAACAGAGGGCAGCATTCATGATAACATTCAATTATGATATTAAAACGTAAATCACACCTAAGGGAAAAGAAAAGGGAAATTGAATTTTTTATATTGTGCTGTATTTTTGTTTTAAAGGCATATTATGTGATCTTTTCCAGTGCCCTTTATTCATGATTTTTTTTAGAAAGTAGATTTTCATGCAGATTTACATTTCTGATCATAAATCATAAATATATTCCGAGTTACAGAGCGATACGATTCCTAATTACTTAAAAATCATGGTTTTAGAGGGCGCCCCCGGAAAGATCACATAATATGCCTTTAAGGCAATGCCCATTTACAAGAGTGTGTCAAAAGCAAGACTCTGTTTCATAAAACCTTGGTGTTAAATCACTAGGTTGTGACAAACTTATAAAATAAAAGAAGTTTGTGTCAAGAAGCAAGCCTGAAAAGTCAAATGTGAAATGCAGGGGGGGGGGGGGGTGGTCTCTTTTGCTCAAATTCATAGTGGAGATTCACTTGAAATGGTTTTATTTAGTCAAATCTGTGCATTTTAGTTACTCTTAGTATTATGCTCGCTAACATTTTCGCCGCAGATTTTCATATGTGTTTGTTGTATGTGGCCAATCGCCATCTTGAAACATGTTGGACACAATTTCGACAAAAGATGGCGCCCTAACGATAATTGTTTCTGTCTTGCCTGTGGCAACAAAATATATCTCAAGACTTTTTTATAGTTTAATTTGAAGCTAATTATTGATACTCTTAGTTAGAGAAGATGACAATTAAAGGGACACTAAGAGATGTGTTGGCGGCAGCGCCCTCAATTATGATAAAAACTGAGATTAGTTTATTTTTATAATTGTATTACATGTATGAACTTACACCTATTTAAAGGATTAAGAAAAATCAGCTCTCTTTGTACCAGAAAACGTCGATTCAAAGCATTTTACGTCCGACAGTATCCCCGTGCAGTACGCGTGATACATAACGCGAACCATATTTGCATAGAGGGCGTTTTTCAATAAATAGCGATGATATTGTTTTAATCTAGTTTTGCTGTGTTTTTTGTTAATAGAAACAACAATAATGGCGATTTTTAATGTTCATCTTGAATTCTGAAGTAAATTTTTAAACATTTAAACTTTTCAACACCACTTAATGTCCCTTTAATTCCACAGCTTAAGCCCTGTGACTAAGATGCAGTTACAGCTCCAGTGGTCATTTATTTTCACTGTATATGTGACCTGTCACATCAACATGGACACGTTGGAGGCCCGAGTCAAATCTGAGTTATTGGTATGACTTGAAAGAGCTCATTTTAAGTTTTGAAATGACACCATATTGATGGTTATCAGACTTTGTAATCACAAGATATGATTTGAAGAAGCATAATGTGACCTGCTCTCACAAAACCCTCCATAATTGTTGAAAAATATTTTTCTGATTTGTTGATATTGAACATGCTGAAATTACTGTAAAAGTATAAATTTTCGTGAGGTTTTTATTTTCGCGAATTTCGCGAATCAATCCTCTTCCGCGAAAATATAAACTTGCGAAAATTATTGACTTCAATTGACTTTTGTTCACAAATGTTGGAAATCGCGAAAATAAAAAAGCGCGAAATGCCTGTTTTGACCATTTTCGTGAAAATATCTTATTACGAAAATATTGATTTTTACAGTACAAGCTTTAGAATGACATATCACTGGTCATAATTGGTCAACTCTTTGTCCATGAAAAATCAACATTTCTCTTAAAAATGTCTTTGTTTTCTATTAATTTGTGACACCTTTATTGAGCTATATTTCCATAAGTGTTCTGGCAACTTATGTCGGGTTTTGTGGGAGCAGGTCACATATTTGTTTCCGATATTTTCTTTATATTTACCAAATATATTGGCCATTAACTCTAAACTGTGTTTGCCGACAACATGTCCTTTTTGACGCGACTGGTCACATATGTTATGAGATCAAGAAAAAGAGTCCCAAATAATGTTTTTGAGATATAGCCAAACGAATTTTTTTTGTTTTCTATTGTTTTGAAAACCTTCAATTGCTCATATCTTTGGAAGTAATTGAAGGGTCCATACCTTCCTGGACCTTACAAAACCCTACAGTGCTACAATCTTGTACCACGCGGCGGCCCCATCAATCTTGTGACACGCTCACCGCGAGAAAGTCTCACCGCGTGGTTCAACTTGTTAACAAAACTTTTTTGAACATCATCCGTGTAGCTCAGTCGGTAGAGCATCAGACTTGCACGCACACGGCCCAGGTTTGATCCGCAGCGCGTGCAGAGACTGATTTTCCCCTAAAATTTAACCCGTTTTCTCCACTGATAGTTTCATTCACAAAAACACCCCCGGGAGTTAGGGTTAAAGGGGTTTTCTACAAAATTTCAAATTGCATATGGCCAATAGATTCAAGTAGAAAACTCAAAATGTGATATTTCTGACTTCAGGCTAAATTTGCTTGATCACATCACATTATGTGTACAAGGCGGCAAGACCATTGACCATCCATCTCAAAAAGCAAGATATTATGCTCCTCTTTTGGGCTGTTGGTAGTACATATTGTAGTATTTATCTCATACTGGCTCCGGCCACCATCCTTTGAGGCTACATTATGGCCCTATATATCCTTAAGCACACTGGTACATATTGTAGTATTTATCTCATACTGGTTCCGGGCACTGTCCTTTAGAGGCTACATTATGGCCCTATATATCCTTAAGCAAACTGGTACCCTGTTCTAAAGGATCTTAAATGTTGTATGTGTTACTCAATACACATCACTTTATTTCAAGATATACCAAAGTACATTATAATTCATAAGTGCTTCTCTCAAACTTGACCAAACATACCATTGGTTTGTTGGCCCTCATCACCTCATATACACCTTTACATGAGTACAATGTATCCATCTGAGTCTATTTCCATTGCTTTGCAACACATTCACAATGACAAGTCTTTATACCAGATCTACTCATCTACTAATCTTTAGAAATGTAAAACTAAGATAGTCTTGCATCAAGTACTGTGCACTTTAGAACTGTCCCACGCAGACTTCAATTGCGTTAGTCTCCTCAGCATGACATTGCACAGAAGCACCCAGCACGTAATTCCAACAGCTCCCAGGATGCCTGTAGGGAAGGCTATTAGGCCTGATAATGGCCAAAACCAGTCTGGATTGAGGTTGATAAGTTCCACGTAACGATACTGCACTATGAGAGAGATAAGGCACACGGTCTGAAAAGATAAAAGAATTGCTTTTTTTAATATAAAATCCCCACAAAGAGTATAGTCAGCAGCAAATACTCTACTACAACTACATTCCACAGAAGAAATGCGTACACACTTACAGTGGTGTAGCCAGCTTTTTGAAACAAGTGGGGTACAAAATGCAGTTGTACCAATGAAAGGCATGATGTACCGACAAACCCTGTGCCAGCGACGATGAAGTTGAGTCGTGGCATCCCCAAAACCAAATCTCTCTTGTCAAATGAACCGACAGTGCATGCATCAAGTTCAGATTATTCCAGGCATTTTTTGACATCAAAAGCCACTTTATCTGTGTGTTTTGCACACATCTTATCTCCCAATTTGTTCTCTTGCCCCCCCCCCCCCCCCCCTGATTCTTCTTGCCCTGCATTCGCTTTTATCACTGCAGGGCTTTTATCACAGGGATATTTTAGGAGGAAAATAGTGGGGAGTTTTGTTCAAAAAGAAGTTAATACGTAGAAAAAATCAAAAAAATACTTCAATGTTTTCTTGATTGTAAAAATATGACAAAGACTGACAATCAACAAGGCTTTGGGGTTAAGAAAAAAATGTTTTCTTAGTCAAATGTTTAGATCCAGGACACCATTTGTTCTTTTTTTTACAATTCCATGAATGTAAATCACATAACTACATTATCCCAGGATGCTTATTACAAGAGAGGTATCAGGACCGTCCAAGGACTTTCAAAAAGTACCCTAAATAAGTAATTGTGTTAATGTGAAAAAGCACACTCTAAACAAGTATGGACAGTATTTTACATACCCTAAGCAAGTGATATCAGTACTTCCAATACCCTAAACCAGTAGTCAAAACTATTTTGGTACCCTAAACAAGTAGTTAAAATATTTTGATACCCTAAGCAAGTAATTTTGTATGGTTCAAACATCTAAACCAAGTACAACCATGTATGATACATTTCAAATCCTTTTTTCCATCCCTAAATGTATTATATTTATAAAACAAATGCCAAGCTGATCTATCACTTATGCGACGAATGGAGAAATATATCCCGCCTATACATCAGGGCTGCTATCCTCACAGAGCAAAAACGGACCCCAAATACGTAAACCAATTATGTGAAAAGTATACCCTCTTTCTTAATTTTGCTTGTTTTGATACCCTATTCACGTTACTTAAGTAACGTGCCCCTGCTTGAAAAACTACCCTAATTATTTGTGTTTTTTTGACACAAGCCTGACACCCCTATTGTAATTTACACTGAGCACCCCCGGGTACACTATACTTACATGTAAAACATTCAATAGTAATTTCAGCCCCCAGCTGAATG
This sequence comes from Ophiura sarsii, assembly GCA_035610835.1. NCBI lineage: Eukaryota > Metazoa > Echinodermata > Ophiuroidea > Amphilepidida > Ophiuridae > Ophiura > Ophiura sarsii. The sequence continues at coordinate 55,905,905 of CM069446.1, read as the reverse complement.
TGAGACTTCCTTTTGTCTTTGACTGACCTGAAACAAAATATGATATAAATAATTATTAAAAACAATTTTAAATCTCAATTGAAAGAAACTCTTGATCACAGGACATATGAAATCAAAGTAACTTGGTGATGTCAATAATTAATCCCGGGGGATGGGGGGGGGGGCCTCAATTAGGATTGTGCCGCCTAGTGTCTCAAAAATGGGGGCTTCGGAACTGAACTGAGATAATTTTGTTACGAAAAATAGGGTCTTATGAACTGATTTTCTCGAAAAAGTAGGTCTTAAGAACTGGTTTGTTTTTCAAATTTGATTAGGAAGAACGGACATTTTTGAAAAATGTGGGTTTTAGAACGCTGATAATTCAAATTGGGGCTTTGGAATGATAATTTTCAATAAAATGGGGGGTCGTAAGACCTGATGAGGGCTCAAACGGGGGTCTTAAGAGCTAGCAGAAGAGGGTGAAAAGGGGTCTTCAGAGCAGCACATACATTGTACCTATACTGTTTTCCAATGTTAGTGCCTCCCCCCCACCCCTCCCCCGGGTTATTATTCTCTCCTTGTGGTGGTTAGGAATTGAAAAAGTAATTTCCTCGACAAGAGATTAAAACTTACTATAATTCATGCAATGTTGTATATATTTATATATACATATATATGTAAAAACTTATCTGCGGCCCGCGAAGCAATCCCAAAATTCCCATTGATGCGGCCCGTTTTAACCGGAACTCCCTAGGTTACACTAAATGGCAAATTGATTTAGTGGTGTCGCTCCCTTAGTAGGGTGACGCAGAGGGGGGCAATTTCCCCCATTGTTAACTGTCATGTTGGTTGAGATTGGCACTGTCGGTTCATTTGACAAGAGGAATCATGGAATTATAATGGTCAAAAGTGCACAGACCTAGTTGTTTCGCGCACTACGCTCGCATGTGTACCCCAAATGGAATTTGTTTTGGTAGAAACTTGTTTAAAGCAGAAATGTACCTCATTCATAGCAAGAATAAGTGTAAAGCCGAAAATTTGCGCGCGCGCATTCCTTTCATCGGAACAAACTTGTGATTGCGTGTTCAAATCCCTGGTTGAAATGGCGAAGAGAAGCGGGTATCCGGATGTGTTTTGGAATGTTTGACAATCACTGCGGCCCGTGAATGGATCTCAAAATCACAATACGGATTATGCGGCCCTACTGATAGAAAAGGTTGCACATGCTTGCTTAAAAGGCTCCCTCATTTTTCATTTAAACGCTGTAAACGTTGTACTAAAAATTATAGATGATGACATGCTATCTACTGCTGACTGCAAAATTGTCTAGGCAAGCATGCAATTTAAAAATTCTAAACCATTGTTTATTGCCAGCTACTACAGACCCCCAGGTAACAACACACAACCACTGGAGGCCCTAGCATCGTCAGTTGCTAAATCCATCAAAAACGGTCGTCGCCAACCAAATATCATCATTGGAGGAGACTTCAATCTGGCTGACATCAACTGGAATAATTGGACAACTACGAAGAGCAGTACCAAGGCCCGTCACCAAAAGTGTATTGACTTCTTGCTAGACAACTCGCTCTCCCAGCTCGTAAACAGCATAACAAGACCTTTATCAAACAGCATCCTTGATCTGATTGTCACCACAAACCCAAATATCATCAACAACGTTGAAGTACTCCCGGGGATATCTGACCATTGCATCATACTCTTTGACATCAATATGAAACCTAAGATTCAGAGGAAACCACAGAGAAAGATCTAACTCTTCAACAAATGTGATCCTGAACTTCTCCAGTCAAAAGTGGCTACATTTATCGATGAATTCTTAGCCGCCAAACCTGAAAACCAGTCCATAAATACAAACTGGAAGAAAATCAAGGATGGGTTGGCAAAAATTGTAGACGAGCATGTCCCGTCCAAGATGTCCAAAGGTAAACACAACCTACCCTGGATTACCTCAGAGGTAAAACGTAAGATGAGAAAACGTGACAAAAAGTTCTCCAAGGCCCGCAAGAGTAAAAAGTCTTCAGACTGGCAAGACTACAAATCATATCGTAATTATGTCACAAATTATATTCGCACATGTCACCGAAGCTATGTCAACGGCGTCATAGCAAACAGTATGACAGAAAACCCCAAAACATTCTGGTCGTACATCAAACTCCTGAAGACGGAAAACATAGGCAACCGACTCTTAAGACTGCTTTTAAAATGTGCAATTATGACTACGACAAAGCTGAAGCCTTAAACTCGCATTTCAGGAGCGTCTTTAACAAGAAGACAAAAGAGCATGTATCTAATATGGGTCCTTCACCACATGCCTCAATTTCCAACCTACACATCTACACAGACGGTGTTACTAAACAGCTATTGAACCTAAACCCGTCCAAAGCCGGTGGGCCAGATGAAATGTCTCCTCGTCTCCTGAAAATGGTGGCCAATGAGATCGCTCCAGCGCTGAGCTTTTTATTCCAACAATCATATGACCAAGCTACAGTTTCTGACCAGTGGCGAAGTGGTATGGTCTCCGCAATCCATAAAGGAGGTCAAAAATCTGACCCTGGCAACTACCGCCCAATATCTTTGACCTGTATATGCTGCAAAGTTATGGAACATATTGTGCTAAGCCATATTGCGAAACACCTCAAAGCCCACAGGATTCTGATAGATGAACAACATGGTTTCAGGGAACGCCTATCAACGGTAACTCAACTCATTAACTCCATCAACGACTGGTCTGAAACACTCAACAAAAAAGGTCAAACGGATGCCATTCTACTTGATTTCAAGGCTTTCGACAAAGTATCACATCCACACTTGTCAATCAAGCTCGAGCACTATGGTATACGTAACAACACCTTAGAATGGATAAACTGTTTCCTGTCTGAACGCAAGCAATCCGTAACCATCAATGGTACACACTCTTCTTGGGTTGATGTCACATCTGGGGTCCCCCAAGGGTCAGTCTTAGGTCCGCTCTTATTCCTACTCTACATCAACGATATTAAGGATAACATCCAGTCAACTGTCAAGCTCTTCGCTGATGATAGCATTCTTTATAGGAATATACAGAACTCACATGACCATGAAACACTACAAAAAGAGCTTGACACCCTTGCTGAGTGGTCCAAAACATGGCTCATGTCCTTCAACATCAAAAAGTGTGCAGTCCTTTCCATAACACGCAAGAGAAGTCCAAGTATGCATCAATACTCACTCCGAGGCGAAAACCTAAATTGAGTACAAAAACATGACTACCTGGGAGTCACAGTATCACATGATCTACGTTGGAACGACCACTGCTCCAAAGTCTCTGCAAAAGCAAGCCGCACACTTGGATTACTTAGAAGGTCAATATCACCCTGCTCAAAAGATGTCAAATCTAAGGCCTACCAAACACTCGTCCGCCCCCAAATAGAATATGCCAGCGAGGTCTGGTGTCCAAGCAGCACAGCCTCTGAAATCAAACGGATAGAGCAAATCCAGAGAAATGCTGCTAAATTTGTCATGTCTGGACTACAGCAGGGAAACACATGTTTCATCACTCATAACTCAACTAGACTGGGACCTTCTACACACAAGAAGACTCATCCAACAATCATGTATGGTTTACAAAATCCACTATGGGCTAGTGAACATCCTCACACCAGTGTGCTTTCAACGTGCCACCCACATCTCACCAAGACTAGATCACCCACTCAAATACGTCAACAAATACACACCAACTGTGAATGCATACAAGTTTTCATTTTTCCCAAGAGCAATTGCAATCTGGAACAGATTGCCTGCAGCAGCAGTACTTCACATCACCCCATCACTAGCTGCTTTCAAATCTGCTGCAACACCAGCCATCCGGCAATGCAGCCACTGCATGGTGCCGCCTTCCTGTAAGCTACAACGGCCATGTTTTTAGTGCACCCTAAGTTCTGTGTTCCAGCCCGTCACCAAGTGTTTACCGTGTATTCGTCAGTATTTTCTACAAGTTTGGTGTATTCGTCAGTTTTCTCTACAAGTTTGGTGTATTCGTCAGTATTTTTCTACAAGTCAGGTGTATTCGTCAGTATTATCTATAAGTTTGGTGTATTCGTCAGTATTTTCTACAAGTTTGGTGTATTCATCGGTATTTTCTACAAGTTTAGTGTATTCGTCAGTATTATCTACAAGTTTAGTGTATTCGTCAGTGTCTTCTACTAGTTGTCGTCAGTCTTGTCCAGTATTTGTCACTGTCTAGATTTAACTGTCATTTTTGCCCCCACAAACACTTTTCACTTTATTTTGACGGCTGGCTGTTTTTGACGTCACATCTGCACCAACATTCCAGTTTAGCTGTTTACAGCTGTTAAAGGAATTACCACATCAAGCATCAAGCATCTGAGATGGGTTATAAGCTATAAATGGCTGTAAACCGTACTGAATTGACCAAGATATGAACAAAAACAGAAAATCCAGGGCTTTTTCGACTGTTGCTACGTTTTACAGGCCGTGTTTGTTTATCTTTATGCGTACTGCAACCGTGCAGTCGGCCTGTAACACATTTATAATGCGCCATGTAAAATAAATGCACACACATTTGTACTCTGACGTGGTCCTACATTACTATGCACATGCACTACCCGTGTATACCCCCATGCACCCCTAAATACGCGGGAGGGCAAAAACTGGAGAAATATGCTGTGCTACGGGAGATGGTTGGTTAATTCTTGGAGGTTGAGATAAGTCATGGGGCAGGGGGGGGGGGGGGGGGGGGAGTTGTAATGATATGAAGTTTGGGAGGTAGTGGGGGGCTTAATGAAGATATGTGGTTTAACCCATTGGAAGACCATGAGGTCATGAAATAATGTCCACCCATGTGTGCGTGTTTACAAAGATGAGTGACTTTGTACAATGTACATGTAGGTACTTACGTGATGATTTGAGTTGTTCGTGAAGTTTGGTCTTCTTTCTTCCAAGACGGGCATATTTAGGGAACTCTTCTTTCATATCAATTGCACTTTGTTCTTCAGTGACCTCCTTTAGTTCATCTTTTAATCTTGTAATTTCTTGAGAGTCTTGGAACACATGCTTAGTGACCTGTAATTCAATAATAAATATTGACAAAATAATGAAACTAATTCAACATGATGCAAGACTTTAAGGGGGGGGGGGGGGTGCTCAAATCATTTTTGATGGCCTTGTACCACTGGTGTTTTGAAATCCTAACACAAGTGACAAGTCTAACAACACTTTAAGCAAGATGTAGTTAATAATGCATACAACTATTGCGTCAATAGGCGGCGGAAGCTTTACCCTTTAAGAGTCCACCGGGGGGGGGGGGGGGGGGGGGGGGGGGGGGGGGGGGGACCAAAATTGACCCAAACATTTTCGGGGGGTAATGGACCCATATGTTTACCGAAGACCCATAATTTCCCTATATTTGACACATTTTGGTGGAATAAAAACAAAATTAAGGACTTTAGACCCATAAATTTACCAAAAATTAAATAGCTTTGAAAAGGGGTCATTCATTTACAAAAGGGTGAAAAATGAGACCCTATTTGGCGGCACATATCCACTAAGTACCACCCCCCCCCCCCACACCACCCAGGCATACCCTTCCGCTGGTACTCTATTAGAGTCACTCACACAACTCTTGTCTTAATTGACCTCACACATCGCGAAAATTACATTGTGAAATCAACATTTTATTACATCAAAATTCAAATTGAAAGATCGGAATCAAGCAAAATTGAGACAAATACAAAGTGTTTTAGTTTACTGAAGTCAAAAGATAAAGATGGCATGTGCCGGTTAACGGATTTTAAAAATCTCCCATTCCTAATAAGCAGAACAGAGTGCATTCTGGGGAAAAAACTATTGGGAGAATTCGGGATACACATGGCCATAAATCGGGCTAATATACACAGAGACCCCATTGATGGTAGACCTTACAAATTCTTATTTTTTCGTGAATTTAAGCAGTGTTAGTAGTCGATTATAGCCCCCAAGTATATTCATGAATATACATGTATCATTGCAATTCGATGGTTGAAATTACTTTGGGATTAGTTTTGTAATGCGTTTAAGAGCGCTAAAAACAGCTTCCAATGCGTGTGAAGCAATGGAGATATAGCTTGGGAACTCCCATGTTTATCCCGACTGTGCTATCCCACAATTCACTGGGATTTTGTTCAAATCTGAATTATCAATAGCGCTTATTATTATAATTAAATACAAACACACATCATGAACATGCACGGTTCCTGCTGATTGCCTTTTCCGGTGAAACAGTATGCACGATCACATGCTTTGACTTTTCACTGTCATTTATGACAGAGAGCTATGATTCAGAGCTACCCCTAGTCCCCCACCCCTTCACTTTCTAGCTGTTCAGTCATGTCAGTCAACTCTTGTTCCACCAATAATTTCTTTCTTACCCATGTTACAATAGGCGAAATGTACTGCTGAAAGACACTTAGAAAAAGTACAAAAACAAACACGAGCAGAAGTGTTATTGCTCCCATCTTTGCCACGGTGCAGCACTTGACTTGTCTTGTGTTGTGAAAGTTTCGGAAGTAAGCTTATTTTTTTTTTGTGCAGGCTGTTTCGATCCAAATCAACGCTTGCAAACGGAACAAAGACGGCATGCCACGAAGTCAAGTACAATCAATCAAAAGCAGTCAAACAAATCGGCAAAATTAAATCATATTCGGGTGTTAAACTAGTCGTTTTATCTATAATAAGTGGAGTCCAGCGATTGATTTCGCCAGAATATGTTGACAAAGTATCATTTGGAGGTCAAAAGGTCACCTTTTGTGTCAAAGGTCATGCATGTGGGACCCAGCGTTTTATTCGACAAAACATTAATAATTGCAGGTAAATGTATTACTGTGTTTATGAATATATTGTAAGCAAATTATATGATACCACGCAATATCAATCCATGGTATACGTTTTTTTTCCAAAAATGATAACTTTAGTGAAAACGTCAGCTAAATGTGCATTCAATAATTAAAATAGGGATATGAAAAGTGTTTCTACTTTCTATTTCATAACAAACAAAACAAGTTGACATTTCGTTTGCACCCTGCCAGATCCCATTGTCTCCTTGTATGCTTTTCTGCAGGGCCTTGAGAGGTTGAGATTGATCACAGTGAAGAATTGTCTTTATATTTGCAGGCTATTGATTCTATTCTGTTGAGAAGCAAGAGGTCGGTATATTTGAGCTGCACGATGCCCCCAATGGCAAAGAGAAAGGTGAGAATGAGATCAACATGATGATCAATCAATTGGAATTTAATTAAATATAAAATGATAAAGAAAGGATTTGTTTTCTCATTTGCATCAGTCTCTGCAATTATTCCATAATCATTACCTCAGTTAATTCCTTAACAAAATACTTGTACCTTTGTACAGTAACAAGGCCAACCCAGTGGGCACTCAAGTTCAACCATATTTTAGGGGGCTATCATTTTCTTCGGCAGGGGGGGGGGGGGGGGAGGCACAAATATGTCAATGGCTGTTGTTAATAAATTTATAACCCCCCCCTATCCGATACAAAATAATTTTATGACCCCCCCCCCCCCCCCCCCCCGGCCTATCGAAGTTAGATTTTTTAATGACTAAAATAGCAAATAATGAAAAATAAACAGGAAAGGGTTGTACCCTTTGTAAATGTACATTTATAAGGGATATGCTTAGATGAATGCGCGCTTCGCGGGAACAAAATTGCCGTTTTGAATTTTAGAATCTGAATTGCTACACCAAAACTATATAAACCCCCTATTTTAGATTTTACAAAATTATGACCCCCCCACCATATTTGTGCCCCCCCCCCCCCCCCCCCCCCCCCCCCCCCCCCCTCCCGAAGGAAAACGCATACCAAATCCATCTCGTATGATTCATCTATAGGCCTACTCAAAGCCGATATGCCATCACTACGGAAAAATGTATCTGCATTTGGTGATGACTTCATCCAGCAAGCCGAGGGATCTAGTGTCCAGAACAATTGGAACAAGATAAAATAAACTCTGTTCGCTCATGGAAAAGTTCATCCCAACAAAGAACTCATCCACCAGATATAATTTACCCTGGTATAACACTAGATTACGCCCGCATGAGTAGGAAACTCCACCGTTTGTACAAAAAACAGAGGAAATCTAATCCGAGACAGACATGGACATTTTCAAGTTATATCGTACTACCTACAAAAAGGAACTTCGTCACGCTCAAGCAGCTTATGTCAAATCAACAATGACAGATAATTACCACCAAAATACCAAGAAATTCTGGAAAATTATTAAATCCAAAAAAGTTGACAACACTGGCATCCCACCTTTGGACAACGGTGATACTACCATCCATGACAGCAAGGGCAAGGCAGAACTTTTAAACAAGTATTTTCATTCAGTGTACACTCACGAGGACCTGGACAATATCCCTGGTATGGAAGGTAAACCAGCTCCAGATATCGCACCCATTACCATTACTACAGAAGGCGTAAAAGAGCTGCTTCATAAATTAGAAGCAAATAAAGCCTCTGGTCCAGACCAAATACCCGCCCGGCTTTTTAAAGAATGTGCTGAGGAACTTGCTCCCATTTTGGCTACGTTTTTTACACAGAGTCTCCGCACCGGTGACCTCCCTTCAGATTGGCTAATGTCACACATCTCACCCATCCACAAGAAAGGCAACAAAAGCTTACCAAATAATTACAGACCAATTTCACTTACTTCAATATGTTGCAAACTCATGGAACATGTTTTAGCCAGCCACATCATGGATCATTTGGATAAGTATAATATTCTCCATGATGCTCAACATGGCTTTAGGAAGAGAAGAGGATGCGACACTCAGTTGGTATTGACAACATCAGATCTCACAAAATCCCTGGACAACAACAAACAGGTGGATGCCGTCCTTCTCGACTTTTCCAAAGCTTTCGACCGAGTTTCCCACACCCGCCATTTGCTCAAACTTAAGCATTATGGCATTACAGGACACATTCTTGAATGGTTGAAAACATTCCTCACAAATCGTAAGCAACGTGTTGTTCTTGATGGAAATATGTCATCCACCCTTGATGTCACCTCAAGTGTACCACAGGGTACGGTTGTTGGACCACTCTGCTTCTTGGTTTACATAAACGACATGCCAACCTGTATTTCCAACAAGACAAAATCTCGCCTTTTCGCCGATGATGCCCTTGTTTACAGAGAGATTGATGAGGATGATGACAAAATTAAATTTCAGGAAGACCTGAATGCCCTTAGCAAATGGGGCTCTTCGTGGCAAATGTCATTTAACACAAACAAGTGCTTTATTATGCACTTTACAAACAAAAAAACTCCCAACATTAACATCATATAATCTTTGTGGTAACACACTCAGTGCTGTGGACTCACACCCATATCTTGGTATTACTTTCAGTACTGATATGAAATGGAGCAAACACATACACGAGATAACAAACAGCTGCAAAAGGGTTCTTGGGGTTATCCGCAGGAATTTCAAATCTTGCTCCCAGGATATAAAATCAATTCTGTACTTGGCCCTAGTCCAACCAAAGTTGGGATATGGATCGGCTGCATGGCATCCCATCACTAAACAAGACGACCATCGCCTCGACATGATTCAAAGATCCGCTGCAAGAATGTGCATGAACGACTATTCAAGAGAATCCAGCGTCACAGCCATGCTAGAGGAGCTAAAGTGGACCAGCCTTGAAACCAAAAGCGCCATAATACGATTAACTATGATGTTCAAAATTAGTCACTCCCTTGTTGACATAAATTGGCAAGACCACCTCACTAAGCCCCAACGACTTCTAAAAAAGACTCACACACAATCCTATCAACGACAATCTACCAGAACTAGGACCTAGGATCTAAAAATGATAAAATCAGTCTCGAGCTTTGCATATTTTACTTGGCCTTAAGTTATTATTAGGCTTAGTTAGCCGCGTAGAGTGTGAAAATTGTTTGTTTGTTTGTGTGTTTATTTGTTATCCTTATTTCTCCGTTAGTTGTGATCAAAGTGGCGCCTAATTTGCATGAAAGATAGAGGAAATGACGGGAAGGATGTTAAAGTTTATTTCAGTGAAATTGGTTAACAATTGGCTCCAAAAACAGCAAAAAACCTCTCAGATTTGGCTCATAAATGCCACTAGAATTGAACAACATTGTGCGTTGCGCGTACTACCGCGTAATCATACCGTGGTAACGCGTCGCGTGCATGTTTGCGCAAGGGCTCACTGCCGCGGCACACGCTACACGCACCCCTACACATGGCGCAGAAGCCACTACGGAAAATGGTCATAGGCCTGTTGGTAGGGTACCGTATTAGGTGTCATGTTGGGCGGGTGTAAAACCACGGGAAATGGTTTAGGATAGGCCTAACGGTTATGATGGTACAAGTAGCGTTTGTGGGGGTTAATGAAGCAACCTAATTTCTTTACTTTAAGTTGGCATGCCAAATAATCTAAGGGACCGAGGATTAATGAAGTAGCCACGGGAAATGGTTTAGGGAGGGTTGTGATTATAATAAATCAACCTGGTTGGAGTGTGTGTATGGGGGGAGGGGGTAAAACCACGGGAAATGTTTTAGGATAGGGTTAAGAGTTATAAATAGTAGCCACGGGAAATGGTTAGGAGGGTTTGATTATAAATCCAACTGGTATAGTTGCAGTGGGGGTGGGGTTGTAGGGGGTTTATGTGGTTTTAAAAGTACCGAGGGTTAACTTGATGCGGTTTGAGAGGTAGGGGTTAATAAAGTAGCCACGGTAAATGGTTTAGGAGGGATATGGTTATAAATCAACCTGATTTGGTGGGTGGGGGGAGGGGGGTTTATAATGCATTTAGGAGGGATATGGTTATAAATCAACCTGGATGGGGAGGGGGGTTATGTGGTTTCAGCTATCAGAAGTACAGTTAAGCCCACAATTATTCATACCCCTTGGAAAATATGAGTTGTTTGCGTTTTTCTCATGCGATACCAGCTGGAGTGGTGGAACTTTCGCTTAACACTAAAGACAATTAGTTTGCAAGTACAAATCAATATATTTGGGCTCAAGATTTTTTGAATAACAATAGAATTGAACAAGAATTGTGTTTTTATGCCTGTCCAAAATTATTCATACCCCATACCAAGTCTCAGGATTGAGGCCACTTTTTGTGATAATACACATGTTTTTGACATTCCAAACATTCTTTATATTGTGTGATAGGCTTTTATATTGTTATGTAATTATTCCATGATGTGTGCATACAATGTGGACGCATTACAAATGTGTCCTATTGAATGTACAGTGAGGGATATTATAGGACAACACTCTAGCTCTTTGACAGCATGGTGAAGAAGATCAAGTTAACATACGATAGGTAAATCATAGATTTATTCACCAACAGTGAAACCAAAAATCGCAAATAATTTAACATAATTTTGTGTAAAACAGTAATCAATCTGATTACAACATAACTCAATTTGTCATCAATTGTCAAGGTATAATTTATTTGAACTCAAAGTTCGCATAGAGAATGCGGGGTGATTCGACTGGGGATCGCAGAGAGAGCTAATCCCCTACTCCGGCGCAGCGGGCCGACCACAGAGGCAATCACCTTCAAATGATATCGCATATCAGATTGTCACGACTCCGCTGAATCATGACCAATCAAGTGACCTTACATGGGGACCGCAGACTCCGCTGAGTTGTAGCTGGCCCCCTACTCAGAAGGCAGTGCTAGCCCGAAAAGAGGGAATCACTAAAAATGTATTGATTTAAGCTGATCAATTTAATATTGCAATTGCTGTACATGAAATAATATGACGTGATTTATATAATTACAAGACACATAAACCTGTAATCTGTGAACCGTACATGTACATATTTTTGTATTTATAAATAAAATAGCATTTTTAATCCAAAAAACGCATGACGCAATTCAGTATCACTTGTACTGACTAATAATTTGGTCAAAATTTTTAGAAACGAAAAAGAACAATGCAAAAAGAAAAACAAACCTAAAAACACGCAACGAGAATGCTACCAAATGGGTGTGGTGGGTGGGAAAAATTTGGAACAGAGACAGAATAGAGAATCACCTCATCGTAAGAAATCTCGGAGGATTGTGACACACGAAAGGCGAACGCGACCGAACCCAGACATGCGGGGAGGGTTCCGATGAGTGTAACAGCCAGTCTATTGTCGCGAGCTAGCCAAGTGAGGAAACCGCGCGAACCAGGAATTAACAGCAGGCAACTTAGTGCCGTTGGCAAATGCAATTAGTTTTGATTTCACCTCAACTAATTGGTATTGCCATTGGACACATAAGTTAAGAGAAACGCAAGGAGAAGATGTGTGTGCTAATGCCTCTGAGCATACGATAGGTAAATCATAGATTTATTCACCAACAGTGAAACCAAAAATCGCAAATAATTTAACATAATTTTGTGTAAAACAGTAATCAATCTGATTACAACATAACTCAATTTGTCATCAATTGTCAAGGTATAATTTATTTGAACTCAAAGTTCGCATAGAGAATGCGGGGTGATTCGACTGGGGATCGCAGAGAGAGCTAATCCCCTACTCCGGCGCAGCGGGCCGACCACAGAGGCAATCACCTTCAAATGATATCGCATATCAGATTGTCACGACTCCGCTGAATCATGACCAATCAAGTGACCTTACATGGGGACCGCAGACTCCGCTGAGTTGTAGCTGGCCCCCTACTCAGAAGGCAGTGCTAGCCCGAAAAGAGGGAATCACTAAAAATGTATTGATTTAAGCTGATCAATTTAATATTGCAATTGCTGTACATGAAATAATATGACGTGATTTATATAATTACAAGACACATAAACCTGTAATCTGTGAACCGTACATGTACATATTTTTGTATTTATAAATAAAATAGCATTTTTAATCCAAAAAACGCATGACGCAATTCAGTATCACTTGTACTGACTAATAATTTGGTCAAAATTTTTAGAAACGAAAAAGAACAATGCCAAACAAGTTTGACATGAGGAATGACGTTGGCAGGCCAAAAGGGAAAACTTGCCAAGCCCCCCCCCCCCCCCCCTTTTTTTTTGTTTTTTTGTAGTTGCCACGTTCAAACAAGGAGTGAAAATAATGGCATAACCCAGTGACGTAACATGGAGGGGCAACCTAGCTTACCCATTGACATATAAAGTAACGCCTTATTGTAATATCATCGATTGAAATCACAATAACCATGGCCTAATCTAAAACGCCCGACTAGCTGAACAAGCTCGGTACGAAGTGAAGACAAATAACCATTAGAGCGCTAAAGCCAATAGTATAATGTAGAATTGACGGATATCGAGATATTGACGTGCATAATTTATTTGTATATAATTGACCTATAGTTAATCATTCAACGTGATAGTAGCCGGCTGCGAAAAACTCGGGAAAAAAACGCTTGAAGCGTGAAAAACGAGAAACGTAGAATTTGGCCCCTGGTTCAATGGAGTGGATAGCGCAATGCGCAATTCACCTCATTGCCCCGCTAAACTATCGCGTGCCAATACGGTGTTGAATCCTAACCGGTCCACATTATCAAGTAGGGTTGCACTGAACCAACAATTATCAGTTATCATTGATAGCATTATTATATCCATTTTTCATAATTGACAAGAATATCAATACTTATTTGCAACGTATGGGGAACAATTAGCTAGACGACCATTAGCTATAAATAGGGTTGCATGAAATCGACGTCCGGTATCTATAAACGTGGTTGCGTTGGATAAACCCCGGTTTCCATAAGTTAACCGTCGGAACTATTCAATGATAAGTTTTGTTAATATGTAAAGCACATTATCGACGTATGTTAAAGACAATAATAATTTACAACGTATGGGGAACAACTTAGCTAGACGACCATTAGCATTGAAATAGACGTCCGGTATCTATAATATTGTTGTGTTGGGTAAATCCCGGTTCCCACAAGTTAATCGTCGAAAACTATTCAATGATGATAAGTTGGATAATAAGTGAAGCACATTATCGACGTATGTTAAGACATGTTATCGTTACTAAGTCATAATGCTACTCACTTGGAAGTCAAAAAGCTCTGGTATCGACTGACATGTCAATTCGTAAAATCCAATACGTTCGAACTGGACGACCAGCGGAGCCACAGAGGGGCGGATATAATGTCCGCATGATTTCCACCAGTAGTATTACAGGCCTTATTCATGAATGATTGATCTACTGTAAAACAGTGAAAAGCTACGAATTTGTCGGTGGTAAGAATGACGTAATAACCGTCAGAAAAATTGTAATTTGCAATTATTTTGCAAGTAGCTGAACGCCCAAGTAAATTGGAACTTGCAGTTCGGCCATTTCACATGGCCACCGCAATAGACTCATACAGATATTGTTCTGGGCTTGGTGCTGACACTCTCGTGTTACAGATGGTCGATCCCGAATAAGAGAGAGAACATCCTATCCCGCCACAATGGAGCGGGAAGTGTTGTTGCATAGTCATGAATAGTTTCCAGTCGTATTGCGCTCCTTTTCAGTTGTCGGAAGTGTTCCGAAGGTAGGTTATGTTACGTTTCGTTATGTCACGTTGATCATTTGTCCGATGACTTGGTGTCACCACGTCTTTGGTATACATATGGTAATACGCTGGGCAGGACATAATAGTAATAACACATTCGCCAGGTTGTGATATATTCCGAGCCAACTAAGTTAAACCATTTCGCCAATGATGATTCCGGCACGGTTACAACTAAGCAAGTGTTACATATTTCGACGCTCCGATTGCGCCTGGTGAAGATATTGGAGTTCACAAAATACTTCTCGTAACACGCCTTTGAACGGACCAACCAGTACACAGACGCACTCGTCCTGTCTTGCATTGTTGTACCCATCCACCATACGCAACCACATGCACACAACTGTCATATCTGAAAGAAAATAATGCAAGAAACGGATCAGATTCTTGAACTGGCAATAGAAGTATATTAAAGGTACCTAATTGTACAATCAAAAACATGTTTCAAAAAGAGTGATAGGGCCAGGCGGCCCTAGACAATAATGACCCGACAATAGAAAATTAATGCGAAGGGAGCAAGGTGAAAGCCACTCAAACCAAATTAAAGGCCCACATTGACTAACACAACCTAGAGGGCCAATAACCATGTTTGACAACCAATTACCGATCCGTATTTAAACTGCCGGCGACTGGCCGAAGAACCTAATGCATTAACTAAAACTATAAGGATTTATAAACATAATAGTGAGCCAGCCCGACGTCAGCAAACCCAGACGAAGAAACACCTACTTGCGTGAGTGGAATATCCCATTACGAATGACGTAACAATGATACAAAATACAATGCGATCGATCAACAGCATAAGCAATCATAACCCAACGTATACATTGAAGCCCAACATTATAATAGCCAAACAACCTGTAATTTTAAAACCCGGGCGTGATGAATGAAGATGTAGTGACTAGTGTTTAAGTAATAAGAACCGAATGACTTGTAATTGTTATGGATTAATCAATCAAATGTTAATGTCATATCATATCAATTCAGGTATGCTATATATTATTAGGATACAAACCGCTGATACAATCGAAACGGCCAAAACCCACTTCAGACTGCTTGGTTGGTATGTACAACAAAATCAATGTGTAATGGTACACCTGTCACTAGACAAAGAACGTACATTATACAACAATTAAATCATGCACGGAATACGGAATATAAAGCACCAACTACGAACAGATACGCGAGGGAGCAACGTCCAAGATTGCAATAGTCGAAACCAAAGGAACAGTAAACATGAATATTCGCAAAGCTCGACATTTAAGCGCAGCCGAAATTAAAATTATGTAGCCTAATAATTTAAGATCTAGAAATGTTAAACGAATGCAAGGTATAGGGGTAACTGCAACGCCGAATCACGCATATGAGATCAGACAACTGCAGGCAAAACTGTGTACCGGAATTTATTTATTATTTATTTAATTATTTTATTATAAGCAATTTATTTATTTGCTAATATTTGAAATACACATACATATACATAAATAACAAAACATACGGCGGTTATATAACTGAGTTTCGCGCTAGTACGATCGCCAAACAACTGTGAGCTATTATGTGAGAGCCAGATTAACTAATTATTTATTTAACTATTTGAATATACCCTTTTACTACAGAGCAACAGAGCACTCCACTACCCGAAGGTGCGAGATAAAAACTAATAAAAACAACGAAAAAACCGCATGAGATTGGAGCACCACCGAGCCACAGAATTAAGTAATTTAAACCAATCATGGAAGCGACCGAATGAGTACCAGATTGAACAGTACCGATGAATGAGCACAAACAATTATGATGTAACAAGCAATTGGGAGCCAAAGTAAAATTAGAAGGCGGAGGTAGACAAACAAACCAATACCCACATAATAAAAACCAAAACCATTCTACATGTATATTAGGCCTTATTCGCCATTTATATAAATACTGATTATTAATGTTATTATTAAATACCAGGAGCAGAGACTCAACCCATTTAAAACAAAACATAATAACAAAAAATCATGATGGAAAAAGAAGAATAGCAAAGCATAGGAACCATATATACACTGTGAACGCCCAGCCATGCAGGACTAAAATATCGAACGCGGTCGAGTCATCAATACACAGTAACACGCGACCTATATTGAGACGGCGACATCGATTGTCGTAGCGCTGAGTTATAAGTAGCGCTTTAAGTGGCAGTGATGTAATGATCTGAAAGACGCAAAACGGAAGATGATCAGAGCCTATTGTGCCTACAGGTTCTAACGACATGCCATTGAATAAAAGCCACAAAGACCAAAACAGATTAAGTTGTAAACAAAACTATTTATAGCGCCGCCACAACGAATAGACGTACAATTATTATGAGAAGGCCAACCAGAATATATCTACTACCACCACATGTAAGGCGTGGATTATAATTAATTTAGATGTATGCGGGCAATCAAGGAAACAGATAACCGATTCTAAGAGTCAATGTGATAGTATAATAGCCCGGATATGTCAAGCAAGGCCCACTATCGATTGGGAACCTATAACAATAATATAATTAACATTATAAGTAATGTATTATATTTTAACGATGCATGTAGGCCTATTAACCTGCAAATATTGTGAGGGGGAACCGTTGATTCAATGATTAGCAAAGACGACTACCGCCATTGAAATTTCCCCAATAAATTACTTTTTAACAAGACTACATTCATAACAAGACTACTGCAAGACAAAACAAAATTTTCTCACCGAATTTGTAGTACCATTTTAATGGCATAACTCCTAGCAATCCTGTGAATCCGACCCACGCAACTCGGATGAAAAACGCAGGTCAAGTAGAATAGAAACCAGGATTGTTACGGTAGTATGTACACCAACACCCTTGTTGATTAGATAGAACGGCGAGAAAAATTTGGAACAGAGACAGAATAGAGAATCACCTCATCGTAAGAAATCTCGGAGGATTGTGACACACGAAAGGCGAACGCGACCGAACCCAGACATGCGGGGAGGGTTCCGATGAGTGTAACAGCCAGTCTATTGTCGCGAGCTAGCCAAGTGAGGAAACCGCGCGAACCAGGAATTAACAGCAGGCAACTTAGTGCCGTTGGCAAATGCAATTAGTTTTGATTTCACCTCAACTAATTGGTATTGTTGATATATTTATATAACTTTTTTAAGCTGACATTACTTTAGGAAAGTGATTGTTCACTAAATAAATGCATAAACATTGTGCCAAAACATAAGATCAAAGAGTCAATGCCCCTTGCCTGCCCCTCCCCCCCCCCCCCCTCCCTTTCCTTGGCTGCCAAGAAATAAAAAGCACTTTTTATCCAAATTTAAACTACGCTATCCGGATTCAACATTGCTTCCTCAATCCTCAACATATTTCAGCAGCTTCTGTGCCTGCTCCTCAGTGTCAGAAAGTAACGCTATGTCATCTGCATAGTCAAGATCTGTGACTTTCTTTGGCCCTATTATTCGACTTTGTCTAGGCTTGATGGTAAATCCTAGTAGTAGTTCCTCTTCTCTCCAACTGATAGCTACAGTATTCTTAAGCAATAATCAAGGATGAATAGGTAGGGGGCAAGGGTATCTCCTTGGAGTACTCCTGCTAGGATGTCGAACAGTTCCGTGTCGCCATCAGGTGATATAAATTTGGCTCTTGTGTTTCTGTAAGTTTCATCAATTGCATCTGTTATAACGTGGGATACCGTATGCTTTGAGTATCTTGATCATTTTCCCACGATGTATGGTGTCGAATACATCTGGTACAATAAAGTACAGAGTTTGATGGTAATTTTGAGGAGTTCATTAGTAAATTCTGTGTTTAAGAATGCCTCTTGAGGTTCATAACCCTAACCTATTCGGGGGGTTCGTGGCAATCAAGCTAACAGGGGCAAAACATGTGACAAATCAGGACCGAAAAAGTAGTGTGTGCCGCACCCAGGAATCGAACCTGGGCCGCCGCGGCTCAGGTTCGATTCCAGGTGATCGTACATCAACGCTATAAAATACATAATGTATGGATTATGAATATTTAGACATGATGATTTTCAAGATTTCAATACAAATATCAAACAGTCAATATTTACATATTATATTCTTCAACTTACAGTTTTGTTTCAAAAAGAGTTCATATTTATTTTCTCCATCCAGGCTACTGATGCAGAAGAAGTGGAAGGAGAGAGTCCTGCAAAGAAGACCGCAGTAGAGGTTAGTCCCGTCCCATGTTACCAAATGTCCAATATTGGTGTGATATTGATCTAGCACATGAATGCTCAATGCCCATTTTGTTTATATAATGTGTCGGTACACCAACTATTCCAAATCTGATGTGGAGGACGTTTAAAACGTCATACTGTACCTTTTTAGTGTTAAAAATCACAATTGTTTGCGCGCTTCGCGCATATTACTTTTAATATGTCAATCAATACTTAAGATTAACAAGATGGCTTCAGGAATTTGTTGGCCTCCCCATCAAAACAGTCCTGGATACACCATTGTCTTCACCAGGTACAGACTAACAGACTAATGGACCTGAACCTGATTTGTGCACCCTCACTCACTCCGGCGACATCTGTCGGATGTTAACGATTGCTCGCCGGTCGGGTGTAGCCGGGGGTGTAGCCGGCACTCTAATACAAAAAGGGTAAAAAAAACGGCACTCAAAAAAACAAAAACAAAATTATTTTAACAATTTGTTGATAAAATCATTAACTGCCTCATAAAACAAGAACTAATATGTGGCAGGAACCCTCAAAATACATTAAAAAAACATTAAGAAGGCCCCTGGATCCCATGCCATGATCCACTGCACTTCGTTCGCTACACTTTCTCCGTTCACCGTCAGTAAAATTACCCGACACTAAATTTTGGCTAGTGACAACACTGTAGTGTTGTTGTAAATTAATCAATGAATTGGCTCATGAATAGGTGAATATTTAAGGATTCAGTGTATACATGTATGTGTCACCAATCTACAGCGGTGTTTGCATCGTCTGCATTGTTTAATTCACGAGGGCAATCCCCGAGTGAAATAAACCACACAGACGCGCAGAACGCAAGTTGTGGATTGGTGATGCACGTACGCTGAAATAAGATTTACCCCCTTTCAACAACGACCAAGGATATGAATGCCATTTCATGAATAGATCATTTAATTGTACTTTCAATTCAAATTCACTCAAACTATTTTCAAAAACATTAACACTCAAACGATCAAATTGAAATTATAGTAAAGTTCCTTTTAGCTTCAACAGTTGATGTAATCAGCGTGTGCATGATCATTCCAAAACAACACACCCCAGTGGTTGCGTCCGTGTCGCGCATAATCACATTATCACAGCGTTTTGGTTGCCCACAGCAGCGTGGTCTGTCTCAAATGGACAACGTTTTGCTACCGACCTTATGGTAAGGGGGAGTTGTTGAAGAGGTGATAAATGTGTATGTTTTGTTTCCAATATTACATAGGCAATTGTATTTCATCAGCATGCCAGGAAAACAAGCTTTTTAAAGATTATTCCATACATCAAATGAATGTATTTAAACACAGATGGTAGAAACACCCTCTACCATCTGTGATTTAAACATCAATTAGTAACTGGCCTCTGTAAATTGTCTAATGACAAGCCTTATTTATTTCCAATCTATCCAAGGGCAATGGATCCACGGAAGCAGCTCCTGTTGATAAGGCAACTACTGATGAGGCAGAAGCAACCGAGGCAGAAGTGCCAACCTTGGAATGCGACAAGAAAACTGAAACTGGAGAGTAAGGCAAACAAAAAACAAAAAAATGTTATGTTGTCCTCGACCGCCCGCTCATCAGATTAAGGGCCGCTCCAAAATTTTATTTTATTTTTCAGATTTTTTATTCTTCTTTTTTCAGATTTTTTGTTATTTAATTTTTTGCAGATTGTTAAAAAAAATGAACAGTTTAAATAGCATTGAATATTACACTAAGTGTTTATAACAGAAACTGCTCAAAAGTTTGGAAATTTTTTTCAATCACAATTTGTTCAAATATCTCGGGATATGTTCATTTAGTGTAAAATATATCATGTAAAAGCTGATGATATCCAATTTGAAGCAATCCCTTGTTCCAGTGCACGAAATAGTGTTGAATATGGCACATTCAGATTGTGACCTCCCCATGTTCTCAAGCAAGTAGCTCAGCACTGGAGCAAGGGATTGCTTCAAATTTGGTATCATTGTAAAGATGAACACATCAGCTTTACATGGATATAAAACTTAAGGAACATATCCCGCAATATTTGAACAAATTGTGATTGAAAAAAAATTCCAAACTTTTTTTGATCAGTTTATATGTGCGACTCTTTGTGTGATTTTAACTTCTTGTTTGCTGAACTTTGAGCTTCTGTTGGTATATAAGAAAAAAAGAAAAAAAAGCAGCCCACCCGCCCCTCCTCTCTGAGAGCTGTGGAGGACAACATAACTACTTTTGTTTTTTGCCTAAGTGTCATATTACTGTAAAGTGAAAACATTGATATATATAGTTACTTTTGATCAAACTTTCAGGAAGTATGGATTTATATCATATGAAACAATACAATAAAGTCCACAACTACCCTACAACTATAGTCGTCGTAAGCACTTTTTAAAATAGCCAATGCGCGCGATCTAGTTAATGAGCGTGTGTGGGCGGGGACATTCATGACCCGTAGATACGATCGGCCAATCTGATTACCGCGTTGCGTCGCCACTGTTCAAGATAACGCTGTTGTGACGCTGTTCTTCAATGCACTTAGGGAGGCAGAAAAAAGTGCTGAACTTCTCTGACACCGACTATACATTGTCCAATCTAAAGATAACCCAAGTACATTGTCCAGATACTGTGATATAACTGTGTCCAAATTCACCCAGGGCTTATGGTATATATTTATATCAATAATATCACATTATGTGACTCTACACAATTATTATTCGAGGAATACATGAGACCAGTCGCGTCAAAAAGGACAGGTTGTCGGCAAACACAGTTTTGAGATACAGAAGCCAATATATTTGGTGAAATACAAAGAAAATAATAGGAACAATTATGCTTTTTCAAATCATATCTTGTGATTACAAAATCTGATTACCTTCAACATGGTGTCATTTTAAAGATTAAAATGTGCTCTTTCAAGTAATACCAATAACTCTGAATTGACTCAAGCCACATCCATTTTGATGTGAAGGGTCACATACTGGTGTCCCATGGTCAAAATAGTTTTGTGAGATGAAACATGCGTTCTGCTCATTTTAGGTGGAGTCAATGTATGGCACATTTCATCTTTCACAGAATTATATTCTTTCTCTATCATTAAGAATTTGTTTTATAATAATGATAATTTTAATTTTTTTAATTTTTTTTATACATCTTACAAATAGATTGTTATAAATTTGCTTTGTTTTAAACATTATTTTATAGAAGTTGGAATCTGAAGATAACAGCATGGAATACTGGGGGATTCAAAGCATGGTTTAAGGTAAGCTGTGTTGATGCGGTTGGTTGTTTTCATATCATCAATGTTCTGTAATATATGTATACATACCAGCCCATAAATGTGTTTCGTTTCACACCTTTCATTCAACTTGAATACACAAATAAAAGTGAATCTCATTGATTTGTAAGGTGCTGGGAGGGTACTGCAAGGAAAAAATATTTCAAAGATGGTTCCTGATTGGTCAAAATTAATCCAAATACTCCCTTCCATAGTTAGGTACACTCTCAAGGGCAGGGAGGGGCTAATTTGTTAATGGTATTATCTGAAGTAGTGTATTTTCTCCATGTTGTCGCGGTTCAGTCAAAACCTGGCCCTTCAACATGTATAGTAAAACTGCCCGGACGATTATGCATAGGAAGTGTTGCTTTATACATGTTCAGGGGCAAGAGTACTAACACAAGGTTTTAATAGATATGTTTTTGGCCCTTGAACATGTTTAGAGCAGTGCTCAAAGGTTATACAAAGTATTATACATGCTGAAGGGCCAGATAGAGATACATAGTTTTGACCGAATAGCAATAATGTGTGTTTTACAGAAAGGTGGCATGGACTACGTCAAAGAGGAGCAGCCCGACATCCTACTGCTCCAGGAGACGAAGATTCAAGAGAAAGATGTCGTAGCCGATGCCAAACCAGAAGGCTATCACATGTACTGGAATGTTGCCACCAGTAAAAAAGGTTACTCTGGAACGGCGCTGTATTCAAAGGTGGAACCTATGAATGTCAAGTTTGGAATGGGTAAGTTTGCTACCGGAAGTGGGGGGGGGTATTCACATATAAGGTATGTAAAAGCCAATATTTTCGCGTAAAGATATTTTTGCGCATTTTGATATCATAGACATTTCCGAATTGTGGGCGATCTTCCGGATGCACTACAAGAATGTTGAAAACAATATTTTCGTGTGTTATAATTTTTGCGGAAAAATATTTTGCGCGAAAATAAAACCACTGCAAAAATTTCAGCTTTTACAGTATATGCCACTCTAAGGCCAATTTTTTTTATTTTTATGTTGTCCTCCACAGCTTTCAGAGAGGAGCGGGCGGGCGGGCGGGCGGATTTTTTTTTTTTTTTTTTAACTTTTTTTTTTATTTTCTTTTACCAGCAGAAGCTCAAAGTTCAGCCAACAAGAAGTTAAAATCACTCTAAGAGCCGCACATATATGTTATAAACACTTAATTTAATATTAATGCCATTTAAAAAAAATCTGAAAAAAAAACTGAAAAAAAATCTGAACGAAAAAGAAAATCTGATTTTTAAAAAAAAAGGATGTGTTTTTTTTTTAAAAAAATACAATTTTTTAATTTAAAAAAATCTGGAAAAAAAAAATCGGAGCGGCCCTAAAATGACGAGCAGGCGGTCGAGGACACCTTAACAACAACAACAATTTGGCCTAATGGGGGTTTTTTTTGCAGAAATTCCCTGATCATTGGGTATGATTTGTGCTGGGATACCTAAACATGGATTCCAAATCGCAAATAACACCCAAACATGGGTCCCAAATTGCAAAAATCATGTGGAAAAAAACCCCAGGTCAAATCAACCATTTTTAGTTAAATCACCCCCCTTGTCAAAATAAAATTTGAGTACCCTTCCTGGGGTTTGCTACTCGGGCATACCAAACTTATTTGTTTCGTGAAATGGATTGAAAACAAGTTGGGTCTTAAATCTTTGAATAAGTTTATCAGGATTGTAGATATACATGAAAGTTGATATTTTGTTGAACAAATCCAATAAATGTACTCACATTTAGACGGTTTCGTCAACCAGTTCGGTTGACTTCTTCAGTAATGGTTTGATCCACTTCTTCTTTTTCCCCCGAGAGATGATATTCTCGTTCCCAGGATGCAAAGTTGTTGATATGAGTGGATCAAACAAACTATCAACTTTCAAGTTGGGTCTTTTTTTCCATAATTTCCATTTTTTTCTTCTTCAAAATTGTTGAAGTTCACAAAAACAAAAACAAAAAATGCTAGACCGACCAACTCTACCTGAGAGGTCTGGTTACCCTTAGACCAGGGACATTTGTAATAACTTCAGAACAGCATATTTTTTATAATTTGTTTCCACCCTCTACAGGAATTGAAAAACATGACAGTGAAGGCAGATTGATCACGGCGGAATATGAAAAGTTCTATTTTGTTGGCTGTTGTAAGTACCTACGGTTTTATTAGCCTTTTTAAAGAATGGCGAATACAATACAAGGGTAGTATATGAAATGGGTAGGATAGGAGAGGGCGTACTTCAGTTTGGGTAAAAAGCCGGGAAATACAAATAATGTGGGGGTGTGTGTGGAAATTCCGACATTCCTCTAAAAGGCTTATTGTAGTATAATGAATGCACATTTATGACGTTATTACATTTGACTGAGTTGGTAGACCCCTCATCTCTATTTATAAAGTTTCTTTATTGGTTTGTGCCAATCAGTCTATAGTTTAACCCTAACTCCATTTCACCACACAGCAACAGATTTCTTTTCCCACCCCCAAAATTCACCAGAGAGGTCACCCCGGCACCCCCGGGATTTGAACCACGAACCTCCAGTACCCGGGCCCAGATCCTAGCCACTACACCACGTCTGTCAGTCGACACGAGGCGAGTATATTCGCCTCGTTATATAGCGTGGGTCCGTTTTGTAGCCCAAAAACCTGCACGCCGGGTTATAAAAACATGTTTTCCGCCCAGTTGCTGTGTGGTGTAGTAGAGTTAGGGTTAATCAGCTCCAAATTGGCGAGAAATATTTGGTTTTTTTGATCTCTTTAGTTACATACTTGTGCAATTATGGCCACATGCACACATTTTTGCCCCAAGCACGCATCACGCATATGATGCACTGTGTGCTCGTTGCCTTATGTGCACCTGCGTCCTTCTGTATTCATTCGCTGCTGTAATGAGGCTTCGGAACTAATCAAACTAGGAGTAATTCTGTTATACCCTTCACAGAGGTATTCATAGTGCATGATTTTTAAGAACGACGCATACTACCGATGTAGGTGTGTAGGGTATAACAGAATTATGCCTCAAACGATATATAGAATACTATATTAGGTCACTATAGAAACACCCTACTCCTTAGGTCTGTACAGGTCAAGATAACTATTATAGTTGGTTGTCATATCTTGGAAGTTTCTTTGATATTGGAATTTTTGCATTTTCTTATATAAATATTTTTAAAATGCTGATTTCTTGATGAAGTTATTTCATGTTATGGGTTAGTTGCATAAAAGTTAACTATAGGGCTGTCATCGACATGGACGATGTCGACATTATGTCGATATTATCGCTATTATCCGCTACTCGCTACTGTTGCTATTATCCCGACATGTTGATATCAACTTTGGGATGTCGATAAAAATAAGTGTTGTACTTATTGACCGCAAGTTCGACATTTTTAAAAATTATTTTGAAAAAAGAATGTAGAAAATTGGCGATTCAATGATCGTATTCAGGGACCGTATTATAATATTAAAGGGTTTTTAACTTGTGTACATTGACTAAGCGATATTTTCGATCTGCGGTAATATTCTATACTATCGCGGACACTAATTTGCAGGGACAATCGGCTTGGTATTTGGATCATAATATGTCGACATCATGTCGATATTGAGATTCTAAAATAGCAACATGTCGACATGATAAAAAGATCTCGACGACAGCACTAGTTAACTATGACAAAGTATGGTAGATAGTGCAGTAATTTCTTTTGAGATCTAGACCTGATGTCTTTTGGGGCTCTCTGTGTGATCAATAAAAATAAATCATTTGTTTTTGTGTTTGTTTTACTTTATTTTCAGATGTGCCAAATTCTGGAAGAAAATTAGTAAGGTAAGAAAAAGTACATTGGGGATGTGGCGTTGTAATTTTGAAATGGGACAGCAACAATTAGAGGTCAATTTTCAGCTTTGAAAACCAACTTTCTTTTATGCAAGCGTTTTGAGCCAAGATGAACCTTGAATTTAGGACTAATGTGTTTTATTATTTTACAAGAGAGAGCACGTGTGGTGTAGTGGATAGCATGCCGGTCTCACGATGCAAAGGTTGTGAGTTCTAGCCCCACTACAGCCAACTTGTTTGTATCTTTGGGCAAGGTACTTAGTCTCAATTGCTTCGTCGACCCAAGCGAGATTGGGGAGCTGTTAGGGGATATTACAATCTAAGTGCTGATACTGTGTGTGCGCCGTATCGGTAGCCTGGTAAATGAAGCGAAATGATTTGTGACGATTTCCTAATGGCAGCAAAAAACAGTGGTTCGGAAGTCACGTATAAATGGTGGTCCCGTGCATCGGAAGAGCAATACCGAGCACGTTAAAAGGTTACAGACTCTTTCGTAAAGAGTAGGGGATCATCCCGGTCTGTATCTGTTCACACATCTAACGGACCCCAATGGAAATAAGCTAATAAGCTTATTGGGTTATCTAGGGTCGTAGGACCTAAATCAAATCAAATCAAACAAACATAATCATCTGTATTTCTTTTCAATATGCATTTGCCACCATGGTCAGTAAATTAATACATAAAGTATTAACTTATTACTTGTTAAAACATTTTGAATCGTAAGATGTCAACCAATATCCCGGCTAATATCACAAGGTGTAATTTGTAACCATTTCGTAACCAACGCAAGTAAATGAGGCACAATGAGAGAAATAGGAATATTGAGTTGTTTATATCATGATATCATGTATATGTTAAGGGACATTTGGTACAATAAGTCAATTTACTCATGTTGGGTCAGATTTGTATTGCATTACAAAAAGTATAGGGATTTACTAGTAATTGTTGTTCACAGCATATAAATGCCTGTTGTGTGTTTTTACCCACAATGCAAGCCTTTGTCAATGGATATACGGCACATAATCTCCTGGTCACAGTTCGACATACGTGGGCGCACTTCGATCAGGCTGCGCACGCATGCTTGAAAACAACAAAATACCGCCAACCAACAACACCAAAGCACCTGATTGGTCAAATTAATATGAAGCCTTTTTACCGATCGTCACGCTGCGCCGTAAGGCCCTTTAACCACCAATGCAATGGACCCGCTGCGCTGTAACCACCGACGCAGTGGGGCATGATGGTGCGTGAATAAGCTCATGTTTATTCACAAGTTTTTCAGTTCTCACATTTGAGCACCAACCAATAAGAGCTGTGAGGTCGAGATTACGTAGTGCGCACCACGGATGACCGTTGCATCGTTTTGGGATGAGGTGCTCAACCTCATGTGACGTGCGTCTAAAGGGTTCAACAAAAGAAAGCATACCACTTTGTTTATGTCATTTTGAGTAACATTCATTTTTTTTTTACCAAACAGGCTAGATAGGCATTTAGATGAATCCTTTAGGCATAATTTGATACCAAATTTTCCACCTAGCAACAAAGATAAACCATGATTAGCACCATTTAAAGAAAAATATCCCATTTTCAAAAGTCGCATTTCCAATACACAGCACGAGAAGAAAGGACCAATTGGGGTCTCTCTGTGTGTGTGTTTAGCCACGATTGACGGGGCTATCGACCGCACAGTGCAAAATGCGTTGGGTCGGACGACATTGTGTGTCTTAACAATTGGTCCATTTTTCTCGTGCTGTGTATTGGAAATGAGACTTTTGAAAATAGGAAATTGTTCTTTAAATGGTGCTAATCATGGTTTATCTTTGTTGTTAGGTGGCAAATTTGGTATCAAATTATGCCTAAAAGATTCATCTAAATGCCTATCTAGCCTGTTTGGTCAAAAGAAAATTGAATGTTACTCAAAATGACATAAACAAAGTGGTGTACTTTCTTTTGTTGAACCCTTTATTATAGATACAAGTATCTCAATGTGAATGTATTGTTTTTTCCTGTTCAGGTTAGAATATCGACAGGAATGGGACAAGGATTTCCTGGCGTATATCAAGGAATTGAAGACTAAGAAACCAGTCATCTTGGGAGGTGATCTCAATGTGGCACATGAGGAAATAGGTAAAGCATACACAGTCTTTCTAAATTACAAAACATTTATTTCGTAGGTGTTAACAATTTGCAAATATAACATGGATTCATTAAAGGGGCATCCTGGAAATCAGTTTTTTGCATCAAAGTAATACTTAGGCATACTAACTACAATCTGAAACAGTTTACCAACATTCGCCGTTTATCATATAAAATTTCATGATTTTCTTAATTTCGATATGATCATATCGAAACTAAGGTGCCGAATTCGGAAGTTATGCTAAGGTTCACTCATGGACTTTTGCGGCAAATCTCAACCAGGAAGTGCCGTTATTTGCTTATTTTGGCATGAAGGCGATGTCGGAATTGTATGACATTTTGGATTTGGGCTATGGTGATGATTATCTTTACGTTATTTGCTCATTTAGCATATCGATGGGGACAGCTATCAAATGGCAAATAAAATCGTAAGATTTCTTAGATGAATCTGTGGCGCAATCAGGTAGGTATTGGACTTCCCGGCGTGCAATCCCCGGCACTGCCGCAACTTTATTTTTCCACAAAAAAATGCTTGCTCATCCATTTTTCTGTCCCCTTGCTACAAGTTACCCATAATTCACTCTGATTTACTGTCTGTTTGTATGGGTGGTACATTCAAGACATGCATGTATACACTTTTCCTTGCATTTCCTCATTGTGAGATTGTGTAGATCCAGCTTCAACTGTGAGAATTACCGAATATCAGCATCATGTTGTTGTTGGGTTTTTTTTAATTTATTTGTATCAATAGTAAGGTTGCAAAATGCTTGTTTTTTATTCAGCTAAGGTAAGCCCCGGAAAAAAACGCACGAACTTTTGGTAAAAAACGCACGAACTTTTAAGCAAAAGCGAGATATACCGAGATTTCATCAGATTCACTAAAAACCCGAGAAAAACGCACCGAAATTGTTGAAAGCGAGAGAAAAACGAGAAATCGGATAGTGATACAATCATGATTCATGTACATAAAAAAAAATCGCCATCAAAATGTATCATTTGAATCGCAAATCCCGGGCGCAAATCATTCTTTTTTTATTCTGCAATCGTTTCATCATTCATATCGCCATCAAAATGTATCATTTGAATCGCAAATCCCAGGCGCAAATCATTCTTATTTTATTCTGCAAGTGCAATCGTTTCATCATATCGGGATCGCACATGCATGATCACAGAACCATTTTTCGGAAGCTCAGGGATACTCATAGCACCGCACTGCATCTTGGGAACCAAGTGTTACGGCATGATTCACAGGTCATCGCCTCCACGTATGCGTAGTATTAAGTTGACCTTTTGAACCGTGCCTCTAATTACGAGCTTCATTTATTATTACGCCAGCGTGGGAATTGCGGCCATTTTAATAGCCTCGTGTGAGAACTTCGCTTGCCTATTACAAATACGTATTTGGAACTGTGTTTTTTGAAACGGATACAGATTTATCGCAGAGCACTTTTTTGTTGTTTTTCAACATTTCTTCATAAAACACGCGATTCCGAGCGAAAAACACACAATTCACGGGCGATTTTTCTGAAAGCGAGAATTGATATAAATAGCGAGAATCACGCCGTAAATACCGAGATTGCGTTATCTTCCGGGCCTTAAGCTAAGGGCTCTTGCCCTTTTACAAGTAGAGGAAAGCTTGAGGAAAGAGAGGGGAAAGCGCGATCCTTTTTTCTATATTGTTAAAAGGAGTGACAAAGGATCGGTGATTAACACCTCACTATGGGTACTATCGCGCTTTCCCTGCTCTTTCCTCGAGCTTTCCTCCACTTGTAAAAGGGCAAGAGCCCTAAGTTGATAACTAAAATAATAATTATGTGATTACTGTTCCAGTCTAAAAAGACAAATTGATCCAGTCCACTTCTGCTGTAGGGGTTAATGAGCAATCTCTGCACTGTAACTGGACATTCGTTTTGATTTATTCCTTCCCTTTCTATACCAGATCTCAAAAATCCAAAGAACAACCGCAACAAGACACCCGGCTTCTCTGACCAGGAGAGGGAGGGCTTCACCACACTTCTGCAAGCCGGGTTTGTGGACTCCTTCAGACATCTGTATCCTGAAAAAGACCTCACCTACACATTTTGGACGTATATGATGAATTGCAGGGCAAAGAATGTGGGATGGTGAGTTGCTATTCTAAAAGTAGAATTTACTAAATGTTGCATGATCAACGGGATGGCAAAAACTAATTTTGCATTCAACCCCTCCCGTGGTTTATATCACATTACTACATTAGACCCCTACCCCATACCACCTCCTGTGGCTGGCATATACTTATAAGAAACATGGTGGGGAAAATCAAACCTGGGGTGTATACTTACATGCAACTATCTCCTGGCCTGTGACATATACATTACTTATAAGAAACAAAATTACTTAATTAAACCCCACCCCACCCCCGTTGCTTATATGAAGGCAACCAATGTATGCAGTGGTGGAATCAGGGGGGCCTGGTGGCCTGCGCCCCACCCCACCATTTGTTGTTGTTTTAAATTAAAAAAATTGAAGTCCAGAAGAAGTATAAAACATACTTTGGATGACCCATATTTGACCCAAAATTACCCACAACCACATTATACCCCATGACCCACCATAGCAATGGTAACTTAGATCCTATTACTATACTAAAATATACTTGATTTATTCTGATACAAAGTTAGTCGACTTTATATACTGTGTGTAATTTCACTGTCACACAATCGAACAACACCCTCCGATACTTCGCCTTGCCAAAAACCGCTTCCATCCCCATACACGGTCTACTGACATTGGATTTACCAAAGAACTGCGCTTTAAAGTACACTAGGGATTACTAGGGACGATGCGTTTGATGCATAATTCATGTCACGATAGTATCACACCCTTTCAATATGCACTTATATTGAATTTGCCGCCTGTACATTCAGAAACATGTGAATGCGATATTTCTGTGGCTGTGGCTGAGTTTATAGTTGATCGTAAAAGACGATCAAATTATCTGTCCCTGTTCGGACGTATAAAGGCTTTTTACTTACTTACTTTACTTTTACTTTTTGGCGTCCACTCCAACTTGGTTGAGTGATGCCATCCTTTGCAAGATTATTCGCCATTCGTTTCTGTCTTAAGGTCTGTTCTGTCTGTCTTGATTTGATTTTTTGAATTTTGTGAGTGCTGTAATTATTGAACTATTTATCAAATGTATATAAAAGTATACATTTTTGGAAAGGAAATGGATCAGAGAATCCAAATTTGGCGTCAATTTTGACCAAAAAAGTAGATTTTTTGAGAAAATCACAAAATTCACTTTTTTGACCCAATTTTTCTTGAACAAAGCTAACAAAAAATAATTTTGAGTAAAAAATGTCCAAATCACTTTATAATGATATTAAGACAATAATGAAGGGACGATTTTTTTTTTTTAATACCTAATCTAATATTTTTGAAAATTTTGACCAAAAAGTGCCAAAAAACGTGAAAATATGGATTTTTAATTTTTTTTTGCACTTTTTTGTCAAAATTTCAAAAAATATTGGATTAGATTATAAAAAAAAAAAATCGTCCCTCCAGTAGTGTCTTAACATCATCATCAAGTGATTTGGGCATTTTTAACTCAAAATTATGTTTGTTAGCTTTGTTAAAAAAAATTGGGTCAAAAAAGTGATTTTTTGTGATTTTCTCAAAAAATCAACATTTTTGGTCAAAAATGATGCCAAATTTGGATTCTCTGATCCATTTCCTTTTCAAAAATGTATACTTTTATATACATTTGAGTCATGGTTCAATAATTACAGCACTAACAAAATTCAACAAAAAACTTCCTTAAGTCCCCCCTTAAGCCTTTCTGCTTGCTTCTGATAAGGATGTCAGACAAAGTATGTTGCAGTCTGACCGAATACCATCCATCCACCTCTTAGCTGGTCTACCTCTGGGCCTTTCACCATTTACAGTGCCAACAATTGCAACTTTTGGGTATCTTTGAGGGTTCATACGCTGCACGTGTCCATAATACCGCAGTCTTTTGATGGAAATCTTCTCGATGATGGTATGCTTGAGTCCCAGTGTTTGTCTGATGGTGGTGTTTCTGATTTTGTCTAGCTTGGTTATGCCTAGTATTTTTCTTAGGCAGGTCATCTCAAACACAAGTAGCCTGTTCTCGTCTTCTTTCTTTAGCGTCCATGTTTCAGAGCCGTATAACAGGATGGACATTATTAGAGTACAGCTCCATTTTAGTTGGGCGTGAAATCTCTTTGGAGTTGAGTATTTCATTCAGATTTTGCATGGCTCCAAGTGCTTTACCTATTCTGAGTTGGATGTCTTCAGTGCAGGTTCCCTTCTTAGATATTTTACCACCAAGGTATACAAAATGCTCAACTTGTTTGAGATCTGTGTTGTTTATGCTAATTTTAATATCAATGTCTCTCTGGCTGATAACTTGAACCTCTGTTTTGGCTATGTTGATTTTGAGGCCAAGATTTGTGCTGTACTGGTGGACCCTGTTCACTAGTGTTTGCAGATCTGTCTCGCTTTCAGCTATAATGGCAATATCATCTGCGAAGCGGAGGTTTGACACCAGCTGGCCTTGGATGTGTGCTCCGATGGTTGTGTCGTGAGTGGCATATAGCATTACCAACTCCAGTAGGATGTTGAATAGTAGTGGAGAAATTATGCAGCCCTGACGAACTCCAACTTTGGTAGCAAACCAGTCTGTAAGTTCTCCGTTTACTCTCACCGAGCTTAGTGATTTGGTGTAAAGAGCTTTTAGTAGGCGGATGATCTTGTCTGGGAATCCAAAGAATGCCATTGCTTTCCAGATGCCGTTTTGCCATACACTATCAAAAGCTTTTTCAAAGTCCACGTAGCAGCAGTATTATAGGTCTTTGTTCTTTTCCAGGTACTTATCTGAAATCTGTCTCAGTGTGAATAATTGATCCACAGTAGACCTTCCTGGTCTAAAGCCTGCCTGGGATTCTGATAGTATTTCCTCAGATTTCTTTTGAATTCGTTTTTGAAGAATGTAGATGAGTAATTTGCCCGCTTGACTGAGAAGGCTGATTCCTCTATAGTTAGCGCAGTCCAGCTTGTCTTTCTTTTTGAATATCGGGGTGATTATAGCTTTGCCCCAGTCATCAGGGAAACACTCCTCCTTCCATATCTTGCAACATAATTTGTGTAGTATGTCTATTCCTGTCTCTCCAGATGCTTTCACTTCTTCAGAAGTAATACAGTCAAAGCCTGGAGCTTTCTCTTCTGACATGTTTTTAATAGCATTGGCGACTTCTTTTCTTAGGATTGGTGGTTCCTCTTCCGAGCTTGCCATTTGTGGTATTGAGTCAGCCATAGCCACGTTGATAGGATTTTGGTGGTTATAGAGTTGCTGGTAGTTTTCTTTCCACCGCTCCTTGACATCCTTAAGTTCTGTTAGAATGGCTCCTTTTTTGTCTTTGACTGATTGCATTCTGACTGTCCTCTTTCCTGTGATTTTCTTTATGGTTGTGTACACAGTCTTGGACTTGCTTGCCTGATGTGCACTCTCTACATCTGTGCATTGGTCTTTCAGCCAATTGTCCTTGCATCCCTTTGTTTTCCGTTTAATCTCTCTGTTGAGATAGTTATAGTTTGCCCTTTTTGATGGGTCTTTCAGTTTATCTGCCTTTGCCTTACTACGCTCCTTACACAAGTCAAGTACCTCAGAACTGATCCATGGTTTGGATTGGTGTGGCTTTTTGGTGCCTAGCAGAGACTCTGAAGTATCATTGAAGGCAGTTTTGATGTCTTCCCATGCCGAGTTAACGTCAACATCCTCTTTGGTCAGCAATGGTCCAAATCTTCCACCAATTTCTATCTTGTATTTGTTCCTGGTGTCGGGGTCTCTGAGTTTGAAGACATCATAGCGTTTTGGTAAGTTTGCCTTGGATGTTCGTATGAATCTTAGACGGAGATTGGCTAATACGAGTTGGTGATAGGAGGCCACATCTGCACTAGGGAAGCATCTTAAATTGGTGATGCAATGTCTCCATTTCTTATTTATTATGATGAAGTCTATCTTATTGTGTGTCTTATGATCTTGCGACTCCCAAGTCCATTGCCTGCTATCTCTCTTCTGCTTGTACATTGTGTTAGTTATTACAAGATGGTTGACAGCACAGAAGGTGAGAAGTTTTTCTCCTCTGGCATTCATTTTCCCATAGCCATGATGACCAATGACGTCACTCCATTTGGAATAGTCATCTCCTACTTTGGCGTTTAGATCACCTATTATCATTAGGATATCTGATTTTGGGGTGGTTTTAATTTCCGCTTGGAGTTGGTCATAGAAGTCATCCACTTCTGATTCCGAGTCCGCTAGGTTTGGAGCATAGACTTGTATGATAGTGGTGGCTCCGGTCTTTGTCTTGAACCTTGCTGATATAATTCGAGGGGAGATTGGGTTGTATCCCAGCAATGCCTTCTGAGCATAATTCGTGAGGATAAATGCCACACCTGCTCGGTGGATGGTGTCTTTTCCCGAGCACAGAATCTTGTATCCGTCGGTTGCAAAGGCTTTTTACTACACAATATTGAAAGATAGGAAATAGGAAATAGTCACCTGCGGAAATGTAGCTATATCTCTGAGGAAAATATTTTGCGCGAGGACCAATGTCAAGGCTTACTCCTAAAGCTGCAATTTTAGACCGAACTACGGCTATCCATTGCTAGAAATGGCCATTTTGAAATTATCTCTAAACTGTTTCCGGTTGTAAACCAGGCAAGATTCTTCTTCCTGCGAAAACGGTATACTTCGTATCTATTGTGTCTGCCATTGGTCAATTTTGATCCCCCGCAAAACCCCACACAAACAATTTGCTCATTACGGATTCATCCCAATTTTTGGACGTAGCTCAGTGTAACAGTATACGGAGGTCGAAAGGTCAAATGCAATGCAACTTGCAATCAGACCCTTTCTTTTTTGCCGGGGTTAGATCAGAGGATGGGGAGCAGTGTGATGGGGAGCAGTCACAGTGAGTGAGCGCTCTATTGTTACCAGGAGTGTACCTTCATTTTTTCTCCAACCAGCCAGCCGGGCTGGTAGCATGTAAAAGTTACCAGCCTGACAGTAAACTTACCAGCCAAACAAGTAATCTTCATTTACCAACAGCAAAATTCTTACCGGCCAGCCGGGCGTGTATGTTTGAAAAGTTACCCGCCCGACGCAAAAGTTACCCGCCACGGGCGTGCGGGCAGGTACCAAGTACAGCCCTGATTGTTCAAAAAGGGTCTAACTTCAGTGTTATATATTTTAATAGATTGAAAGAAAATGCTTGTTTAATAGTAAAGAAACAAAGCACAGAAATAATTGTAGCCCAAAAATGTCTACTTTTACAGTGGCTAATTAATAAGACAAAATCTTGTTAAAATGTGCACTTTTATGTCAATGAGCAAATGTGACGCGATCAACCGGAATGAGTCGTATGTCGGGAATATTGATTTTGAGTTATAGATAAAAAGAAGTGACAATTTCTTATGTTTTACTCTGTTTTCTCAGTTGGTAAATTATTTTGTAGCTTAAAAACTAGAAGTTCAATTTTAGTGGGGTTTGGACCATACTGTAGCATTTTCCACCTGCTTGTAAATGATGGACAAATATCAAAATTGAAAACTGCCGACATGCGACTCGTTTCACTTGATCACGTCACAAATATGTTTTCCACAACTCATTTTAACCAACTAAATATTATTTTGAAAGCTAATAAGATAGCTACCCCCTGTGCTAGAATAAATATTCTGTGAAATTATATTGCACATATTTTCAGAAATAAAATCCAAAGTTAAGTACTGGTTGTTTTACTCACCCTGTACACACCGTCATAAAATGGCACAAACACATCCACACAATGCTTTATCAGCATAGACCAATGCCAAGAGTGTCTTTCAATTTCCGTTCAAAGATCCGTAAGTAGCATGATAAGTATGACCTTATGAACCAGGAAATACTGGTGGCAGACACAAAAGATATCTATACTCTCAATTCCCTGTACACAGTTCAATATCTCTTGTACGAGCGATACAGCTACTTTGATTTCTGGGTAGGATTTACCATACCTAATGAATACCTTATGTCAGTATATAACATTAATTGTATTCATCTGTCACTGAACCATGCGTTATGTTATGAGAGTGTAGGCGTTGGCATATTCCATCGCTTGCTCAGATAATTTCACACTTTCAAGAGTTTAGCTTGATTGTAAACACAGCTCGATTTGACCGGCATAGTTTTCAGATTTAGTAACGATACACAGCATTTCTGCAAAATGGCTATCTCCACTATCAAGTGTGTCTTGTTATTTACCATCATCATGGTTTCAATAAATGGTATCAACAGTAAACTTTTAGATGCTGTACGAGGTATTACCACTTTGCTGGAAAACATCACAGTCACATCAACTACAACGTCTATGATTCTGCCTCACCTGGCAAGTTTGTTGAAGAACCAGGAGGGTGTACAGAGACTAACTAATCTAATACTACAGAATCGGACCGACACCTGCGCAGTTGAAGATGTCGCGTCTATTCTACAAGAATTCATGGAAGATCGACAAGAGTATCAAGACCAATTTGTGTTGTTTTATGATCAACAGAACGCAAGTACTGAACTGATGCGCAACAATACTGACACACTCACAGGAATGGCTAATGCTCTTGTACAAATGGTAGACACACAATCACGCACGGCACACACCTCGAATCGAAGTTCTGACACACTGTCACGCATAGAAGAAACTGTCAATCTCATGGCTAACACGCAATCTCAAATAGCAAATGATTTGAATCAAAGTGCTGGTGCTCAAAATCACGCGAAAGACACTCTCGATCAGATCGCTACTACTCAAACTCAAACGGCAAATGCTTTCACTCAGAGCGTGGACACCCAAAATCACATGAAAGACACTCTCGATCAGATCGCTACTACTCAAACTGGAATGGCAAATGCTTTTACACGGAGCGTGGACACTCAAAATCACACCAAAGACACTCTCAATCAGATCGCTACTACTCAAACTAAAATAGCAAATGCTTTTACTCAGAGCGTGGACACTCAAAATCACACAAAAGACACTCTCGATCAGATTGCTACTACTCAAACTCAAATTGCAAATGCTTTGACTCAGAGCGTGGACACCCAACATCGCATGGAGGACACTCTCAATCAGATCGCTACTACTCAAACTCAAATGGCAAATGCTTTTACTCAGAGTGTCAGCACCCAACATCGCATAGAACAAACTCTCAATCTGATGGCTAATACGCAATCAAGAATAGCAAATGATTTGAATCAGACTCTAACATCAAGCACCACGAATCAAAGCGATGATACTATTGGTCAAATCACAAATACTCCAACTCAAATGACAAATGCCCTCACTCAAGTGGTTAACCTCTTGCAAGTGCAGAGTGAACAATTGCAAAATATGACGGCTACAATGATGTATATGGTTGGACAAATTAACATACAAAATCAGTTAATTTCACGGCAACCCAATGACATAAGAGATTGCTCAGATCTTGCTTCAAGAGGCGCATACCCATCTGGATCTTACACAATACAATCCTGGGATAATTCAGGAAGCTTCCGTGTATACTGTG
This sequence comes from Ophiura sarsii, assembly GCA_035610835.1. NCBI lineage: Eukaryota > Metazoa > Echinodermata > Ophiuroidea > Amphilepidida > Ophiuridae > Ophiura > Ophiura sarsii. The sequence goes on along the minus strand of CM069446.1, from coordinate 55,868,307 downwards.
ATATGGACACAGATGATGGTGGTTGGACCGTCTTCCAAAAGAGATTTGATGGGACTGTGGATTTCTATCGTGGATGGGATGCTTATGAAAAGGGGTTTGGCAGCCCGGATGGTGAACATTGGTTGGGACTGAGAGACCTATATCGTCTAACACGACAAGGTACTTGGACATTACGCATTGACCTACAGGATTTTGACCTCGTTACCGCGTTTGCTGAGTTTGAATCTTTTTCCGTCGGTGATGCAGCATCCCATTATCGGCTGACAGTAGGTGCATATAGTGGTACTGCAAGTGACTCATTGACATATCATAACAACCAAGCCTTCTCTACTAAGGACAGTGACCATAGTAGTAACTGTGCTCAATCCTATAAAGGTGCCTGGTGGTACCGTAGTTGTGCCAATTCTAACCTGAATGGTCTGTATCTTGGGGCATCACCACAGGAAAGTACCACAGGAATGTCATGGGACTATTGGAAAGGCTCCTGGGAAGTACTGAAGCGATCAGAGATGAAAATTCGACGGACCAACTAGGTTCCCTGATCATATCAAATCTCTTTGAATGTAATGATTTAATAATCTTATATAGTGTGTGTGGTTTTGGATGTAAACAGGCAATTTGATTGGTTTTCGGTTGATTTGTGACTGAAATTATTATATTATGTATATGGGTCAATAATGTATAGTGCAGGGCTTAACAACTCACTGGATTTGCCAATTTTTTTGAAAGGGGCATTTGTTGTTTGATTACAATAAATCTATAAAAAAAACCATTATTTTTGTGATAAAAGATCAAAATAGCCAATAAACTAAATAAGAATGAGAATTTGTATGGCCACCTGAAGGCGACCATACCCAACTCAAAATATGGCATGGAAGTAACAGAATTACTTCCAAATGATCATACATTATGAGACCAATGTATAGCAAAACAGCTACTAACTATTATTCTCTAACTATTTGCTGGCCTCATCATAATTGTACAGGTTATTTGACCAGACGCATCGTCGTCGGCATATTCAAATTTATTCAATGCAATATTCGGATTTGGCTGTAAACTTACGTGGCCTGATGCGCAACAATGTTTCTTAACATTTTTTTTAAAAATAATATAAATACTAGGGCAAATGGTATACATGTAGGACAAAGTTGATGGCATGAAAATTTAGCAAATTTGCAAAACACCACCTCTTAGTGGTATTTTAATTTCACTAATTTGGAATGTATAAAATTATAATCGAACTTTGCGATTAGAGATCCTCGCAAAATTTAAATGCTAGCAAACTGTTGTTGCTTTACAGCAGGCCTTCTCAAATGGTGGCGCGCACGCCACTTGTGGCGCATTGCATCAGTCCGACTGGCGTGCGGAAGGATGCATGAAGAAAAAAAATTAAAATTAAAAAAGAAGAAATAATATCCCCAACTTTAACCAGATCGCAAGAAGCACGAAGAGCCACTTCAGCACTAACTGCAGTGGGGTAAGACATGATTATTAGTAGTAGGCCTATTAATTATCACTACATTTGCTACCATCTTTTGTGCATTTTACCATCAACATCTCTTTATTTCTTGTACCATATTGGATGCAAATATAGCTCTCCTTAGCCTCTTAAAAGGGGGTAAACCCATGAGAAGCCCCTGGACCCCACCCATTATTCGCTCCGCTCGCTGCGCTCGCAGGGATAGTGGCGCTTCTAGATCACTAACATCTCAAAAGTGGTGCTTCACAAAATCTTATTGAGAAGGCCTGCTTTACAGTATTAAACATGAGAAAAGATTCAAGCCTAAAAACAAGAAATAAAACTTTTGGGAATTTTTTACTTAAAATTATTCTTGTTAGCTTTGTTGAACCTTTTTGGGTCAAAAATGTATACTTTTATATGCATTTGATTAATAGTTCAATAATTACAGCACTCTCAAAATTCAAAAAATCAAGCCAAAACTTCCTTGAGTCCATCAAAAACAAAAAGTTTGTCTCAAAGCTTGCGAAGGCTTCAAAATCGGGAACGCGCACAGTTTTTTGTCTTTCATATTTTTTCATATTTTTTTTTCATTTTTTATTTGTGTGTCAATTTGAACTCTTACTATTTGCAACCAGCTCTGAGACAAATCTCTTTTTTTGTTGGCCTAAAGGCATATTATGTGATCTTTTCCAGGGGGCACCCTCTATTCATGATTATTGATAGTTTCTGGGAGTGAGAGTGTTGGGTTATTTGTGTCGGGTTGAGGGGGGGGGGGGGGGGGGGGTGCATCCGTGTGTGCCTTTTGGTTAGACTTTTTGGTTAGCCTTTTTCTTGAATGCTGTATCTTTTGAACGGATGGACGGATTGACTTCAAACCTTCAGCGACAGTAGGCCACGGTTGAAAACTGTGGCTGCTTTTGGGGGGGTCTAATTTGCATAGGTCATCTGAGGTCAAAGCTCATCCAGAGGTCAAATCGTAAAAGTTGCTCCATTGACGTCAAACTTTGAGAAAAGAAACATGAACGCCAGGTGAACATTTTTTTGGGTTAATTTGCATTGGTCATCTGAGGTCAAAGGTCATCCAGGGGTCAAATCGTAAAAGTTGCTCGATTGACTTCAAACTTGGAGAAAAGAAACATGAACACTGGGTGAACATGTTAAAAAAGAATTAGAGGTCATCCAAGGTCATCTGAGGTCAAAGGTCATCCAGAGGTCAAATCGTAAAAGTTGCCCGATTGACTTCAAACTTGGAGAAAAGAAACATGAACACCGGGGAACATGTCTAAAATAAATTAGAGGTCAATGGTCATTAGAGGTCATCCAAGGTCAAAGATCAATAAGGGGTTAAATCGTGCAATGAACACAGGGGGAACATGTCAAAAAATAATAAGAGGTCATCTGAGGTCAAATGTTATCCAGAGGTCAAATTATTAAAGTTGCCTGATTGACGTCAAACTTGGAGAAAAGAAACATGAACACCGGGGGAAAATGACCCCTATGTGACCTTTGACCTCATTTAGTTGATCTCCCAGCCAGGGGGATTCGCAAGTTGTGAGTTGCAGTATTTTTTAATTCGCGATTTTGAAAGTTCATTACATAGACTTACACACAAAATAAATATGTTTGTGTTTTTTATTTTTGCGGTAGCTGCTTGGAGCGCGAAAATTAATGTAGCGCGAAAAATTCCACGTTTACAGTATATTATTATGTTTATATAGTAGATATGGCTAAGCAGTAGGCTAAAAAGCAGTGTAACATAAAGTACACTACCAAAAGATGGCCGCTATCGAAAATGGCCGTTGCCGCTGCAATAAATAACACTAAATGCGCTTTAGTGAAATATGTTTTGAAATTGATTTTGTGCTGTTTGATTTGAATGATCCAAATGATGAAATGTCTGCCCGTCCCGGGGGGGGGGGGGGGGGACTCTGATTTGGTTTGGTCGGGGGTGTGCCGCTGGAGATTCAAAACCCATACCCATTTCTAAGGGTGATTTTTCGCGAAAATAGACCCAATTTTGGCAAATTTTCGCGAAAATAGACCTAATTTTGGCAAATTTTCACGCAAATCGCGAAAACAGTCCCATGTCTAAGGATTTTTCGCAAAAACAGGACCCATGTCTAAGGATTTTTCACTGAAAAGCCTACCCATGGCTAAGGATGTCTCGTGAAAAAAACGACCCACTGGAGCGGCACGTCCCCGTATGCCTTACATACGTGAGTACCCCCCCCCCCCCCCCCCCCCCCCGGGCTGCCCGTCAACATGATGAGAAATTAAATATTAGATTGTAAGTAAACTTATTTGAATGATGAAAAAACAGAATTTCTTTTCATGAAATCCAAATTTCATCAACACAAAATCCATGATCAATCATCAGATTAAAGTTGACACTGCTAATCCATAATTGCCTCAAAAAGTGCCAGCAATTTAGGAATTGTATTTGACAATAATGAATGTATGGACTTGCAAGTAAGGCGGATCTGCCAGTCTGTGTATTTTCATATAAGGAATATTAATAGCTAAAAAATACAGGTATAAAATATCATGTTTTTAGCAAACTAAATTTCAAAAGAAATTCCCACAGCAGGGAGGCAGTGCAACCCGCCCCTGCCTAACAACTTTAAAAGTTTGTTTGAACATTTAAAAAAACTTTTTTCTTTCTTTTTATGTGTAACATACCATAACATTACCATACAAAAGTACATGAATGTGTCGAAATGATATCCTTTCATGGGATTTGTATAGTGAATATTGATTTACCACCTCTGGCAACGGCTCCTCAACTGAGAATTAACATATCCCTCTTTGTCGATAACTTCATCAAGCCTCTTATTCGGCAGGTTCCCTCCTATATCCATGACACCCCAGACTTTCTCAGAAAACTTAAAGCTATCAAGAAACAAGTACCGGTACCCCCTCTGCCAGAATAAATATTCTGTGAAATCATATTGCACAGAATTTCAGAAATGAAATCCCAAAGTTAAATGCTGTTTTTTTGACTCACCCTGCACACATATACATATAGTCATAAAATGGCACAAACACACCCACACAATGCTTTATCAGCGTGGACCAATGACAAAAGTGTCTTTCAATTCCAGTTCAAAGATCCATAGGTAGCGTGATAAGTATGACCTTTAAACCCGGAAAAACTGGTAGCAGACACAAAAGATATCTATACTCTCAATTCCCTGTACACAGTTCATTATCTCTACGAGTGCTACAGATACTTTAATTTCTGGGTAGGATTTACCATACCTAAAGAAATATCTTATGTTTGGTTATAGCATTCATTGTATTCATGTGTCACTGAACAGTGCCTAACACTGCAAATTATGAGTGTGTAGTTTTAGACAGCTGTGTAGTTTTACATTTACTTTTGTGTGTACGCTGCTGTCTAAAACTACACACTCATAATTTACAGTATTAGGAGATTGTAGGCGTTGGTATTTCCCATCGCTTATTCAGATAATTTCAGTATAGCTTGATTGTAAACACAACCCGATTTGATCAGCATAGTTGTCAGATTTAGTAACGATCAACAGCATTTCTGCAAAATGGCTATCTCTACTATCAAGTGTGTCTTGCTATTCACCATCATCATGGTTTCAATGAATGATATCAATAGTCAACTTGTCACTACAGTAGTTGGTGTAAGAGATATGATCACTTTGTTGGAAAACATTACAGACACATCAACTATGACATCTTTGTTTCTGCCACATCTGGCAAGTTTGTTGATGAATCAGAGCATAGACACCCAACATCGCATTGAAGATGGCCTTGATCAAATCACAAATGCTTTCACTCAGAGCGTGGACACCCAACATCGTATAGATGAAACTCTTGATCATATCACTACTACTCAAACGCAGATGGCAAATGCTTTCACTCAGAGCGTGGACACCCAACATCGTATGGAGGACACTCTCAATCAGATCGCTACTACTCAAGCGCAGATGGCAAATGCTTTCACTCAGAGCGTGGACACCCAACATCGTATGGAGGACACTCTTGATCAGATAGCTACTACTCAAACTCAGATGGCAAATGCTTTCACTCAGAGCGTGGACACCCAACATCGTACGGAGGACACTCTCAATCAGATCGCTATTACTCAAACTCGGATGGAAAATGCTTTCACTCAGAGCGTGGACACCCAACATCGTATGGAGGACACTGTCAATCAGATCGTTACTACTCAAACTCAAACGGCAAATGCCCTCACTCAAGTGGTTAACCTCCTGCAAGTTCAGAGTGAACAATTGCTAAATATGACGGCTACAATGATGTATATGGTTGGACAAATTAACACACAAAATCAATTGATTTCACGGCAACCCAATGCTATTTCAAGAGATTGCTCAGATCTTGCTGCTGTGGGGCCATACTCATCTGGACCTTACACCATACAACCCTGGGATAACTTGGGAAGCTTCCGTGTATACTGTGATATGGACACAGATGACGGTGGTTGGACCGTCTTCCAAAAGAGATTTGATGGGACTGTAGATTTTTATCGTGGATGGAATGATTATGAAGAGGGGTTTGGCAGCCCGGATGGTGAACATTGGTTGGGACTGAACGAGCTATATCGTCTGACACGACAAGGTACTTGGACATTACGCATTGACCTGCAGGATTTTGACCTCAACACCGTGTTTGCTGAGTTTGAATCGTTTGCTGTAGGAGATGCAGCATCTCATTATCGGTTGACCATAGGTCCATACAGCGGTACTGCAGGAGACTCGTTGACATATCATAACAACCATGCCTTTTCTACCAAGGACAGTGACCATGATGCTCATTATTTAAACTGTGCTCAAGACATCCTACAAGGTGCATGGTGGTACTCTAGCTGTGCCCAGTCTAACCTGAATGGTCTGTATCTGGGGCCATCACATGACAGTTTCAGAGGAATGACATGGTACCATTGGAAAAACTCCTGGGAAGTACTGAAGCGATCAGAGATGAAAATTCGACGGACCAACTAGGTTCCCTGATCATATCTAATCTCTTTGAATGTAATGCTTTAATAATCTTATATAGTGGGTGTGGTTTTGGATGTAAATAGGCAATTTGACTGGTTTTCCGTTGATTTGGGCCAAGATGCACTATACAGAGTGGTCCAAAAAAAGGTTTACACTTTTTAAGATGCATATTTCTCGAAATGGACAAGACATCTAATAATTGTTTTATTTTTATCTTAAACGCCATTATCTTAGTGATTTATGGTGAAAACGGCGTTGAAAATATAGCATAAAGAAAGAAATAGCGATGGTTTAAAGGATAATGGTCAAAAACCAGTTTGTCCATGTGTTACGCAAGTCTATGGGATATTGTCAACTCAATACTGCGTTCACAGTTTCCTGCAATAGTATCGTTGGTACGTACTGTCTGTCATAACTGACAGCTCGTGACTTTGGTGATGACACGCCACTTTCGTCGGTTAGCAGCCAATCGATAAATGACTGAATTAGGATGCCCAACCAGAGTTTTTATTCTGTCAAACCATCTTGACCTTGGCCGGTCTGGTCCGTGTGCACCCTCGATCTTGCCCTGCATGATCACCTTCTCTAGACAGTTTCCTTGGCGCCTGGCAATATGACCGAAATAAGAGAGAGTTTGGGAATTGATTAGCCTAAGTAGCCTTGTCTTCACACCAACCCGCTGTAGCACACTTGCGTTGGTTCTCTTCATGACCCAGGTGATCCTTAGCATCCGGCGCCAACACCACATTTCAAATGCATTGATTTTATTGCGGCTTGCAGTTGTCAGCGTCTAGGATTCACAGCCGTAGGTTGAAATAGGGAAAATGAGTGCTTTGACCAGACGTACCTTGGTTGATAAAGTGATGTCTCTGTCAGCCCATATTTTTGAGAGCTGTGTCATTGCAGATCTAGCCATAGCCAAACGACGCCTAATTTCTGTATGACATCAGCCTTCTTGTGTGATGAGAGATCCGAGGAAATTGAACTGTTGGATCTGATCCACATTTTGACCGTCAACTAGAAGAGGGGTAATGTTTCCATCATCACCGATGACCATGAACTTTGTTTTGGCAACATTGAGACGTAGGCCCAAGCTCTCACTTTCATTTTTGACCTTCTTCAGTAAGATGCCTAACTCTTCCTGGCTGGTGGCTAATAGTGTGGTATCATCTGCATAACGTAAGTTGTTAAGCTGCCAGCCACCTACTATAATGCCGCCATTCTATCCATCAAGGACATGTCTCATGTGCTCGGCATACAAATTGAACAGAGTAGGTGAGAGGATGCATCCTTGGCGCACACCTTGGCCGAGGTTGAACCAGTCGTTGTCTCCCTGAGCAGTGCGCACACAAGCCAATTGGCCATCATAGAGGCTTTTTAGTAGTTGAACTAGATTGTTGGGGACTCCTAGAGCTTGTAGCGCAATCCAGAGAGGACCATATCTCACGCAGTCAAAGGCTTTGGCATAATCTATGAAGCATAGGTATGCCTTTCGCTTGAATTCCTTGCATTTTTCAATGATCTGGCGAATATTAGCTATATGATCTCTGCTGCCACGGCCTCTTTGAAAACCAGCCTGTTCTGGAGGAAGCGCTCTTTCGAGATGAGGTCTCAATCTTTCATTAAGGATGTGCAGTAGAATTTTGCTGGCATGTGGGATAAGAGCTATCGTTCTGTTGTTCTTGCATTCACTGACATCTCCTTTTTTGGGTAGGGTGAGGAAAACAGATTTTTTTTTAGTCTTTAGACCATATCAAAGTGTGCTATTTTGTTGCAGAACTGTAGCAGGATTGAAACTCCATGTTCGTCAATGTTTTTGAGTAGCTTTTTGGTAGCGCCAGGAATATCGTCTACGCCAGGTGCTTTGTTGGTTTTAAGCTTCTTGAGGACATTCTTGACTTCAGATATTAGAATATCAGGCTCCTCTTCATTGCACTCGATATCTGTTTGTATGCCAGTGACCTCTTGAGAGGCATAAAGCCCATTGCAGTAGTTTTTCCACCGCTCTTTGATGTCTTCCCCCTCTGTCAGAACTTTGCCATTCTCATCCTTGATTACTGTAAGTTTGGCTGTAGTTTTATTTGTCAGATTCTTTATTCCACGGAACAGATCTCTGCTGTTATTCTGGGCACTGCATGTGGTCTTCCAATTCACTGCACAACTTGCTGATGTTACTCTTTTTGTCCCTCCTTGCCTTCTGTTGGATTTCATCAGAGAACTTGCGGTATAGGTTGCTATATGTTGTAGGCCAGCTTCTTTAAGATGACGTATTTCATCTGCAAGGTCTATCACCTCTTGAGAGAGCCACTGAGATGCACTTCTCTTGGGCTTCTTGGGGACATGTTTTTTGGCAGTTTGTTGAATTGAATCCTTGATGCCTAGCCATACTGCTCATCTGGTGTCATTTCGGCTTCATGGAGCAATAGTATGTAGGCCCTAATTATACCTGTAATTATACCTGTAAACAAAGGGGAGGTACTCAGCCATGAAGCAAGCAATTGTTACAAAAGTGGTGTCATTTTAGAGAGGAGGTACTTAGCTAATCCACTGATGCATAAAAGGATACAAACCGGCCTCAAATAAATGAGAAATAGGTGGCTCAAAAAAAAATTGAGGAGTTTATATGGAAACATCCATGACTAAGACTGGGCCAAAAAATGCTTGCCTCTCAAGATCGCCATTTAAGCTACATGCCCTTAGGGTATATTCGTACCCCTCCCTCCTGTTACGTACGCTTTGTACATATCTGTAAATGGCGAAAATTATTGACGAACTTGGCCTGATGCGCAACAATGTTTCTAAACTTCTTCTTTTTTAAATATTATCTATATAGGCTTGGACAAACAGATTTAATATTTTGATTTATCATGGTAGGACTATTAAACATATATGAGAAATGATTATCAATCCTAAAAATAAGAAATAAAACCGAGTTAGGGTTGATAGATCATTACCGTAAGTAATGCAACCAACGTTCTATAAAGAAATATTCACATGATGGTAATAACTAGAGCTGTTCTTGTAGATTGCTGTTTTGAGGTCTTCAATATTTTGGTTGTCATGGTTGTGGGTAAATAATACTAAATGTAAATAAGTAAACGTAATAATAATTACATCCCGGTTTTGAGGTCGTCAATGTTTTGGTGGTCATAGTTGTGGGTAAATAATACCAGAGCTTTCTTATAGATTACGGTTTTGAGATCTTCAATGTTTTGGTGTCATGGTTGTGGGTAAATAATACTATAAATGTAAATAAGTAAACATAATAATAATTACATCCTGGGTTTTGAGGTCTTCAATGTTTTTTGTTGTCATGGTGGTGGGTAGTTAATACTAAATGTAAATAAGTAAACGTAGTAATAATTACATCCCGGGTTTTGAGGTCTTCAATGTTTTGGTTGTCATGGTTGTGGGTAAATGTAAATAAGTAAACGTAATAATAATTACATTAAGGTTTGCTCAAGCGTGGTAAATGTGTGAACATGGTGATGCGCAAAGTTTCAAAAATGAAAAAGTGACTATTAGGTCACAAAACACAACCCTGTTCTACAGGCAAACGTACCCTTCAATCAGGGTCTGGTGATGTTGGGGGAGAGGGTGGTTTTTTTTGGGGGGGGGGGTTAAAATGATAGCAAATGTGTCCCCAAGTCAGATTTTTTTTTTGGGGGGGGGGGGGAGATTGTTATTTTAAAGGTAATACAGACAGAAATGGCTTTTTTCTCAGTCGATCAGTGTTTCGTGGACAAATGTTAATCTAATAGTTTATTTTTTGGAAGAAATGAGTCGCATCATGGGTATGTTCAAACGGTTCACCCTGCTAAAATTAAAAAAACATGACTATTTATTTCAGCAATGGTGAACCGTTCAAAAGTAGGTATGAAGTGATTCATCTTTGCTTAAAAATGGTAATTGAAAAAGGTCTATAAAAAAGAATGATATTTGTCCAAATGCACTTATCCATTGAAATAACAGTTCTGCATTTCATAATAATGACATACAGGGTGAGTAAAAAAAGTGTTCTCAACTTTGGGATTTTATATCTTAAAATCTGTGCAAAAAATTTACAATTTTTTAGTGTGACAGACAGGTTATCTCATTAGCTTTCTAAATAATTTTAGTTGGTTGAAAACTTGAAATTGGTTGTGGTAAACATATTTTGTGTTCATTTGTATAAAAGTGAAAATTTTATAAACCGAACAAGATTTGCTATATTTTCTCTTATAAGATCTATTGAATTCCACTATTAAAAACGGTCCACACCCTAGTCCGAGCTGAGTCCAACTATCACAAAAGCCAAACTTAAATAAACTTAGATGAACTTTCATTCTAAAAGCCAAACTTGTTGTTATTGTTGCTAAATTTGTGTAATAATGACATTGTTATGTCATTATTTCGCATTTAAGGTAGCTAACTCGGCTCCTACACCACTACAGAAAAACTGCTGTAATACCAAATCAATTATATTTATACTCTTTATACTGAGACCACAGTAAAGATAAGTCTTTCCTCTACCTATTTCAGGACTTTCGGATCATTTTTGTCTCGCCTGATGTAATCAGAAAGAGACTATGTTATCACTATTTCTGTCCGGCGTCCGCCGTATGCCGTCAGCCGTCAGCCGTCAGCCGTCAGCCGTGTGCTAAGAAATACCTTTGTGACGCGATATCTGGAGATCCGTAAGGCCTATCGTGATGGGACTTGGTGGAGGGAAGGGGGTGGTGCGTTCTGTTGCTGATTGATTTTTCAAGGTCATCGGGGGTCATACAAGGTCATCGGGGTCAAATATGCGTACAACTTTTGAGACGCGTTGTGACGCGATATATAGAGATCCGTAAGGCCTATCTTGATGGGACTTGATGTCAGGGAAGGGGGTGGGGTGTTCTTTTGCTGATTAGATTTTCAAGGTCATTGGAGGTCATTCAAGGTCATCAGGGTCAAATATGGGGTCAAATAAGATCCGTAAGGCCGATCTTGATGGGATTTGGTGGAGGGAAGGGGGTGGTGTATTCTTTTTGCTGATTAAATTTTCAAGGTCATCGGAGGTCATTCAAGGTCATCGGGGGTCAAATATGGGGTCAAATAGATCAGTAAGGCCTATCTTGATGGGATTTGGTGGAGGGAAGGGGGATGGTGTGTTCTTTTTGTTCTTAATTTTTCGGAGTCATCAGGGGTCAAATATGGGGTCAACTAGATCAGTAAGGCCTATCTTGATGGGATTTGGTGGAGGGATGGGGGGTGGCGTGTTCTTTTTGTTGATTAATTTTTCGGGGTCATCGGGGGTCAAATATGGGGTCAAATAGATCAGTAAGGCCTATCTTGATGGGATTTGGTGGACGGAAGAGGGATGGTGTGTTCATTTTGTTGATAAATTTTTCGGGGTCATCGGGGGTCAAATATGGGGTCAAATAGATCAGTAAGGCCTATCTTGATGGGATTTGGTGGAGGGAAGGGGGGTGGTGTGTTCTTTTTGTTGATTAATTTTTCGGGGTCATTGGGGGGTCAAATATGGGGTCAAATAGATCAGTAAGGCCTATCTTGATGGGATTTGGTGGAGGGAAGGGGGGTGGTGTGTTCTTTTTGTTGATTAATTTTTCGGGGTCATCGGGGGTCAAATATGGGGTCAAATAGATCAGTAAGGCCTATCTTGATGGGATTTGGTGGACGGAAGAGGGATGGTGTGTTCATTTTGTTGATTAATTTTTCGGGGTCATCGGGGGTCAAATATGGGGTCAAATAGATCAGTAAGGCCTATCTTGATGGGATTTGGTGGAGGGAAGGGGGGTGGTGTGTTCTTTTTGTTGATTAATTTTTCGGGGTCATTGGGGGTCAAATATGGGGTCAAATAGATCAGTAAGGCCTATCTTGATGGGATTTGGTGGAGGGAAGGGGGGTGGTGTGTTCTTTTTGTTGATTAATTTTTCGGGGTCATCGGGGGTCAAATATGGGGTCAAATAGATCAGTAAGGCCTATCTTGATGGGATTTGGTGGAGGGAAGGGGGGTGGTGTGTTCTTTTGTTGATTAATTTTTCCGGGTTATCAGGGGTCAAATATGGGGTCAAATAGATCAGTAAGGCCTATCTTGATGGGATTTGGTGGACTGAAGAGGGATGGTGTGTTCTTTTTGTTGATTAATTTTTCGGGGTCATCGGGGGTCAAATATGGGGTCAAATAGATCAGTAAGGCCTATCTTGATGGGATTTGGTGGACGGAAGATGGATGGGGTGTTCTGTTTGTTGATTATTTTTTCGGGGTCATCAGGGGTCAAATATGGGGTCAAATAGATCAGTAAGGCCTATCTTGATGGGATTTGGTGGACGGAAGAGGGATGGGGTGTTCTGTTTGTTGATTATTTTTTCGGGGTCAACGGGGGTCAAATATGGGGTCAAATAGATCAGTAGGGCCTATCTTGATGGGATTTGGTGGAGGGAAGGGGGTGGAGTGTTCTTTTTGTTGATTAATTTTTCGGGGTCATCGGGGGTCAAATAGATCAGTAAGGCCTATCTTGATGGGATTTGGTGGACGGAAGAGGGATGTGTGTTCTTTTTTGTTGATTAATTTTTCGGGGTCATCGGGGGTCAAATATGGGGTCAAATAGATCAGTAAGGCCTATCTTGATGGGATTTAGTGGAGGGAAGGGGGGGTGGTGTGTTCTTTTGGTTGATTAATTTTTCGGGGTCATCGGGGGTCAAATAGATCAGTAAGGCCTATCTTGATGGGATTTGGTGGAGGGAAGGGGGGTGGTGTGTTCTTTTTGTTGATTAATTTTTCCGGGTCATTGGGGGTCAAATAGATCAGTAAGGCCTATCTTGATTGGATTTGGTGGAGGGAAGGGGGTGGTGTATTCTTTTTGCTGATTAAATTTTCAAGGTCATCGGAGGTCATTCAAGGTCATCTGGGGTCAAATAAGATCCGTAAGGCATATCTTGATGGGATTTGGTGGACGGAAGAGGGATGGTGTGTTCTTTTTGTTGATTACTTTTTCGAGGTTATCAGAGGTCATCTGGGGTCAAATAAGATCCGTAAGGCCTATCTTGATGTGATTTGTTGGAGGGAAGGGGGTTGGTGTGTTCTTTTTGCTGATTAAATTTTCAAGGTCATCAGAGGTCATTTGGGGTCAAATAAGATCTGTAAGGCCTATCTTGATGTGATTTGGTGTAGGGAAGGGGGTTGGTGTGTTCTTTTTGTTGATTACATTTTTCAAGGTATTACATCCCTTGCATTTACTACAATGCCTACCTCTGTGACAGTGCTACATTGTATCATATGTTTCATCATCATTTCTTTCAAGTCACTTTTGATGAACAGGCGAGACGCGCCGTTCGAGAACCGCCTTGTTTAAATTTCTTATGTTTTTCTTTATTTTTTGAAAATTCCCTAAATGTTCACCTTCTGGAATTTCTGTAGACTAAATGGAAAGTGCTATGGCCATGAAACTTTGGGAATAAATTTGTAAGCATATTACCTAAATTATCTCGTGAGTTTTTGCAAATACAGTGTTTACTTTTGGAAACAAATATTTGTTTCAATTTTGATTTTAGGGAAATTTTCAAAAGGCTGTAAAAAGGTCTAGAAATACTTAATTAGTAAAAACTCACGAGATAACTTTCTAAACTTAATTACCTTTAATATAACACCTTGTTTGTCCAATTTGAACATGTAGTTTTTTCTGTAGAAATTCACAAAATTTGGCAATATAGTGTTTCTAGAAAATAGTGAAAAAGTACTAACATTCCCAGCAGTGAATAAGCCATCCATCACCACTCAGTTGTGGAGGAAAAAATTTGTGTTATACCTTGGTGTTTTGGCATCAAAATAAAATATAAGTCTTTAGCATACATTGATTTTAAAGAAGAGAAAAAAATATTTACAAAACTTTGTGTTTTCTGAAATGTGGCAGTATTTTGGGAATTCGGCTACGCCTCCTATGTTAAGTCAATGGGTTTTCAAATAACAAAAAATTCTGTAAATCAAAAAACGCTTTTTGGAAAAATTCAAACTTTGCGTATCATCTTTTCTTATCAATATACACATCCTCTGTTATTTTGAAGCAAATCATTGCTGGTCACCGTAGCCGAGTTTGAAATAATAACTGAGAAAGAATGATTTCTCTTCATGAGTTAGCTAGCTATTGTGTACCATACATGAATCCAATTGTTAATTGATATCAAGCATTATTGAGTAAAATATTCAATATTGTGTTCGGTTTCAAAATACAGCAACTTTACCAAATTAGTCATATCTGGTAATCGGTACCATGAAATGTCATGATTCTTTTTGCTGATGATATCATAATAGTGAATAAATGCATCTATTGCCGCATACATTGGTTGCCTTCATATTCTGATAACAAATATTTTTAATAATTATTTTACTTTGAGTACACTTTTTTTGACTCACCCTGTATGTAATGATTTGTTATGGTGAACCAATGATTCACACCATTGCAATGGCAATACATGTTCATTGATAATTTACAGCACGCACACAAGGCGCATGGTGTAGCAGTTTACAGAGAAGAATTGCATGTCGCTGCCACCTGTTCGATTCCTTGTCCAAATTTCTATTTGATAATCAATCTTTTTTTTAAATTTATTTCAATCTTAATTAAGTTTTTTCTCTTTTCAAATGTCTTTATTTTTGCTTTGTATATTTGTTAGCTTTGTCATCGACAAGAAGATAATAAAACAATAACGATACATTTGTTTAGTTCATGATTCTTGTGTTTAATTCTTTGTTATTGGTTCTATCTGGGTATTTAATACGGAGAATTTAGCTATTCGAGGGTTAGCAAAAATGACACGCTAAGTTCTCTTCTACTACCTTCACCTGAAAAGTAAACAACATGTTTGCTATCTGTGGTGAAATGACCTTTCCCTGTCCATCTTGTTTCTGAAATCCCAGTAAGATCAAGATCGTATCTATCAAGTTCATCTGTCAGAATGTCAAGGTTTCCGTGGTTCATTGTCCTAACATTCCATGTATACCGATCTTAAGTGAAGATTTTCAGAGAATACTTCTAACACCGCGATCCTTGGGAGTGTCAGCCCCCACACGTCCTAATGGCTTTGATGGCGTCATTAATGCCCAGGATGGAGTCATTAGCCCTCTCTTCCCCAGTAACTCTTGAGACACCTTCAGGCCTTAGGGACTCACCATCCATGTCATTTCTCTATTTACATTAGTTTTACTCATCATCATAGATTTTCTTGGCAGGTAGTCGGTAGTGGTTTGCCGTTGCCTTCAGGGATGTAGCTACACTGGTCGGGGCTGGTCGGTAGCGACCACCACTAAGGCTAAACAACCGGCACTCACTGCAATTTTCAGGCAAATTAATCAGCACTAAAGACTCCAAAATTGAGGAAATGTACATCAAATACCACAAAATGGCTGAGAATGCCAGAGCGTGCCAATAATGTGTGAGATTTTAGCCGGCACTAAAATGTGGCTAGCTACAACCCTGGTTGCCTTCTAACATTGCGCAGTAAAGAAACCATTCAATATACTGTTGGTTATAGCTTTCTCTTCCAAAGAAATCAAACCAATCTGCCCTTACATTAGGCTATATGCCCTGAAAGCTCAACTACAGACTGTAACAAACAAAAAAGGTTATACAATGTTAAAATCATGCAATGTCAAAATCTTTAACACTCTGTGTTAAGTTCCGTTTTGGCTACCAGAATAATTTTATTTGGTCTTTTCAACTACTTGCGTTTAAAATTTATGACTAATCTACTCAGTCGTCTAGAAATCGGGTTGGGCCACTTTCACAACATCATACAATTTTGCTTGTATAAATTGAATGGTTAGGGTATCATGCAAGGAACATTAAAGAGAACAATATAATTCTTTTTCAAATAGTTTTATTTCATAAAATAAATGAATTATATGTTGACAAATTTATTTGGAGTTCATGTAAAATAGCTCATTATTCCTCCTGAGCCTCAAAGCTTAGCACATAAAAGTGTTTATACATAATACTATTACTATCCAAATACAAAGGCACCATGTGTTTTTGCTTTTTACAATAGGCATAGAATAGCATATCCGGGTGCTTTGTTACTCATGACAATACCTCTAACCATAGCAGGATGTCAGTGGATGATTCAATTACAATATGAAACAAACTTGACTTTTTTTTACAAAAAAAAAGAATTTATAAATAATTTCCTGAAAATTGGACATGTGCTATTTCATAGGTCGCCATATGGGTATTCAAGATCCACTTAAGATTGGTGCACCAATGAATTTCTAGTACAGGGATACTTATGTGCGCCAAGTCGCTTGAAGCTATATGTGTGTTTCGGACCAAGATAAAGATACATAGAAACATTAGCCCTGTCATGAAAGAGCTCAACACCATTAGTCATCAATAAATATTCACTCTCGTTCCCTGAACGATTGCATCTACATCAGGGTTCTAGCTACGTCCACCACTGGGCTAGCCCGCCTGGCGCTGGGCCCGGAATTGGGCTAGCCTGCCCGGCGCTGGGCCCAGAATTGGGCTGGCCGCCTGGCACTCTAGAAAAATAAAATAAAATAAAATAAAATAAAAAAATTACAATTTGTGGATAAACTCATTAAACTGCCTCATAAAACAAGAAACTATATGGCAGGAACCCTCAAAGTGCATTAAAAACCCTAAAAAGACATTAAGAAGGCCTCTGGATTCCATGCCATGATCCACTGCACTTCGTTCGCTACATTTTCTATCTCCGTTCGCCGTCAGTAAATTTACCCGGTTCTAAAATGGTCCTGGCTAGAACCCTGATCTACATTAGTATCGATCTGAACAATATGCACACATTATCCATTGTGCGTGTGGGTTCGAGCTGAATTCTATAAAAACACTGGGTGAAGAAGTTATGTACAATTATCACACATATAGTCAAATCAATCGGACACGGTGAATGTATGGGATAATTTATTATGTTGAAATTGTTAGAAGTATTTACACTTTCACCATGCCATCTCGTTTTTAACATTAGTTTTGTGTCCCAACAGCCACTGCAAGGGCCATGCTGATGTCGCAAGAGACCAATGCCGATACTAATCACCGCTCTATTCAAACATACCACGTCATACAGGTGCTATGAAACACACATATAGTATCAGTTCTTAACGACATTTCAATAGAGATTATAATCCCTGCACTAGAAAATCTTTTGGTGTGCACATACAGTTGCTTGAAACTCTTGAATTCAAACCATGTCATTATTTAAGTACATTCCTTTACACACACAAAATCATTTTTACATTGTTAACCCTGTAAACATTGGACCCTTAATATTTTGGCCACATGCGGGTTGGCCCCCATGGGTCCATGTGTGATTTGCATGGGTTTAACTAGGGCCAATTTTATCAGGGTTTTAAATGGGCTTGCCCTTCTAATTGGTGTGTGAATTATTTACATAAACACACAAATAAATGACTGGCAATATGAAGAACAATTCAACCATTTGGCTTTTCTCCAAAATAAATGTTCATGTGTAGGCTACAGTTTTTTGGGAATCAATGTTCTTACTTGCCATTTAATTATGAAATGGTTTATGTTGCAGATCGAATCATTTGAGGAAATATATAAATATACAATCCAAAGTGTTATGAAACCAATATAGCCAACCTCAGTGCGCATGTGTGGAATTGCCCTGATGCACGAACTCACGTGGGGCCCATGTGGTCAGCCTATATGGGACCCTGATAGAGTTACCCAAACGTAGCCCATGATTAACCCTTGTAAAACCCATATGGGACCCACATGGTCAGCCTATATGGGACCCTTATAAGTTTACCCAAACGTGGCCCATTATGGCCCTTGTAAAACCCATATGGTCATGTTTTTTAACCTGGGCTACATTTGTGTTACATTGAAATATTTATTATCCCTGCCACCTTACTTTGTCTTTTTAGTATCAAATTTAGTTAAATTATTAACCTAGTGTATTCCAGTGTGATTTGGTCATTCTTTGGAATCTAAAAAAAGAAGAAAATTCGATCTACCGACCAGTGGCGTACCCAGGGGGCCCAGGTGCCACTCGGTACACACGAGCCCCCGTCGGTACATTTCTGATTTTTACCAATGCGATTTTTTTCGGCCGGTCTTAAGGATAAAGTCACTCCTACCCCACCCCTTTTTTTAAAGGCCTTATGTCCATAGCATTATGACGCTGAATATAGTGAGTTGACATCAGCATATAATTTAGTTATAGACTTTCTGCGCCACATTGATATTCTTCTTTGATTGGTTAATTTGTTTAACTTTTTTTTGAAGAAATTACAAATTTGTCACCTAAATGACATCAATTGACTCCTATGTGACCCCACTGTGAAATATTTATTATCCCTGCCACCTGACTTTGTCTTCTTAGTATCAAATTCAGTTAAATTATTAACCTAGTGTATTCCAGTGTGATTTGGTCATTCTTTGAAATCTAAAAAAAATAAGAAAAATTGATCTAACGACCAGTGGCGTACCCAGGGGCCACTCGGTACACACGAGCCCCCGTCGGTACATTTCTGATTTTTACCAATGCAATTTTTTTCGGCCGGTCTTAAGGATAAAGTCACTCCTACCCCCACCCCACTTTAATTTATCAAGATTCAAGATTTCAGCTGCTGGCGGGCAGAAAACAAAAATTGGGCAACTTTACAATTGTCGGTAGGTACATCATGACTTTCGTCGGTACAACCATGTCGTGGCCCCCTGTTTCCAAAAGCTTGGTACGCCACTGCTACCGACCCAAAAACAAATTGAGGTGAAAGGGCAATCCAACCATTTTTAATGCCTTATTTCCATAGCATTATGACACTGATTATAGTGAGTTGACATCAGCGTGTAATTCAGATATAGACTTTCTGCGCCACATTGATATTCTTCTTTGAGTAACAAAGCACCCGGATGCTATTCTATGCCATTGTAAAAAGCAAAAACACATGGTGCCTTTGTATTTGAATAGTATTAAAGGCGTATTATGCGATCTTTTCCATGGGAAGCCCTCTATCCTTATTTTTTTTTGAAAGCAGATTTTCTTGCATATTTACATTTCTGATCATAACTCATAAATACGAGGGGGTATCAACAAGTTTTTGAAATCACCCAGAATTGAAGGAGCTATATCGAAATTTTGACAGTATATTCACTGGTCCTAAAAAACATTATGGTGCAAAAATAGTGTCATAAGTATGTTTACTTTTTATACAGGTGGCGCTAGATGCTAAGCCCATGTAAATCAATGACGTCTTCCAACGGTGCTGTGTATACATGGGATATGATAATGGTACAATAACTGATTCTGCAAAAAAAAAGTTGGGGTCCGGCAGGTTACGCCAAAACAAAAACAAACAATATGTGACGCGATCAAGAGGAATGAGTCGGATGTCGGGGAATCCCAAATTGAGATATGGCCAATTCAAAATGGCGGCTTACATGAGTTTTGATGGAAATTCATGTATACAATTTGACATAACTTTGGAACAAAACGTCATATCGACATGGGGTTTTCAGTTTCTGAAAGCTCTAGGTGTCTTCTTTAAGACTGTATTAAAAACTCATTTTCGACCAGGGTCGACATCCGACTCATTCCTCTTGATCGCGTCACATATGGCCTTATTGCATGAATTATAATTTATATTTCTGTCTATATTCTTACCCACTTTACAGGCGACTTGACTATTTTGTTATATCCGAGGACCTGCAAGCAAAGCTGTGTGAGAGCACCATGCGTCATCACGTCATGGGCAGCGACCACTGCCCCATTGTGCTGTTTATGGCCATGTGAGGGCGCTTTGGACTATTCCGCGAGAGCCGAGACCATATGGTCTCAGGAGAGAGTAACAAAATATGCAGGGGCTTGACCAAGCATACCTCTAGAATATGAAGTGAATACTCATTCTCTGACACTGATGACAGTGGTATTTACATTCTCTGCTAACGTGAGCTTTTTCTCAATGCCCTGGGGCGATTTTGTTTCCTGTAGTTCTAAACATTTGAATAGGGGTATG
Source organism: Ophiura sarsii (assembly GCA_035610835.1). Taxonomy (NCBI): domain Eukaryota; kingdom Metazoa; phylum Echinodermata; class Ophiuroidea; order Amphilepidida; family Ophiuridae; genus Ophiura; species Ophiura sarsii. Next base: position 55,847,856 of record CM069446.1, on the reverse strand, counting down.
GAAATACACATACAATAATATCTTTATTCCGTAGTTAAGCGAGTTGACCTTGTTTTGCCGTCCTCCTGGACCGCCAGTCTTGTTTTAATACCATCATGATTAGGCCATGTAAAAACCCTGTTCTACAGGCAGACCCTAGGTCAGGCATAGGCATTTTATAGGGGGTTTGGGTTTTTTTACCAACATTTTAGGATTTTTTTTATGGATTTTCAAAAAAAAATCAACATTTTTTTTATCAAGAAAAAAACAAAAATTCAATTTTGTTTTCAAAAAATTCAAAAATGTTTCCAAAATTACCCCCAAATTGTGACCTTATTCACATACATCATTTCCCTGGTGTCCAAATATTAGACACCCTATTCAAATGTCAACTACAGGAAAAAATATAGCGTAGTGGGAAAGATATGTGCCAAAGCTGTGCAGGAGCAATGTATCAGCGACTACTGCTCCATTTTTGTATGGTATTCAACGACTCAACCTATCAGTATTTCTGTTTTAGTTAGATATCTTGCTTCATTTATCTATCTCTGTGCAGTGACATCGCTGACGAAAAATACCTATGCACTCACACGTAAATGCAGCGTTACCTATTAGTAAGCTTAAAAGCTTTTTCCCCATTTTGAGAAAAATGAATTGAAAGCAAAGGTTTAACATAAAATCTGATGATACTGGGATTCGAACCCAGGACCTTTTGGTCTTAACCATGCACTTAACCAATCGAGCTAGGCTGTCAGTGCCGAGGTAGCGATTTTAAATCCTTCAAAAAGAGTTGGGGTAGCCTATCGTCTATGTGTTAGACAAAATACACATGTGTACTCATACAAGATAAGTCTTGCACAAGACTAATTAATGAGTGCGTACATGAATGATGAGTCATGAATGCTCAGCCCTTTTATGGCAAAAGAATATATCTTATATGTAGTTTTCTAACAGCATACTTCCTTTTAACATGATCAAAGTTAGCTTTTTTCTCCATAAATCATGTAGTGGTAAAAGGCAGTATATTACTTTTATTGTCTTTACAAGTTGCAACCTTTTCCTAGGTGAGGATTATTGAATAAAGTTAACACAATCCATGTTAAAAGGAAGTATATCATTAGGAAAGTACTTACAAGATACATCCTTTTGCCATAAAAGGGCTGTGCCGCTTCAATCACTAGAATACGCTCTGACATCACTGCACAGAATTAGATGAACAAAGTATTATAATGCTATGGACATAATTCCAACAATGCGTGCACAAGAGCGTAGACCTGGAAGTGCATACCGGACGCTTTCAAAAAATGACCACACGTCCTGATGAATTCCGTCCTGATTTGTCAATCTTGAAATGGTCCGCGCATGCACGCATAGTTGTTCGCGCGTTTAATGCATCTGCGCGCAACTCCGGGCACGACAACAAAACATGCTCGCGTGAAATAGCTTGAATTTCGTCCATAGCAATATAACAGTGACTTTTTGTTATAGTAAAAGCTTGTTGAGGGGTACCGTACTTAGGAGTACAGGGTTTGTTAAAGGGTTCCCTGAGATCATAAAAGGGGGCATTCTCATTGTGTGAATGTACCTACATGTAGGTAGGAGTCCACAGACTCAGTTAACATTGATTTCGCGTTCCCACTAGGCTTGAAAGTAGACTCGATGTACGATCGAGTCCACGTCTGGTACCAACCAGACATAGTGAGAACACGTCCAATTATGTCTTGTACTCTCCCACCTAATAATCATGTTTCGAAATTGGAGCCAGCCAGATTATATTTTTCGTATCAGATATCCAACTCATCATAAATGACAAGTTCTTGTTTACAACAGTTGTTTTCATAAATGTTAAAATTGTGACATTACATGTAAGTTGTCTAAAAACTCAAATTGTTTGGAATGGGAGAAATCCCTACAAATCCAAAAATACTATACCCATTGTGAATAACCCTGTTGTACTTATATTGTGTGTTTGTCATACCTCTAAAAGACTAATGAAATGAAATGTGAGCTTAAAAAGAATGTTTTCCTTTTAGCAATATCATTCATATTAAGTATATTATGAAGTGCAAACAAGAACAAAATTAACCATCCTAATACAACCTACCGTATTATCCCTATTAAGCGCCCAGGACCTTATAAGCGCCCACCCCTGTTTTTCTCAATGACTAACAACAAACAATCTCTTATAAGCGCCCACCTTTTTAATTCCCGTAGCACTGTACAACAACATTCTTCACGGCGTCCTTCACACAAAAGCAGACCAGTAAAAGCCGTGATTAGATCGCCACCATCTCTCCCCGATCACACTAGGCACTAGGCTACTGATACGCGTACAGTAGCGCTGATACCACTGCCTGTACAGCGACCGGCGAGTGTTAATTTTCCGTTTTAATCGCACGTGGTAATTCCACTAGTGCAACAGTTCCGTGTATCGTAGTCATTCATTGTGCCATTCATTTGTTCAGAAACGGGCACCACCAAAAATTATCACCACAAATGAAAAGCAAAGATGGCCGCCCACATGAAAACCAGATAAATATTGATGGCATTTTCGGCTAAGTTTTTGTTTTTTTCTTACGCAGTTTTTGATTGAAATCATACGTGATTGAAAAATGTGATTGAAAAATCATACTTTTTTTTTCTTTCTATGAGCTAAAACATTATTGGTATGTTTACCGAAAAAAATGTCTTTGCAACCTTGCCGAATTCGACAGTCTCAACGATAAATGAGTTTAAAAAAAGGTAATATAATAAGCGCCCACCCAAAATGACTTTGCTAACCGCCCTGGGCGCTTAATAGGGATAATACGGTATATAGTTTAATCAGTTCTAAATTAGCGAGAAATATTCGGTTTTTATCTCTCCGCGTTCAAAAGTAATCCATCCAAGCGTACGCGCGTGATTATGGCCACACGCACACGATTTCGGCCCCGTGCACTCTTCACACATATAATGCACAGTGCGCTTGTTGCCTTCATGTGTGCCCGCGCCGCGTTCTGCTGTATTGATTCAATGATGCTGTAATGAGGCTTTGCCAATTTGGAACTGATCAAACTTAGTCTCTTTCATATTTAGTCTATTATTGACTGATTAGGCTATATTAAAAAAATCTTTTGTCTCAAAGCTCTTCAGTTTTTCAAAACCTAATGCAGTATTTTTTAAGTTTTGGTGGGTTTTTTTGTTTGTTTTTATTAATATAAAATATTGAAATCCTTGTAAAAGTGCTCTTTTGTATTTAAAATGATGTGATTAATGAAAATCTGAAGAAGAAAAAAATCTAACCCGCATCAATTAACTAACGCGCGGAAGCTTTGAGACTAAAGATTTTTTTTAATATAGACTTACTCACTGCTATATTCCATTCTTGAAAAAATGTCTATGTAGATGTGGGTTCAGTCTGAGATATTCTGTGATACCCTCAATTAGGTGTCTAATGGCAAAGGGGGTTGTGTAACTTTACCAGACCCAACTTCTGAAAGTGATCTATGGACAATCACACAATTTATTTTTTGAAAATGAAAGGCAAAGATTCACTCTTAAGAGCCGTCCAAAAAAAAGGGTAAACTATTTCAGAGGCAAATTTCTCAAAATGTTCGAGACGTAAGATTATTTTTACACGCTCTTAAACTCAATATCTTGAGCATTATTATGGTGAAAATGGTGTTGAAATTGAAGCTTTCATTACAAAATAGTAGCCCTTCAAAGGCTATGAAAATGCTGAGATGCCATTCAACAAACACATTCGTCTTTGAATGGTCACAACATTTGAACCACCTTAACACAGAACAAAGTTGGCCGGCCCTTAGTTTAGTTTGTGTTAACAGGAATTTGGGTTATCAGGCTATGAAATATAAGACAGGAACTCAAACAATACTTGTGTGCTAACAGGAATTTTGTGTTAACAGAGTTTGTGCTAAAGAGGTTCCACTCTATTTTGTCTTAAACACTTTCCCCACGGCTTTTGGGTTACCATGTTGTTCAAAAATTGTTCCCAACTTTCAAAGTCTATCTCAAGGATTACTGAATCAATACTAGGTATGGTTTTACTTATTTTAATGCATTTCTCATGGCAATTCCAAATATGTTAATGAAATTCAATTATTTTGACATTTTTGAAACATTTTGTAAAATTTTGGAATGTCGTCTGCAGACGGGGCCTGCCGCGTGGAAAGTGTTAGGAGCTTCAATTTCAATGCCATTTTCACCATAATTATATGCCCGAGATTTTGCAGTTTATACACAATTTTGAGAAATCTGCCTCCAACAGTGTACCGCTTTTTCACCTTCTGTTTTTCACAAGGCACACATTAGTTGCAGTTGTGAGTGTCGGGTCAACACCCGTCTTTTTCTTAAGATATGCAATGTCTTGCGATGTTTTTTATATAAGAAATAAACTTGGAAAAATAAAGTGTATGCAGTTTTGTTTTTGAGTGATTTCTAATAACTACTGTAATTGGGGGCTGCGCCTTTCGTAGCTAGTTGCAATTAGGACCAAGAATGGAGATTGCACACGAAATTAAAGTCAATATAGTCAGTCGCTTCTTTTCAACCAACAAAAGCCATGCCGCTTGACATGCCCTTTGTTATCGCGGTTGTTTGGCAGCATTTAAAGGCATATTATGTGATCTTTTCAAGAGAGCGGCCTCTATCAAGATTTTTTTTAGAAAGTAGATTTTATTGCAGATTTACATTTCTGATCATAAATAGTACATACATTCCAAGTTACAGAACGATACGATTCCTAATTACCTCAAAATCATGGTTTTAGAGTGAATTTAGAGTGAAAATATAATTTGTCGTGTTATCCCGACAGTTTATTTTCACTCTAAAACCATGATTTTGAAGTAATTAAGAATCGTATCGCCCAAGAAAATCTGCTTTTAATTTGTTTTCGAAGTTGAGGGCGTTTCCCTGGAAAGATCACATAATATAACTTTAACCCAGATCTGTCCCACGTAATCCTCTTAATTGCATCACAAGGATTGTGAACTAAAATGTCTCCTAATCGCACCATAAGTACCGTCTACGCCACAGCCCACAACAGAATGTAGCCTAATGCATTGATAGCCAACTTTTTCCAGGTGGGCAGCACCCACTTTTTGGCCTTTGCAAAAACAATTTAACCAAATCAGATTTGCTGCAATACCTTGTCACGCACATAAGGCCAATGGAATTGGATTGTTCATTTCCTATTGGAGGTTTAAAAAAACTGGACGAGGTGACTTTTCTAAATTTAGATTTTTTTTTTCATTATTAAATCAGAACCAATGGTTTTTGAACAGAATTTAAGGTACCCCACTAAACAAAGCTGTGTTAAAGGAATATTATGTGATCTTTTCCAGGAGACGCCCTCAATCCTCGAATTTTTTTTGGAAGCAGATTTTCTTGCAGATTTATGTCTGATGATAAATCATAAAAACATTCCGAGTTACAGAGTGATACGATTCCTAATTACCTAAAAATCATGGTTTTAGAGTGAAAATATAGACTGTCGGGTTAATCCGATAGTTGTTTATTTTCACTCTTAAAACCATGATTTTGATGTAATTAGGAATTGTTTCGCCCTGTAACTCGGAATGTATTTATGATTTATGATCAGAAATGTAAATCTGCAAGAAAATCTACTTTTTCTTCGATGTTGAGGGCGTTCCCTTAAAAGATCACATAATATACCTTTAAGGTCCCAGATTCTGGACCGTACTAGTATCGTCCGATACTGAAACACCCAGTATCGTCCGATACTGGTACAACGATACTGGTACAAAATCAAGTGTTCCAGTATCGGCCGATACTGGCACTTATCTCACTGGTATCATATAAAATGTTCCAGCATCCTCAATACTGCAACACAATTTGTTGTTCCAGCATCGATCGATACCGTTACAGTAAAATCGTACCAGTATCGAGCGATACTGACAACTTTTATGTTCCAGTATTGAACGATACAGGTATACCAGTATCTTGGGACCTAAAGTACACTTTTTCCGGTATGAACACACACACAAGTAATGTTTCATTAATTTCACTGAGATTTCTCTTTACTCACTTCATCCAGTTTCGTACAAATTGACTATACATGGCATATTGAATGTATAAACAATGGCCACCATTACAACATGGTGTACCTCATACCCTGAGATTCCTTTTTGTTAAACAGAACCAACATTTGAGATATACATAATATAGAAATCATAGACATACAAAATAGACACCATTACAGCTGGCAATAGTGTGTTCTTTGCCACATATTCATTACTTCATGAATAATCGCGATAGCTGCGTACCAAGTGCGTTCCAATCAAATTAATCGTTAGATGATAACGTGCACACCGAGCGCAGGTTACTAATAATTGCCCGAAAGTACTGCGCCAAAATGTTCGATTGTTTTGCTCAATGACCGTCCAAACAAATTAACGCCTTACGCCCCTAAACTGAATATTCAATGAGTTATGAGGAAACACAATTAAAGCTTATTTCTGATTGGTTGAATGATAAAAATGTTAATGAGGGGATGACCTGGCTTGGACTGTTTCAAGAACTAAGAAGGGGTGGGCAAAATAAACAGAAAACTAATTAATTGTTAGCTCAATTATATCAGTACAAATCAAGGATTTGGATAAATATGCATCTTTTTCAGTAATGAATGAGAATAATGACTGCTTAACAAGTTCTGTTTTCGTGAATTTGTTTTGAAATCCTCGATTGTTGTTCTGGTTATTCGAAATTGTCCAGACCAGAACAAAAACCTCTGATTTCGAAACAAATTCACGAAAACAGTTGTTACGCAGTTATTATTCTCTAAACAGAAAAGCGCAACTATAGAATTAGAATACTGTAAAAGTGGAAATTTTCGCGCTACATTTATTTTCGCACTAAAATCAGCAAGCGCGAAAATAAAAAATGCGCAAATATATCAATTTTCTATGTAGGTCTATGTAAGGAAGCGCAACAAAATCGCGAAAATAAATACAAGTAAAATTGTTCGAAATGTGCAAAGCGCGAAAACTACACACGCAAACATTTCCACTTTTACAGTAAGCTGCGTTAATTCCTTTATGGAGCAAACTATATATTGCCTTTCAGCCTAAAAATTGACAGAAGAATAAGCAATCAAACGGACATCAATTCATGAGTTGGAACAAATAAAAAAGAAATCATGTTTAGCGTCCCCGCCCGCTTCCTTTTAGGGACTGCCTCCTTTTTTCTTTTTCTTAAAAAAAGAAGGAAAAAAAATTGTATTTTTTGTATTTTTTGACTTTTTAGCACACCTTGTATAAAGTTTTTGCCCCGTGAAATAAACTGGTTCTCTACGTCTCAGAACTCAGGACAAGACATTATTTTGGTCTCATTTTGTTTCATCTTGCCCATAAGAAGCCAATATGTAATCGAGTCCAAGTGGCGGTCATTTTGAAAAAAGCAAGCAACCATCTTGAAAAATAGCCTGGCCAGCTATCTTGACAAAATGTGTCAGGCGGCCATTTTGGAAAGAAGAAAAAAAGGGCCTCCTACTTCTATTTGTTCAAAAAGGCAAGACGCTAAACATGTTTTATTTTGCCTTATGAGCACATTTTTACCTGGCAAGTTACCTTCTTGAACACTGTATGTTTGCTGAAGCTTAACCCCAGGGCACTACCTGCCTATTTAACAAGGCTTGTGATTGGTTAATCTCAAGATATACTCAGTTAAATAACCAATTGAAATACTGCTTCTAAAATATTTCACTTCAATATTTATCAGGGATTCAATAATTCTAACAATGTATCTCATTGGTGCAATAATGATGTATAGATCCATCTTTCTGACCAATCGGCAGGTAGTTAGTTCTCGGGGGTTAACCAGTGCAAACCACACTTTTACCAAAACAAAAAAGAAGTTCTTGACCGGGTGATATAATGGAAGTTTAGAAATCTGACACATTCTTTACAATGAATAGACATTTTTCAAGTTATGATTTTTTTTACGTTAAGAGGTGATTAAGTTGTAGTAAATATAGATTGTAATGAAATTTGCTCTGTATTGTGAACTGCGCCCTATTGTAAGCGATCAGACGAGCGCATCAATTGGCGATTGAAAATAAAATTACAACGTCCACACACCTTGTCTGTGCATGAGTAATCTTAACAGTTGAAAACTATTTACTGCCAATTTTATTTCATGACTTGATCAAACGATCAGAACTTGAAAAGGAGTCAACTCGTTTGTTTATGGAAATGTGTTAAATTATGAGGAATGATTTGCCCACAAAATGTATATTTCAGATTTTTGATACCATTTACAGATCTATATTAAATTGGCTATAGTTAGATCAGTTCCAAATTTTTTTTAAAAAAATTGATTGATTTTATTAACATTTCACAGTCGTGGCCCTAAGGCCAAATTACATGAAATTTACATGATAAAAAACATTGAAAAACAAGGCAAGGCAACATTACAGAAGCCTCATTACAGCAGCGAGTGAATACAGAAGAACGCGGGCGCACATGAAGGCAACAAGCGCACTGCGCATCATATGCGTGACACGTGCCTGGGGAAAAACCCGTGTGCGTGTAGCCATAATCGCGCGAGTATGCTTGGATTACTTTTGCGCGTGGAGATATAAAAAACCTAATATTTCTCGCCAATTTGGAATTGATTAAACTATAGCGTAATAGTATCTGGTCACCAACTTTTTGGTGTAGGTGTATACCTGATATAATGCAGTACGTAACAATTTTTTTGTTGGTGCAGCGATGCATGAAATGCAAGAAGAGGAACCCAGTCGATAATGGTTGAAAATTACATAGAGAAACAGGACACTGGGTTTTTTTTCACAGGGGAAGGGCAAAGAAGATATTAAAGACACCACCACAATGTATTGCGTTTTCGCGTTATTGCGGTTCCCATAGACATATGCACACAATCATGGTTTCATAGCGCGTACATCGTTGGAGCTCTTAGGTTCTAGTTTACATCAATGAATAAATTAGTTATCAGTGTTCCTTTTTCTTATTTCTAAAACTTGAGCTCGACAAATGCATCGTGTGAAACAAGCTTAAATAGTTGGCTGGTGTTTGTGCAATGCATTGTTAGAAGACCTTAAAATCTTCTTTGGGAGGAGTCACTTGAATTCAAAGGTGCATATCAGAATATGCTTAAAAAGGGGTAGCTTTCACGGGAGGACGATCCGATATAATCTATTTTACTTCAAACACCAATAATAATAGTGTTAATATTTAATTGGAATTTTCCAAAGTAATCAAGACTCAGTTTAACTGAGATTTAGGCATTTCTTCAAATCAAAAATACCTTTAAATTATAATCTAAAATTAGAAATAATACTGATACAAGGACAAAATATATATTCAACAATTTTTCTGGACAGTCTTTAAAAGCCAGGAATTATCGACCAATTGACAATGTCTCTATTAAAAAAAAGATTTGTCTCAAAGCTCTTCAGTTTTTCAAAACCTAATGCGGAATTCTTTTTTTTGTATTTTTTTTTTTTTTTTAAATATAAAATATTGAAATCCTTGGTAAAGTGACCTTTTGTATTTAAAATAATGTGATCAATGAAAATCTGTTTGGGTTTTTTTTAAAGAAAAAAAAGAAAAGAAAAAAAGATTTTTTCTTCTTCTAACGCGCATCAATTAATGCACGTGGGAGCTTTGAGACAAATGATTTTTTTAATATAGCCTTATTGGTATGAGATCTTAGTGTAAAAAAGTAAATATTTGCAATAGCAATCCTGTGGAAATGTGGCAATTTCTTCTATTTGTATCTGTGTGCCCAATAAAATGAACTTTTCTGAATAGAAAATAAATTTTGTACAACAAACCCCATATTATTTCTCATTACCTTAGGCAAAAGTGAAAGCCCAAAGATACGTTTTGCTTTCATCTTGAGAATCAAAGCAATTTAACTCAAATTCTGGAGTCAGACTACACTATTTATATTAATGGTACACTCCCAACTGTAGTCCCAACTACACTGTTCAACAAAAATAAGTTCCCCTTTAGATTATGCCTTATCCAGGGTCTTTGCTTGAACACCGCATTTTTCACCTTTTGAAATGAGGTATTTCAATGTGCTTCTTTAATTCCGTCAGTCCAACATAGTTTTGGTCTACCATGACCAAAAACCTTGCGTTGCGGTCCTTTACAGAAATGTCAGCTTCTTCAACAGTAGCGAATCAAAAACGAAGTAGCGAATCATGTCAATGTGTGCTCATTCAAGAAGCACAATAACTATATAACTATGCGGTGTTCAAGCAAAGACCCTGGATCAAGCTGCTTAACCATCCTCCTTCAATACAACATTTAGCAACTTTTGAATTGAGGTATTCCCCCATTCAATATGTGCTCATTCAAGCATTACAACACCTGCGTAGTTATAGCCCCGTTCTAGAGTTGCTGTGAACACGTACATTAATGTGTGCCAAAAATTGCTTCGATGGAGTAACTCATTTAAAAAATATCAGGCATAATCTAAAGGGGAACTTTTTGTTGTTGAACTGTGTATATAAAACACTAGGAGGAAAAAATAGGCCCAAATTGAATCGCCCACCTTAACATGTAGCAGCTATTGCAAATATGCCCTTTTTACACAAAGCCCTTGTTGTAATTAAGTTTACATTGGTTGACAAGTCTTGGGACGTTTCCATAAATCACTTACAAAAATCTGATATTTTGACTACTATGTGTGTAGAGTAGAGCAAAGATGGACGTAAAATGTTGGTGCAGAGTGTGGGAATTGGTCTTAAAATCGACATTTCTGAAAAAGTTTGCAACGCAAGGTTTTTGGTCGTGGCAGACCATGCCACAGCTATGTTGGACTGAAGGTACTAAACAAGCAACTGGTCTATCTCCTATCACATCGCATGTCACAAAATGGACAACGGTGGCGCTCCATCATCAATAGGGTCACAAAGAATGGCCATGATCCATAGAACAACGCAACGACTGTGTAAAGTTTACAAGAATGAACTTTGTTTCACACTTTCAAGAATCTTTGCAAGAATAAAAAAAATGTGGCTTCATGTCAAAATTCTAACCATGAAAGATAAACAAATTCATACCGTTTCCAGGCATTAAAGATGAAATTCTGTTCCATTTTCAGACATTTTACTTTGAATCGCTGCTTATAACAATTGAGTACTTTTATATTATTCTTTTGCTATGTTAATCATAAATTAACATATTTTTAGAAAATTTGAGGTAAACATGATTTACAGGGAGAAAAAATGGGATTACTACACACACAGTGTTTCATAACAAGGTTGGTTATCCATTTTCACATACTTGTTTAATTAACAAGCCGCTTTTGAGCATTAGGCAAAGAAAGGAAAAAAGATCTATTTCGCATAAGTATGTGGAGTCACTTTTGCCGCATAGCCCTACGCGGGGGAAATCACAAGAGCTGATTAATTTGTCATACAATGTATGCGATTCATGGTAGTTTAAAGATAGCATGTGCATAATTGGTGCAAAAAGTAAGCAAGTGTTGTGCTTCTTACCACTTATGATCAGCAGCTACTTCTAAATACAGAAGGATTTATAAAAGTGTATTAGCAAGTATGTGAAAATGACTTGCAAAAATGGGTAAACACTTTTTTTGAGCAAAATACTATGTTGACTAAATGTGATGCGATCTGTGAAAACCCGCCACATGGTGGAATTTTTCATATTAGAGGTATTTATATCAAAAGAAGGCTGAAACTGTGCTGATTACAGAACTGTTTTGATCATTTTTCTATGATCACTACAACAAAAGTTATTAGTGAATGATGATGGTGATGTCCAGGGTTATAGCCAGAGCATTTTAAGTGCCGGGCGCAATATTTCGCTATTTGGTTCAGGGTTCTAGCCAGGACCATTTTAGTGCCGGATAAATTTACTGACGGCGAACGGAGAAAGTGTAGCGAACGAAGTGCAGTGGATTATGGCATGGGATCCAGAGGCCTTCTTAATGTCTTTTTAGGTTTTTTTAATGCACTTTGAGGGTTCCTGCCACATAATTTCTTTGTTTTATGAGGCAGTTTAATGATTTTATCCACAAATTGTTAAAAAATCAACCCCCCCAAAAAGATTTTGACCGGGCGGATATTGTCAGTGCTGGGCGGCCGCGCCCAGTGCAGCCCACCGTAGCTAGAACCCTGATTTGGTTACACAATTCTCGCGGCTCAGCGGCCGGGATGTTTTTAGGCTTTTTTTTAATGCACTTTGAGGGTTCCTGCCACATAATTTCTGGTTTTATGAGGCAGTTTAATGATTTTATCCACAAATTGTTAAAATATCAACCCCCCCCAAAAAAAAATTGTTTTATGAGAAATCTTGGTTTTATGAGAAATCTTGGTTTTTAAGAAATCTTGGTTTTTAAGAAATCTTGGTTTTTAAGAAATCTTGGTTTTTAAGAAATCTTGGTTTTTAAGAAATCTTGGTTTTAAAGAAATCTTGTTTTATGAGGCAGTTTTTAAACTGACTTTATCCACAAATTGACCCCCTTTTTAGAGTGCCGGGCGGGCAAGCCCAATTCCGGGCCCAGTGCCACCCGGCGTAGCTACAACCCTGGTGATGTTATAAAAAGCTACAAAACAAGAAATCATGAAAACAGGCCAAAAAAGATACATAGTTTAATAGAATAAACATAAGGTTAATTATAAGAACTTTTTTTGTAAGTGAAATTTCATAAAAGATATGACTGACACAAAGTTATTGGAAATTAATTTTCTAAAAATATCTTTTAAAAAAAAAGTTGGATTTGTGTGTGTTTTTTTTTACACTTTACCGATAATCCCTAATTCACATTTTGCCACATCCGACGGGTTTTCACAGATCGAATCACAAATGTTGACAGTAATTTATTTAACAAAATTATTTGTCCTTTAGGCGACGAAACATGAAACCCTGTTCTACGGGCCCGACTGAGCCATTTTTTTAGAAAAATCAGGGGGAAAAGATTTCACATGCAAATGAATACTGACCAAATTATTTTTTTGGCTTGTCAAAATACGGCAAGATTTTGACAGATTTGTTTGATTTTTACAGTCATTTTCAAGGGGGAAAAGTTTTAATTTTAGTCATAAAAAAACAACGTCTGACCGACCGACCCCGAGAGGTCCGTTTTCCCGACAGGGTTTCTTCTTTTTTGTCGCCTTCGGGGACAAAAAAAACCCCTGTTCTATAGGTCAAATGAACTTCTTAGGTGGGGTCGGACAGGCAAGTTTTTGTCCAATTCCATGAAAGTTTTGGTGGATTTTCATAAAATGTTGAAACATTTTCAAAAATCAATTTTATTTTTAAATTCCCAAATTTGTCTAAACATTGCAGAACATTTTCAAATTATTTGTATTAAAAAATGGACAAATGGGTCAGTCGGGCCCGTAGAACAAGATTTTATTTTTGCCGCCTTATCAATAAATATATTATATTTGATTGTTAAGGGGGGACGTAAGGAAGTTTTTGGTTGAATCTTGTGAGTGCTGTAATTATTGAACTATGACTCAATAGTTCAATAATTACACAGCACTCACAATTCAAAAAATCAAATCAAAAACTGCCTGAGTCCCCCCTTAAGATATTATAAAAGAATTGTGACCAATCCAATAAATATCATATTAAATTAATTGTTAACCTTTTCTTTCTCAGCCAATAGTGACTAGGAGACAAAACTACAAACTAGAAATTAATTTATCATTTCTGTTCTTAAAAAACAAAATGGTCGTTTAATGTGTATGTAACACAATAAATATTACCTCATGACAGGATTTCAGCCAAGAATATAGTAAAATGCAGCCTGGTTGTTTCAAAATAAGATTGACCTTCGTCAGATTACCCATAATTCATTGCGCTAGGGTATAATCTAAGGTCCGAAGTTTACCGCTTTGTAACTGTCAAATTCCGTGTTTTTCCACTTTGTAAATTTTGCATTTTTGATGTAATTTTCCCCAAGAAAGCTTAAAATTTACGATCTATAAAGCCAAAATAAACACACTTTACAGGAAAACACATCATTTTTTATTTTTAGGCTTACAGGTAGGTATATTACTGTAGCGGCTGTAGCTGACCCTTTATATCGCCATTTTATATTGTTTTATTCAAGACTTTTTATAAATTGTGTGTTTTGGACGTTTTTTGTGCATTTTTCCCCCTTCTTTTCATCAAAATGTTGTTTTCCGCATTTAACCTCAATTCCGCGATTTTCGCGGAAATTCCGCAACGCGGTAAACTTCGGACCTTAGTATAATCTTTAAGTCATCAGAACCCCAAAACAATCAAATTGTAGTGTTATTGGCTATATCTTGCTAGACGTCCCATACGGAATAAACCATGTACTACGACAACACATTTTAATTGGTATGAGCATGCGCACATCAGTTACGGGACGTCTAGCAAGACATTGCTGTGTTATTGGGGCTCCTATATAAAATACATGCAATCTGTATTATTTAATAAGAGGTTTTGTGTGAAAACTATCGCAATTCGTTTCTATTTTCCAGACATATGAATGGTTTTTTTTACTCTGCTAACTTGATGTATAGATGGTGTGACCGGTGATGTAGTGCCCGGCAGTATGCGTGCGCACCTACAGGGAATGTGCTTTAATTCACACTTGATTGATCTTTACTTACCATGCTTACAGTGTAATAGTGCAGTAGTCATGGTCTGCATCCCTAAGCACAATGAGAGACCAGGTACTAAATCTGGTTGCCCGGCAGTATGCGTACGCACCATAAGGCCATGTGCTTTTAAAATTGGCGCTCAGTGTTGTGTGTTTTGCTTTCAAATAGTATGATGTATGCAGTAGTCATGGACTAGTACCTCTAGCATGTCTTTAGATCAGGCGCTAATCAATTTGTAAACACTACTGATGTAAACAACGGTCACCTCATCTATAGCAAACACCCACTAAGGCCATGAAGAAGAAAAAGATCTGTCTCACATACCCTGCGTGCACATTAGTATGTCAAGTCACTTTTGCCGTATAACCCTACACGATGAAACCCAATTTGGGGCTTTTTTTTTAGTTGTCTGGAAAAAAATGTGGCTCAGGCTGAAAAAGTAGGCAATACGGAAAGCTCCTTGCAGGGAAATTTGAGCATTTGGAGGGAAATTTTGGCATTTTGAGGGAACTGTTACTCTTTCATTAAGAAATACATTCCATTTTGGAGGGAAATTTGGAATCGCTTGCCCGGAAAAAACATTTTTTTTCAGGCCATGGAAAGTGGGCCAAAAAACAATAAAAAAAGAATTTCTGTTCTGTAATTAGAAATTAAAAAACAATCGCAAATTGCATTGCTATTTTCCCAAATGTATGTGAGACAGACCTTCTTGTTGGAGGCTTTTAAGCTTTCTGTATTAAAATACAGAAATCTAGTCATATCCAGGAAAATGTTTATTGCAAAAGCCACAGATAGTCAGAAAAAAAAGCGATCACGTTCTGCAACCTGCATCTTAGTTGGTGCGTTCCCTTACATACCTCAACTATGCACTATCGCATTTAGTCTACTCAGCCCTTTTAAGAATGTATCTTATATGCAGTTTTCTAACAGTATACTTCCTTTAAACATGATCAAAGTTAGCTTTTTTCTCCATAAATTATGTAGTGGTAAAAGACAGTATATTACTTTTATTGTCTTTACAAGTTGCAACCTTTTCCTAAGTGAGAATAATTGAACCAAGTTAACACAATCCATGTTAAAAGGAAGTATATCATTAGGAAAGTACATATAAGACACATCCTTTTGCCATAAAAGGGCTGTACTATGGATACCAGTTTGTCAACAAACAATGCTTCAATGTATTAACAAAACAGTATCGATGTAAAGCATGAAATATTCAATTTATTTTAATTTTCAATTGTTGTGATATTTTTCTTTCGATCTTCTAGATAATAAAGAAGACAGCTGCATCAAGATCAGAAACTTAGGTACTGTAAAAGTTGAAATTTTCGCGAGGTTTTTATTTTCGTGAATTTCGCGAATCAATCCTTAACCGCGAAAATATAAACTCGCAAAAATTATTATTATTAACCGTTTTGTTCACAAATGTTGAAAATCGTGAAAAATAAAAAATGTAAAATGCCTGTTATGACCATTTTTCGTGAAAATATCTTCTCGCGAAAATATTGACTTTTACAGTAGTCTGCAGATACGATGACCAGCGCTGGCAAATCATACAATTGTTTATGTGCTAAGAATATTTCATGCTTTACGTCCACTTGCAGTGTGTCTGAACTCGTTCATATGGTAGATTTTATGTAATCTGGACCATAACTTAAAGGTATATTATGTGATCTTTCCAGGGAACGCCCTCAACATCGAAAAAAAAATTGAAAGAAGATTTTCTTGCAGATTTACATTTCTGATCATAAATCATACATACATTCCAAGTTACAGGGCGATACGATTCTTAATTACTTCAAAATCATGATTTAGAGTGAAAATAAACTGTCGGATAATCCGACAGTTTATTATTTTCACTCTAAATTCACTCTAAAACCATGATTTTGAGGTAATTAGGAATCGTATCGCTCTGTAACTTGGAATGTATGTATGATTTATGATCAGAAATGTAAATCTGCAAGAAAATCTACTTTCTAAAAAAATAATGAATAGAGGGCGCTCTCTGGAAAAGATCACATAATATGCCTTTAACATGTGTGTAAATCATAGAGCTATAATAATGTATTCATCATGATTTATGGAATTGAACACAAGGTGCACGATAGACAATGCAACACATTTATATGGAAAATGCCCGCAGTTATTTCAAGATAAAAAAATAGCCCTCCGACGGAATCAATCGCCCAAGAGACGAGCTTTCGCTCTCTGAGTTAATCGCCGCACTCTCCCGCGACTCGATATCGTGGTAGCGCCCTCGTCATCCGACGATTCCTCCTCCTCGGACCCATTGTCCGACACCGCTTCGTCCCTCGCCGCATCATCCTGCCGATAAGACACCGTCCTTTGACCGCGATTTCTCGTCGTTCTCTTCGGTAACGCGTCGTACTCAAAATCACTCGAGTACATACGAGTCCTCTTTCTCACTGGCTGCTTTGGTGGTGAAGTTCTATTATTTCTTCTAGATTTATTATTGGAATGTCTCCTTCTCCTACTGGAATGAGTGGTTTTACCACTACTTCTAGTTCTTCTCGTCATCGACGGCGACGCCTCGGAGCTGTCGCTGTCGTCGGACGCAGAACTCTTCTCGGTGTCGGTGTCCGAGGAGGAATTATGTGAATCTGAGTTGAACCCCTCCTCTTCCTCGCTGCTGCTTTCTTTCCTGCTTGTTGGTTCAACTTCCGCCGCCTCCTCCTCCTCTCCAACCTCATCATCCTCGTCGTAGGACACTTTGGGACGTTTCCTGGGAGAACTTCTCATTCTCGAAAGACCATTTGTCAGTTTCTTTTTACCTAGAACAAAAGAGCGAGATAGTTGAAAAATTAAAAAAGAAATGGAATTTGTTGTTTACAGTGTGTATCAAGAGAGAAAAAAAATGTATGAGATTAACTTTATTTCTCAAAATATATTAAATGTTAGGTGCCTGGAAAAATGTAAATTTCCTCGCAAAAAAGCAGCAACTTTTCCTTTAAAAAATGATAAATTGTCTCCAAATGTTTCTAGTTTTCTTCATGGGTTTAAAGTATTCATGCAATCACATACAATTATTACACTCCATCAGACATTGTGTATCAAGCATTCATGTATGACAGACAAAGGAGTTTTTGCTTGTCATTGATTTGATTAATTTTATGACTATAAATATTAATCATAGAATGGAGTTTTTGAAAATAGCAGGAAAGTGGTGAAAATTCCTGAAAGAGCGTGTGAAATTGGCCAAAAAAGGCCAAAAACAGGCTGAAATTAAATAAAACTGGGTAAATTTTGACTACAAAAAAGCAGGAATTCCTGCTTTTTCCTGAAGATTCTCATGCCTGTAGTACCTTTTAATTTGCCTTTTCCTTTCGTTGATTTCCCTGCCGATCTTGCTTTTGACTTGGTTGACACCATCGCCTCTTCCTCTTCCTCCGTCGCGTCACTATCCTCCTCCTCTTCCTCCTTGGCACTCTCCTCCTCACTGCTTCCCTCTTCCGTATCCGATCCTCCTTTAGTCCGCGTCTTCTTTGCCGTCCTCGTCTTGCCCCTGGTAGCCCTGCTCGGTTCTGCGTCTGACGCGTCCGTTTCCGAGCCGTCGTCTTCTTCGTCTGTGTTTAAGAGTAACTGATATGCTGTAGCGGATAGGCGTACAGTTTACAGTAATGAATGGTGTTAGAAAGCAGCTATTGCATGCATGCAGTGTATGTTAGCAAGGGTTTCATGAAGCATAGGATTAGAAAGCAGCTATTACATGCATGTCGTGTATGGTTGCATGGAGCATTGGATGGTAATGGTATGGCTTTTTGGATGTACCAGCAATGTCCATATATGGACGTGGCTATCAATATTATAATTTATTAACCCTAACCCCTCGGAGTGCTAAAAAATGCTAATCCAAAGTCCTTCTCCAAGCGCATGCGCCGTCGGTTTTCGATGACGTAGTCAACTGAGCCTATATAGTGAGTGCAGTATACTGCGCGAATGTGTAGCTGAGGGCTGTGGCTTAGTGGTTGGGACGTGGGGCTTGAGAACGGAGGGTCCCCGGATCGAATCCCGGCAGGTTCCCGGAGATTTAGTTGGTGTTAGGGTTATGGCATGAAATGAATGAAATGGATATTGGGACGCAATGCAAGATCTAATATTTGGATATATCTGTAGAGTAGAGATATTGCTTTGTTAAAAGGTAGGCACTTTATTTATGCAGTGGGTATTTACAATGGTTACAAGGGTCTTGAAAGGAATGCATTCAGCGTGGCACTAACAAGGTCTAAAGGTCATACATAGGAAGTATTACTTTATACATGCTGAAGGGATGGATGGAGATACAAGGTTTTGAAAGAATAGCGATGATATAACATGTTTTGGTATCACACACGCATCATCATGGTTTGTTTTTGTCTAAGGGATTCTAAATCAGACAATAACAATAATTGCCTGGGGTAGGTCTTTATAATTGAATGAAATGGATTTAGGAAAAAAGTTGCAAGGTTTATCTTTATTGCTAATGCTACAGCTATAGCTTAAAAGGCAGCTATTAGGAGACAGGGAAATGCTGGAGGTCTATTTGCCCATACAACAGGGGGGTTCATCACCTTATATTCATTCATGCAGAGGATGTTAACAATGGTTGCATGTGGTATTTAACAGGATGCCGTAGAATGATCTTATGTTTGGATATGGATATAGATGCTTTATTCATGCGTTTCATTGGTTTTTCTGCCTTTCTATGCTTGTTAAGGACTCCAATGGAAATAAGCTTTGTGTTAAGGACTCCAATGGAAATAAGCTTTGTGTTAAGGACTCCAATGGAAATAAGCTTTGTGTTCAAAGCTTTTTGGGCTATCTATCCTTGGTACTTTCGCTCATATTTTATTATGTCTATATGTTTTTCAAATTGCTTGGTGCAATTTAATTATGTGCATGTATTACATGTTTGTATTTTAGATGTTTCTATCACTATATGATGTTTGAGTACCCAATAAAATAAAATCATATCAAATCAAATTAAATCGATGTCGTCTGAACTAAATATGGCAGCTATAGATGCATGCATGCAGAGGTTAGTTGCAATGACTACATAGGACTTTAAATGGGGTGAATAGAGGGATAAAGAGATTGTCTAAAAGGCAGCTATACATGCAGAGGAAGACATGATTACTTGAATCTTTGAACCGATGGATTTAGGGATACAAACACTGTCTAAAAGGCAGGTAACGTGCACATGAAAGCAGTATACAGTCATCAAAAGAGTACCTTACAAGGTAATAAATGATACTTTTAAATAGGAGTTATACTTTTAGAGCTATAAGCACATAAGTAACTGGTCAGTTACTTTTTTGATGACTGTATATTATCATGCAATGAGAAATTATTGCATGCGATATTCTGCAGGATTGATAATAATTAATCTGATTGATTTAGGGGATAGTTCTAATATCTGGGAATTGTAGATATTGTTTGTTGAAAGGCAGCACAGAGTAAATTATCAAAATTCCCCTCCCTGTCACCCTACCTTCCATTTGACCAATCCACCAGCTTTAAGGTTCGTTCATACTCCTGTCGTTGCACATCGCCCGACGTCGACGGATATCGACGCACGAGTTAAAGCAATCTTAACTTTTATCCGGCGACATCGGCCGATGCGCAACGACCCGAGTATGAACGGACCTTTATTAGACTCGATGAGCTGCTGCTCTTTTGAGTGAATCCACCCTAGTGTGTTGACCAGTGGTGTCTATTCTTCCAGAAAACCTAAATTATTCCCCAGTGCTACCGTTGTCTGACAAAATCCTTCCCAAAATTATCCTTCCCTTATTAATAATGAACTGTAGGCAATGTATGCCCATGTGACGTGACATAAGTCTTCCCTTTTTATGTTTAATTCATTCCCTGCTCCCATCACATCTACTTTTTTGTTTTGTTTTTCTAACTCTCCACCCTATACGATCAATCTGCATACCTTGTTTAACTTTACGAGCTGCCGCCCTTTTCGGTGGAAACGTCCTAGTAGGCGCCGTATTGAGTGACTGTTTACTTCTAGTAGTACTGCTATTTAGTTTCCTGGATGCCCTGGTGCTGCTGCTATTATTGGCTACTCCCCTCGATGACGACCCTGCCTCATCATCCTCGTCGTGGTCATGGTCATCATCGTCATCGTCTTCGCTGTCTTTGTCATGTTTTGAGGTAGATCTGTTGTGCTTCGTTGGGGATCTTCTTCTTTGCGAGGCTGAGCGACTAGTGGACGGCCCACCCTCTTTGCTATGGTTTCTCCTTCTCCTGAAACGAAATGCAAGGGAATGACATTTCAGGGTTTTTTTTGTTCTTCGAAAGCAGAATTCAAGCATTTGCTGATTTTTTTCATTTCTGCCTGTTTATTTCAGAACATTTGTGATGAAGCACATCAAAAGGGGGGACTTTGCGGCTGTGTAATTTTCAAGATAGAGATGATGATGGACAGGAAAAAATAAAGAAAATAATAAGAATTGAGGAATCATTTTCACTTTCAATCTGAATGCCTTGATCAATTTTGTGTCATTTTAAAGCTAAAAAATTACCCTGAGAGGACCCATAATAAACTCAAACTTGACTTCACCTGCTAAGTCCCTTTTGATGTGCAGCATCACATTTTCATTTGCAAAAAGACTGTTGTCACCATCATCATGGCTTTATAGTCACATTTAGAAGCCAACGAAATTGAAATACCTATTACCTTATGTTATCTTAACAATAAATAAATGTATGGAAAATGACTTCAAAAATGGAAAATAAAGTGGATGTAACACAGCGAGTATTTTTAAGACAACTTTTGAATGTGACAAAACTGGACAAAATAAAGAACTCAGACTTATACGAAAGAACAGAGACACAGCCCAGGAGTAAAACCATAAAACGCCGAAGACTATGTTTTATAGGTCACCTACTCCGACTCAATGCTGATACTCCAGCTCGGAAAGCCTTAACAGAGTACTTCAACCCAACACTTAAGGACCCAGGACGGCCTCCGACCTCTTGGTGGTCAACAATTAAAAAAGACCTAAAAAACATACACATTATGAACACTGATTTATGCAATATCATTAAATTGGCTAGTGATAGGGGGGGGGGGGTGGATTGAGCTGGTGGAGCACGCGATGTCCAATTAGGACGAAAAGCATACTGATGATGATGATAAATAAATGTTAAATTAAAGGTGTATGTTTCGATCACTTTAGAAGAACAAAATTCACATCATCATATTTTGATATCAAAAGAAAACTCATATTTTTCTCATTATTTCTGTAAAAATCTTAGGCGCAAGATATGTTTCATTTAGAAATTATAGGCTAAAATGTGGTGAATTACCGTCAAAGGTGGTTGGTTAACTACCCGGCTAGTTTGCGTACTACTCAATGGGCACATTTAATGTCACCTTGTGCTTCTAAAATAAGAACCATTGGAGTTATGCAACTCAAACTTTGGAATATGATTGTTTTAAGGATGACCCTTCACATAGAATAGAAAACATCAAGTTGAAAATCGGGCCAGAAATCGTTAACACCTACCTTTAAACATGAACCAGAAAAGAGATTCAAAATAAGCACATTATACATTTAAAGCTCAGTCAGTTCTTCACTTAGGTTATTTATGAAAAGATGCGATATTTACCTTTTAAATTTACGACCCTTTTTTTTAATCTGCTTTGTATTAGGTTATTTATGAAAAGATGCGATATTTACCTTTTAAATTTACGACCCTTTTTTTTAATCTGCTTTGTATTAGGTTATTTATGAAAAGATGCGATATTTACCTTTTAAATTTACGACCCTTTTTTTTAATCTGCTTTGTATTAGGTTATTTATGAAAAGATGCGATATTTACCTTTTAAATTTACGACCCTTTTTTTTAATCTGCTTTGTATTAGGTTATTTATGAAAAGATGCGATATTTACCTTTTAAATTTACGACCCTTTTTTTTAATCTGCTTTGTATACTGTAATGCCGATTTGTAGTCGTTGAGGATTGACCTGTAGTGATCTTCGAATAGTGCTGATTGGCGTAGCGTCATGCCGCTGATCTGTAAAACAAACAAACAATATCCATTATCAGTTAAATATACAAGATATGACTGGGTGTCCCTGAAATGATTGACAACTGTGAAAGTGGTAATTTTCGCGCGATTAAATGTTCGCGCTTTGCCGACTTTCAGCCATTTCGCTTGTTTTTAAATTCACGATTTGAAAGTTCATTACATAAGACTAATACACAAAATAAATGTTTGTGTGTTTTTATTTTCGTGGTAGCTGCTTGGGGTGTGAAAATTAATGTTAAAATGTCCACGTTTTAAATATTATGTAACCATTTCATGCCACACCTGAACAAACAGAGATGGTTGGCAACCAGCCAGGAAGAGGTAACTCACTTTTTGATCATTTTGAGATATTGGTACCAAAACAATCCTTGTCATCCAAATAATCTGACGACCAAAACGGCCCATTCAAAAACAGCCCCAATTGGAGTAAAGTTCAGTCCAATTCGAATTATTACACACAACTCATTTTTCTCAAAATGTCTTTTTTTTAAATTTTAGTTACATCTTTCTGGTTCTCAACCGTCATCATGATGTCATCAACACAATAAGTAGTGGAGTCAGACCTGCAAATTTCCCGTATCGCATCGCAATTTGTGCCTTAAAAATCATCAACTGCAATAAAACTATCGAAGGCCGGTACAAAATTGCGATACAAGTTTTTGCAGCCCTAAATCAAGTTGCTATTGCGATTCAACAAGGAGTGGCACCTTGACCTCAAAAGGTGCAATTTTGCACCTCAAGACAAATTTGAAAATGTCAGCACTGAGTGGAGTATATTGCGGATATTAGACTGAGAACCACTGTTGTTTTTATTGTTTTATCAAACATAGAATAAATCATTCTGGGACACCCTGTATTGGATATTAAGGTGACTAGATGGGTTTTACTTTGTCAAACATATTTTACTCTTGGTCTGGTGTAACCGCTCGTTATTTCGGGTACCCGGGTACTTTGTTGTACAATCACCTGAACTAAAAAGAAAAAATAGACGGAACCTACCATTTCCCTCCTCATTTAGGTGACAAATTTGTACTCCAAAAATTTGAAAAATAAAAATATAAAACAATTGGGGGACGGGAAGGGGAGGGTACCCACCCGAAAAACGGGTCGGGCACCCGGGTACAAAACTACAAGTTCATTCACAGCCCTATACTGGATCACAGAACACAAAAATATTTTGGCACAAGAGCATTAATTGATCAATTCTCAATCATTTCCAACACACCTTTTGTTTGTTTCTTTTTCATACAAAGACCAATTGCATCCAAGCTTCAGTTGTATATGCAACATTCGAAATCAAAGCCCAACATGTTTACACAAAAAAACACTTTCAAATTGTAGTCGCCACAAAATGGCCACAGGATTTATATTCTGTAAGTACCGTTTTTGTAATTAAAAAATGCAAGGAATAAACAAATGAAAAATAAACATCCTTTTTTTGGATTATTTTCCAACTTACCTTAGATTTCTTATTGGTGTTATAACTCTTGGCGTTGGCGAATATCATGCGGACATCCTTGCTGAGTTCGATTGGATCTTGATACATGCCTGATACAAGCTGCTCACGGACCGTATTGATGTCTAGAGGAGTACTGATTATGGTACGGTAATCCTGAGGATAGAATGGGAACCGGTCAAAAAATGCACCTCAACTAGAAAGAAGTTTTTAGATGAACCCCAAAAAACAGTTCAGGCAGAATTGAATGGGTTTCAATAAGCTTTAAATGAAGAGGTATTTTGCAAAAGGGCCTACATCCATTTTGGCTCTTTTTGAGGAAAAAGTCAAAAACTGTTTCAAATTATTCAAGTTGAGCAATTGAAAAACTGAATGGATTATGAAAAAGGTACACCACATACTAACTTAAATTGAAATAAATTTCAAATGTGCTAGTTTTTAATATTTTTTAAATCATGTTTAATTTTTTTGAAAATTTGGATGTAAGCCCTTTTGAAACAAAACTCTGTTTGTACATTAGAGAAAATAGCACACAAAACAAATCATTTATTTTAATCATTTTTCAAAAATTAGTTTGATATAGAAATGTATAGGGCACAATCATGTTTCACGGAAACAAAGTCATTTTTTTTTCAAAAAGATATAGATCTCATTGTATACAGCCATTGAAGTTGTTGTTTTGTTGCAAAAGGGCTTGTATCCAGAATTAATTATGGATACAAGCCCTTTTGCAACAAAACAACAACTTCAATGGCTGTATACAATGAGATGTATGTCTTTTTGAGAAAAAAAATGACTTTGTTTTCTTGAAACATGATTGTGCCCTACATTTCTATATCAAATGAAAATATGCACCATATCCCTTTTGCAACAAAGCTCTTCAAATACTAATTTTATGTTTTGTACACAAATAGCTTTTGATTGATTTAACAATGTTGTAAATCTATAATTCCACCGCAATATCAATGAAAATCAGTACTACCAATGAAAATCAGTACACACTTGCCCAAGGATAGCTTCCTATTTCCTGATCCCATCAAATTATCTCCGAAGTTTTATGCTAAAAATAACCCTTTTTATGTTATTTTTTAAGCACTTTCTCCCCCCCCCCCCCCCCCCCTATGGTCATCCCCCAAAACACTGGAGAGAGGTCATGTGACAACAATGCGGCATTGTTTAAAATATCTTCTTTACTTGCACACCATAGTTGATTGGCTACTTACGGGGTAAACATTCTCATCCACAGGATACTGAATGGTTCAGAGTCCTGGCAATTCCACATTTTGTGAGTGCTGTAATTATTGAACTATTAAAGGTAGATGTTCCGATTTTCAACTTGAAGTTTTCTATTCTACATGAAAGGTCATCCTTAAAAATGTCGTGTCCCAAAATTCGAGATGCATAGCTATTATGGTTCTTATTTTAGACGCACAAGATGCTGTGAACTGTACCCATTGAGAAGTACACAAACTATATCAGTGGTAACCACCATTCGCGGTAATTCAACGCTATTTCGTCGATTTCTCTGTCATTATACCGAATTAGTCCGTCAAATTTCAGTATGATGATGAGAAAAATACGAGCTTTCATATGATATGAAAATCTCCGTATGTTTGAAATAATTCTGTGTTACGAAAATGTGATCGGGTCATCTACCTTTAATCAAATGCATATAAAAGTATACATTTTTGGAAAGTAAATGGATCAGAGAATCCAAATTTGGCATCAATTTTGACCAAAAATGTTGAGTTTTTGAAAAAAATCACAAAATTCTCTTTTTTGACCCAATTCTTTTTTGAAACAAGCTAACAAAAATAATGTTGGGTAAAATATGCCCAAATCGCTCGATGATGATGTAAAGACACTAACGAAGGGACAATTTTTTTTTTTAACCTAATCTAATATTTTTTGCAATTTTGACCAAAAAGTGCCAAAAAACAATTGATTGCTTTTTTTGACACTTTTCAGTCAAAATTTCAACAAAAAAATAGATAAGGTTAAAAAAAAGAAAATTGTGATTTTCTCAAAAAATCAACTTTGATGCCAAAATTGGATTCTCTGATCCATTTCCTTTCCAAAAAAGTATACTTTTATGTACATTTGAGTCATAGTTCAATAATTACAGCACTCACAAGAGTCCCCCTTTAAAACAACTTCTTTGCTTGTACACAATAGTTAATTGGCTACTTACGGGATAAACACTCTCATCCACGGGATATCTGAATGGTTCAGAGTCCTGGCAATTCCACATCATCTGTAATAGTTCCCGGCATTGACCTATCCAAGCTTTGGGATCCTGACACAACACGCTACGTTTCCTCTTGGCTCCCCGTCCATTAGATGCAGCCTGAAAACAACATCCCATAATATGCATCAAATGTGAACTACATTGACGTATTCAATAAGGCTGTGACTTATACCCGGGTACCCGCCCGCTATTCCGGGTACCCGGGTACCAAATTAGGTACCCGAATACCCGAAATGTAAAAAAAAGGGAAAAAGGGTTTTTTTAAGGGTTTTTTTTTTAGTACAAATTTGTTCCCCAAATGACCTCTATTGACCCCA
This sequence comes from Ophiura sarsii, assembly GCA_035610835.1. Taxonomy (NCBI): domain Eukaryota; kingdom Metazoa; phylum Echinodermata; class Ophiuroidea; order Amphilepidida; family Ophiuridae; genus Ophiura; species Ophiura sarsii. Next base: position 55,821,216 of record CM069446.1, on the reverse strand, counting down.
GTATGTGTCATTTTGGGGACAAATTTGTCCTTTTTTTTAATTTTTTTTTTTTAGTGTATATTTTCGGGGACTCAGTTACCAAACGGGTCGGGTACCCGGGTAGGAAACTACCTGTGCATTCACAGCCTTAGTTTTCAAGCTTCGGAATTCTAACATGGCACACTACATTTCCTCTGGGATCTATAGGGATCTATACATCCATTAGGTGCAGCCTGAACACAACATCCCATAATGCATAATGTGAACTACATTGACGTATTCAATAAGGCTGTGACTTATACCCGCTGTGACTTATACCCGCTGTGACTTATACCCGGGTACCCGCCCGCTATTCCGGGTACCCGGGTACCAAATTAGGTACCCGAATACCCGAAATGTAAAAAAAAGAGGAAAAAAGGTTTTTTTTAAGGTTGTTTTTTTTAGTACAAATTTGTTCCCCAAATGACCTCCATTGACCCCATTATGTGTCATTTGGGGGACAAATTTGTACTTATTTTTAAAAAAATTTGTTTAGTGTATATTTTCGGGGACCCGGGTACCCGCCCGAAAAACGGGTCGGGTACCCGGGTAGGAAACTACCTGTGCATTCACAGCCTTAGTTTTCAAGCTTCGGAATTCTAACATGGCACACTACATACATTCCCTCTGGGATCTATCTATACATCCATTAGGTGCGGCCTGAAAACAACATCCCATAATGCATCAAATGTGAACTACATTGACGTATTCAAGCTTCGGAATTCTAACATGGCACACTACATTGATGTATTCAAGCTTCGGAATTCTAACATGGCACACTACATTCCCTCTGGGATCTATACAGCCATTAGGTGCAGTCTGAAAACAATATCCCATAATGCATCAAATGTGAACTACATTGACGTATTCAAGCTTCAGAATTCTAACATGGCACACTACATTGACGTATTCAAGCTTCGGAATTCTAACATGGCAGACTACATTCCCTCTGGGATCTATACATCCATCAGGTGCAGCCTGAAAACAACATCCCATAATGCATTATGATTTTATATGTGACCTACATTGATCTAAACCTTGAAATTAATTAATTAATTGCTCCTTTACATGGCACAATAGGCTCCTCTTAAAGCTTTTCTTCGACACGTTAGCCTACTGTTAACTCTACTTCTGTAGGCCTCATATTAACCACTTGGCCGCAGCGCCCGTACTTCAAGAATAATTGACCTTTGACCCAAACCATAAATGGCCCATACTTGATGTTATAACCCTAGATGTGAGTGATCACTGCCTTGATAGGTTATGACCCCTGAGATGACCTATGACCGTGTGAACCAGAAGTAGGGCTTAATAGAGTGACCTCGAAATACCACTGTAAATATAAAAATTCGCTGGGCGCGGTCAAGCGGTTAATGCACTCCAGTTGACCGTCTCCTTGGTTACGAGGGTAAATATATCAGGGTTCATACACTTTCTGAGCAAAAAAATTCAAGGACTTTTCCAGGACTATAATTGAAGGCTTCCAGGACCATCGGAGAGAATTTTCGCCAAATAATGACAATATGATGGGACATTGAGAGCTGTCAATGTTTTTTGGGGAGCACATTTTGAAATTCCAGGACTTTCAAGGATTTCTTTTGGAATTTAAGGACTTTCCCGGCCTTAAAAATGAAAAAGTAAAATTTCAGGACTTTCAAGGTTTTCAAGGACCCGTATGAACCCTGTATATTTTAAGGAGATTGTCCTACAACACATCGTACTCACTGCTTTTCGTTTGTTGTTACTATTCTTGCTACTAGTCCCCTGATCCCCTTCGTCCTCCTCCTCCTCTGATGAATGTTTGTCAACATTGACTGGGAGATCATCCTCTTCCTCCGCTAACCGGTTGTACAGGGCGATGGAATCTGTGCAGTCTCTGTCCCTGTGCAACAAAGCAAATATAGAAATAATAACAGCTGGTTAAGAGGTTCTATTCTGATGGATGGTTTGTCACATTGAAATACTGAAGCTTTTTACATCACCATGACAATCGCCCTTCAGACCATCAATCATATTGATGAGTATAGTGCGAGGATTTGTGCACATTTTCGAGTTTACACAGCATGCTTAGTGTGTACGCATTGGCAGCACACGCTGCTCGGACTTGTTTGCACAGTACGCTATTCTGCAATAATTACAGAATAACGTACTGTGCATAGTCTATAGAGACTCATACGGATATCTGTAAAATGACTCAAGTACATTTATTACTCCGCATATAGACCATCTTTTCTATTATGATTATAATACCATGGCAACTAAACCCAAATTCCTCACCTGATGATTTCCAGCAGTAACCTAGTGAGCGTGTCCGCATACTTCACAATTGCACTTCCGGGATAATTGAACGCCAACGCATTCTGCTCTACCAGCCGTACCTCCCACTGCAAGGACGCAACCCTCCTATAGAACCTCCTCTGCAATCGATTCAATATGGTACTCAGATCCGTCGGGTACGCCACGTAGAACGGATAGGTCGGATAGTGATCCAAGTCTACCGGCACCATGAACATTTCAGCGATGCGAAGCGTCATGGCTTCTTCGAGGCACTGGCTGATACGCTCGCATTCCGCGACTTGGTCGCTGTCCTTACCCCATTCTTCGTCCATGGGAGTGTAGATCATGTCTCGGTAGATGTCATGGTTGATGGGCACGCTCCCTCCTTCCGTCTCAGGTAAATCTGGGGAAAGGGAATGTATTTTAAAACTGTAAGAAAATATAGTGCCCTTTAAATTAATATTTCACTTAGGCAAATACAAAAATGTTGTGTTGCCCTGAGCGAAAGACCCTAAAATCTCAAAAATCATCAGGGCGATTTTTTAAAAAAATATTAAAGATTTAAATTTGGGTGTCGAAATATTACTATTTTCTGCTTGAAATGAATAAGTTTGCTTGAATTAATAGTTTTTAAACTATTTTCAGGGGGGACTCGATTCCCTGGTAATCACTCCCACCCTTAGTGATCTCATACTTAACAGTGCGTACTGCGTATCAGTGGGAAAAGTCAAATCAATCGGATTGCTTGATGATATCTAAAAACTATAGGCCTGTATGGATGAATACACCACAAGATTTATGAATCATATTTCTAGATACTCACCGTCTTCGTCGATGATTTCCAGATCCCAAGGGCTCATTAATTCGCTTTCACCATTGTCCCATCTACAGATGAAAACATACACATAGACCACATCAAAAAACAATCACTTTTGAGAAAAACAGAACTTTTGAAATTTCCAGCTTTAGACAATTGTATTTTTTTTTCAATGGAACATATCATGCGCCAGAAATGTTTACAGAAATAATGAGAACAATATGGGGTTTCTTCTGATATCAAAATATTTTGATGGGGGAAAAAAGCTGAAGTGATCGGAAACATACACCTTGAATTATTTAATCCTGGCCCTGTTCCGGCCTTTTTCATGGTAGTTCTTTAGCCCATTTCACTCATCTTATATGCCTCCTAATTGTGCGCATTAGGCAACAAAAAAAACACCCTGTTTTACGGACGGACGGACCGGTCAAGTAGGGTCGGTCAGTCGGGCTTTTTTTAATTTGTTTTTTACCTAAAATGTCACCAAAATCTGCAAAAATCTGGAACTTTTTAAAAATGTGTGAAAAAATGTTTGTGGAATAAATATAACAGGACCTGACGTTTCAATATCTAACAGAATCTTTATCGAAGGTAAAAGGACAGAATACAACATACACAATATAGACTGGGGAACAATGGGCAGGAAATGACGAAAGATAATGTACAGTACAGCTTGAAATAGAATGGACAATATCAACGCACATCAGTCATTGCAATGACTGCACAAATCAGGTTACATCGCAAGGCATTGTTTAATGTCATTGCAATGTCATTTCAATGTCAGTGTCATTGCAATGTCCATTCTAATGTGAGCTGTACTGTAACTCAATGGGGGACAAAGTGACAGATGGATGAATAGGGGAAGGGTTATCAAACTTGACAGCTTGATTGATTAAGTGGATAATATAACGAAAGGATGACATAGACAAAGGGAAGATAAAAAAGTAAAAGGCAAATGGGATTAGAAAAATAACATTGGTGAGTAAAATCCATAATGGTGATGACTATCACTAATGGTGATGACTAAAAAATGATAGATTTTCGTCCAAAAATCGCAAAAAGTGGGTCGGTCGGGCCCCATAAAACAGGGTTGGTTTTTTTCGTTGCATTAGGATACATGTTACAACTTACGCAACACTGAAGCACTGAAAATGGCTGTCGGGATACTCCGGTTGGAACGGCTTGTGATCTACAATCGAGCCAAACCACCAGGCGTCATCGATGGCGGCACGGAAACGGTCTCCTACTTTCCACTGTCTTTGCATAGATTGATCATAGTGTTGACGTAGGACAAGAAAGTCTATCACATCTGCCATGTCATGGTATCTGAAAATTACAAAAAAAGGAAAACATTAAAGCATTTACAGTACATTTTAGTGATACACTGTAAAGGGGACATTTTGTAATATTTTCGCGCTTTGCTTCAAAATGTGCTTGTTTTTATTTTGGGATTTTAAGCTTCCTTACATAGACCTAAATACAAAATGTGTATATTCGCACATTTTTATTTTCACGCTTGTTGATTTTAGAGCGAAATGCGGGAAAATAACTGTGGCACTTTTCCAATTTTTACAGTAGGTTGAATTTCGTCCATAACATTATGACATTATGATCATGATCTTTCAGAATTTTGAAATGGTAATCTAATTTGGCATACAATCAAAATTCTGGCAGGCTGTATCAAAATGTGTTGACTTTTGAAATGTTCAATGTTTATTTTGTTGTTGATAATCTTTACATCCACTGATGTCTTAGAAACCTTTGTTGAAAATTCAATATTTATTTTGTTATTAACAAAACAAATATTGCATTTTCAATATTTATTTGTTATTAACAAAACAAATATTGAATTTTCTACAAAATCTCATTTGGCACTATTGAAATTTGAATTTGATTTAGTCCTTTACAATAATTCCCATACATTACCCATGACATCACAGTGTACATTGTTCCCAAAGCTGTGCTTTTTTAGTATGTACTACAATATGTTACAAAACATCCCATGATAGGTAATAATATCTCTGCACCCAAAACATATCAACTTTATTTTCCCTCTTTTTATCGCTTAGATCATTAACATGTACCTTAACACTTTCCACGCGGCAGGCGTCTGCAGACGACATTCCAATATTTCACAAAATGTTTCAAAAATGTCAACATTATTGAATTTCATCACCGTATTTGGAATCACCATGAGAATTGCATTAAGGTAAGTACACACATGCCTAGTATTGGTTCTGTAATTCTTGAGAAAGACCTGACAGTTGAGAAAGGTTTCTGAAAAATCTGTTTTGCATAATTATGTGACAAAATAGATGCGTTGGAGGCCCAAGTCAATTCCGAGTTATTGGTATGACTTGAAAGAATA
>CM069446.1:55747862-55815636 GCA_035610835.1 Ophiura sarsii | reverse complement strand
CCACTTGAGCGGTTTGTAGGGGTGTGTTGGTGTTTTTTTTGTACACGGTCCCAAAATGTCATGTATCATCATTTTTATGCCGCTCCCACCCCGCTCCCACCCGCTCAACGAACGTGATTATTGTTATGACCACTCCCATGCTCAGACCTATCTAGTAATAGGCCTAGTTAAATTCGGAATATTGGGGGGAAAGTTGATGCGGAAGGGAAAAATTAAAAATAAGGGTAGACACATGTAAAACACGACACCGCCATCCAATGATATTTGGTACCTCTACCCTGGCCCTCTTATCGAAGAAAATGACAGCCCCCCCCTAACATAATCCATAACATACCATGTGCCATTAATAATCCAGGTACTTGATCATGGGGGGGGGGGGGGGGGGCGGTAGCCTAATACGGAACATAATGACCCAAACTATGATTGTGTTTGCCGCCCCCCGGGGATGGCCATGTTAAGCCGGAGTCAGGTAGGTGATCGGGCATCTCGCTGGTGCTGGGGTTGCGCTCTCTCAACGTGGTGGGGCTCAAAAATAACCCGTACCCATTTGGGTTGGGGTGCATAGCAAGCAATAACCCGTGCCCATTTGGGATGGGTGTATAGCAAGCAATAGCTATAACGGGGGGGGGGGGGGGGGTAGAAGTCAAAAAAATTCGCATGGACACAAAATGTCGCAGTCCAAAAACCACTTTTATGAGTAGTTTTACTATCATTGATATTTGAAACTAAGAAAAACGCAATTTTTACCTTAAAAAAAATCAAAAAAGGGGGGGGGGGGGGGGGCGGCGATCGCAACCGTCGCCCCACCCATCTGACGGGCCTGGGGGGGGAGGACACTGGACAAATAATGACACAATGATGTGTGCTGATGTCCAGGTGAGCGTGCATATGCTATAGGGGTCGCGCTCCCAAAATAACTTTTTGAGGTCTATGTTGTGTATACTTCCATAATTGCGGTGCGGTGCTTTTGTTGGATTGTTGGATTTAGAATCGGGTTAAGCATCTTAAGGCCTAGCCTCCTTATTTATATATCTTGTTTTGACCCCACCCCCGCCCACCACCCCCATTTACAATGGTATTAATTTTATGACCCCCTTGCCATATTTTCCTTGTAAAAACACGACACAACCAATGATATTTGGTACCTCTGACCTCTTACCGAAGAAAACGACAGCCCCCTAACATAATCCAGATAATGATATACCATGTGCCATTAATAATCCAGGTAGCCTACTATTATACTTCATGTACCATTCCTTGGTGCCCTTAGCTTGATTATTCATGTTGACTTATATATTATATCAGGAATGACTTTCATGGACTAATAAATATTTCTTGTCTTGTCTTGTGATCGTGACTGTATTTTCTGCGAAAAAACATCCCACAACTTTACTAAATCATACTGTAAAAGCCAATATTTTCGCGTAAAGATATTTTCGCGCATTTAGATATCATAAAGTATAGACATTTCGCGAATTGTTTTTTTTTTGTCACGAATTATTCTTGGGCGTGAGTCTTGATCACACGTGTGAAGCGGTCCGAAACTCTGATTTTCCTGATTTTTACGCACTATAAAAGCTAGTGATTTGTGAAATCAAAATTTCTGAAAAATTGGGACTGTCGATCATATGTGAAATGTTGATAATATTAAAGAAAACAAAATTACGAAGATTTTACAACAAAAATAAATATCCCAGCTAAGGAGAGGGACCCCAGGAGAAGCGATTAAGGTGTATACCCTTATGTTCGCGTGTTATCATTTTCGCGTGTAAATTATTTTGCGGGAAAAGCGCGAAAATAAAACCACCGCGAAAATGTCTGCTTTTAGTAATGGAAATCAGCTTCCAATTTAATGAACTTCTTAACATAATTTGCTTCGATTTCCATAAAATATTCCCGATGAGTATTCTGTTGCGATCGTAGAGGAAACACTGTAAACGGCGGCAACACGTGTTTATTTGCACTACGAAAAAATGGGAACAATCCGCTCAGCCTCTTGAAAATAAGTTGCCGGTTCAAACCTTGATTTTGAAGTAATTAAAAATCGTATGGCTCTGTTACTTGGTAGATCTTTATGATTTATGTTACTTTTCAGCCCTCATGTCTCTCTTCCGTTTGGCATCTTTCTGTTCTGTCCTCATGCATGGTGGTACCGATTTGCCGTTTTCTTTAGGTCATATTGTATCTCAAGGTATACAATAAAAGTTAAAAATATTTAACTTTTGTTTATATAGATGTTATATAGATATACTAAGGTGAAGCCGGAGATCCCATTTTGCCGTTAGAAACAAAACAAAACGTTATATAACAAACAGGTTGTACGCTCGCTCTTAGTCTTAAAAGATACACAAAATCGTTCCCAATGCACGCGTGAGGCCGTGTAAGCGACTGTTGTTATAGTATTGGCATTGGCAACAAAACAAAACGTTTCAACAAACAGTTTGTACGCTCTACAATGCCGTTAGAAACAAAACAAAACGTTATAGGCCTATAACAAACAGGTTGTACGCTCGCTCTTAGTCTTAAAAGATACACAAAATCGTTCCCAATGCACGCGTGAGGCCGTGTAAGCGACTGTTGTTATAGTATTGGCATTGGCAACAAAACAAAACGTTTCAACAAACAGTTTGTACGCTCTACAATGCCGTTAGAAACAAAACAAAACGTTATAGGCCTATAACAAACAGGTTGTACGCTCGCTCTTAGTCTTAAAAGATACACAAAATCGTTCCCAATGCACGCGTGAGGCCGTGTAAGCGACTGTTGTTATAGTATTGGCATTGGCAACAAAACAAAACGTTTCACCAAACAATTTGTACGCTCTACAAAAGTATACACGAAATCGTTCCCAGCGCACACATGAGGCCGTGTAAGCGACTGTTGTATATTGGAAAGTGACGTCAGACGTGTGATGTGTCTCTCGCGTGACGTCATTATGGGGATATGCCTTGCAGCGCCCAGTGATACGCGTGCGGCGGTCGCATCTCATACGCGAGGTCACGCAGGGATGTGTCTCGCATCTCATACGCGAGGTCACGCGGGGATGTGTCTACCGCCCTTGCGTATCATAGGGGGAAATCATCACGCAGAAAAGTGAGACCAACTCCAATGTCATACTCTCGCGTTATCCGCACGCATCACTGCGCCCAGTGATACGCGTGCGGCGGTCGCATCTCATACGCGAGGTCACGCGGGGATGTGTCTCGCATCTCATACGCGAGGTCACGCAGGGATGTGTCTCGCATCTCATACGCGAGGTCACACGGGGATGTGTCACTGGGGATCACTGGGGATACCCTTAACAGCGCCCAGTGATACGCGTGCGGCGGTCGCATCTCATACGCGAGGTCACGCGGGGATGTGACTCGCATCTCATACGCGAGGTCACGCGGTGATACATGTCTACCGCCCTTGCGTATCATAGGGGGAAATCATCACGTAGTGAGACCAACTCCAATGCGGGCTCCAATGTCAGTATACTCTCGCATTGTAAGATTGCCTAAATTTAGCTTAATTCATGTTGGCTCCAGCTCCTACACCCCATGTACAAATTGACTATCCGTGCGCATGCGTTTCATGAGGTAAGAATAGAAGACATGAAACATAGCAACCCCGGGTAGCAACCGACCTGTTTTTTGGTTATTTCCATAGTAATTGAATAGTTTTGCAAAAAATAGTGTCCAATGGTTTAATGGCAATATGTACTCAATCAATGTACGCAAAAATCAGAGTTGAAAGTCAAGCCATCTCTGAGAACACTCGCGGACAAGATTTAAGTTCGTCCTTTTATTTATATAGATATCTTGCCTCACGTCCCGTACGGAATAAACTGTAATAGCTACAACGTATTTTAATTGATTTGAGCGAATGCGAGTCAACTCGGCCCATTTACCAACCCGGCACATACCGACTGGGCCCATTGACCGACTCGGCCCATTGACCGACTTGGCCCACTAATGCAAGTAGGCTACACCAAATTTCAGAAATCACCAGATACCATTAATCCTAACCTTATTCTGCATTTCCCCTAAATTAAAAGTTGCAAATGATCATCAAATTTGCTGCGAAAGTTCGCGTTCGAATTACGAAAAAAACTCAAAATTCGGCAGCTTTGCAAATTTTTACATGGTGAACAATTTGCAAAATAAACAAACACTAGAAACAATCCAGTCCCTAAAATCCGTATGAAATGAATAAAATCAGGTTTATTTGTGGTCCAAACTTATTTTCTTGCATGAAACAGTGCTATTGTAATATAAAAACGCTGATCAGGTCGTATCTAAAATAATAAATAGGATTTCTGCACCAAAATGCTAGGTGTTATTTTTTCATTTTGCAAACACCATATTTCCGATGTAAAATACACTTTATGGTACTATAACTAAACCACACTTTTGACTCTTATAGAAAACAATAGCAAAATTGATCTATAAACTTGAAAAAATAGTATTTCGAAACAACCAAAACTCTTCGAAACTCTTGCGTACTGTGACACATCTTCGAAAAGACTAAAGCTGCGAACATACTCCACCTATGCTCCAAACGCTGTGCGGTAGCGTTGCCACTGTACGCTGCGGCTGCTACGCTCGTCACAAATGTACCAACGCTCTACCACACCACGCTACACGTTAGCGTCGGGCCAGCGCGTGTAGTGCTGGGCCAGCGCTGTTATCATACTTTTTACGCTCAGTGCAACGCTATCAAGTTGACTGGCCGGTTTGAACATGAGCTTGGATGTAGAGCGTTCACCGCTCTCTCAAAAAAGCGTTGATTAATTGGAAAACGCTTTGCTGATCAAGCGTTGCTTCGACCTTTTCGTAAGCTGTGTTGCGCATGAGAGCGCAAGCAAGCGCAAGCATTGGAACGTAGATGGAGTATGTTCGCAGCTTTACTTTCCACCCGGCACAACTGCGGAATGCTACGTCATAAATCCAGGCACATAACTAGGATTTTTGCCATGGGCAAATTTTGTTCTATAAGTTGGATCTTTTTTATTACCAGGGGAGAGAATTGGTGGGGGGTTGGGTGGTTGGCCAAAGTGGACCTTTTTACAGAAATATGGACCTTGCAGTCAACTAAAGCGGGTTTTTTTTAACGTTCATAAGCATCAGTGTTCGGACCATCTTGGAGAATTTGAATACATCGTAGCCAGGAGGGGTGGGGGCGAGGGCAATTGCACAAGTAGCTTCAAAAATGTTACCCGCCAGTCGGACGGGTACGTTGCATCTTCACCCGCCCGACACGAAAGTTACCCGCTATGGGCGGCCGGGCGGGCGGGTCTTATTTCCATCCCTGTGTGGAAGTATGCAGAACTTGAATTCAAAATTTTCTGAAAATATTATTTCTGTCAACTCTACGCGGCGGCGAATAGACGGGAGGGAGGGGGTGGACGGGCAGGCGGGGTGCAGAAGTTAGCAGAACTTAAATTCAAAATCTTTTAAAAAGATTATTTCAGTAAATTCCACGCGGCGGTGAACGGAGAGGGTGCGGGCTTGCTGATGAAGTATACATAACTTGAATTCAAAATCTCTTTAAACAATTGTGTCTATCAACTCCACGTGTCTTAGAATCAAGAAGGGGGGGGGGGTTACGGAAGAATGCAAAACTTAAATTCAACCTTAAAGATTTGGTAAAGATCATTAGTGTCAACTCCACGTGTCTTAGAATAAAAAATGTCTTTTTAAATACTATTTAGATCATGTTAGACCCCGCGCCGTTCGGAGAGGGGGTTTACGGAAGTATGCAAAACTTAAATTCAACCTTAAAGATTTGGTAAAGATCATTAGTGTCAACTCCACGTGTCTTAGAATAAAAATAGTCTTTTTAAATACTATTTAGATCATGTTAGACCCCGCGCCGTTCGGAGAGGGGGGTTTACGGAAGTATGCAAAACTTAAATTCAACCTTAAAGATTTGGTAAAGATCATTAGTGTCAACTCCACGTGTCTTAGAATAAAAAGTGTCTTTTTAAATACTATTTAGATCATGTTAGACCCCGCACCGTGTTAATATCCTGTTTCATAAAATCTATGACATCACAGGCAAAATAATTTTTAACCTCTGCGATAGGAAACATGATTTGTTTTTGTTGTGCATGCAAATCGGCAAATATATCTATGTTCACCTCTAACATGGATAGAGGTTGTGGCAAATTGGCGAGGGTTTCCATGCGTGGACTATGATCTATCGTTGTTGAAATAAACTTCCTTTTACTGCAGGTGACACTGCCTGATCAAGGAATGTTGTTATACATTTTTGCTTCTTTTTTTGCTTCCTTCTGGTAGTTTTCTTTTTGTTTTCTTTAACCCTTCTGCTTTTACCTGCTTTTGCTGGTTGAACCATAATTTTTTTTATCAGTTCTAAGTAATGTTCAATTTTCTCCTTTAAATGTGCATATTTCTGCTATTTCATATTTTAAATTGAAATGCAAATTTTACACATGAACATTGTTTGAAATGATTTGTTTGGACTCACCGATGACCTATCACTGGTAACCAATTGTAACAACCATTTTTGAGATACCCCCCCCCCCCCCCCCCCCCCCCTCCCCTCTTGAGTACCCAAAACCTTTTGGTCCCCATCCCTTTCGACAACTTCAAACTTTTTTGCCCAGTTTACCCAGCGCCCACCAAATTATTTCTGAACACACCCTTGGTGTCTACTGAAGATAATAACTCAGTGCATGCATTGACATTACTGGAGATAGCAAGACAGTGACACATTGACTCATTATGCACTTATCAACTGATGTCCCGGCCCCTGGGTACCTGGGGATGGCCGGGTCTTGTAACGCACTTAGCCGAGATTTTACTGATTTTTAGTGCCCGGGTGGCCGGGTTTTGTAGGTTGTTTGTGCCGGGATTTGTTAGAGGATTGCAACACCAATCAAAATAGCCGGGATATTGGTGTCGGGTGTGGCCATGTTTTGTAGGTTGTTTGTGTGCCGGGATTTGTTAGAGGATTGCAAACCAATCAAAAATAGCCGGGATATTGAGTGTCGGGCTTTTGTTATGAAGTTTTGTTATGAAGTTGACCGGGACCAGCCGCTTCCAATGCTTCAAGAATAAAGAGTATCATATCGTCGTCATGATCGTCCGATATAGACTAGAGTACCGTCTGAACTTCAAATATATGGTCTCCGAGTTGAATGTGAATCCAATGAGGTTTTTTTGGGGGGGGGGGGGGGGGGGGGTGGGGGTAGGGCGAGGGCTGGGTTGATCAGAACTGATATCATGAACTGTCATTTTTATTATTTTTGTTTTTATCGTGAGGATTTTGCGGAAAATTCGTTGAGAGAATTTAGAAGCCGGCAAAATATTTATTTTTTTCCCTTGGAAATGTGCAACTAGTTTGTCGAAATATACCAAATTAATGTAACCAAATGTAATAAAATGATCAATGTGGATTTATTTGAAAGTGTTCCGAGTGTTTTTCATTTCCTTTTGGTCTTTTGAAATATAAATTGGACGTCTCATTTCACTTCCGGGTTTTCCGCCATTTTGACTTTGTATGCTATTTTATATGTGTTTCATTCCGAGGCTCATTTTTTGCCTTTTTGCATCGCAATTCCCGGCAGGCTGGGGCCAGGATTTGTACGGGGGTTTACACAAAATTTGTGCCCGGCAAGGCCGGGGTTTGTGCGGGGGTTTACACAAAATTTGTGCCCGGCGCTGCCGAGACTTGACCGAGATTTGGCCGGGGAATGTCATTTTGAAAGTTACATTTTACATGCAAGACCCGGCCATCCCCGGGTACCCAGGGGCCGGGACATCAGTTGATAAGTGCATTACTAGGCCTATCTACTGAAATAACACTATCTCAGCGTAGCGACATATTTATATCTACCGTACTCAAGAAAATAGCAATGTTATCATAGGGCAGTGTAATATCAAAGAAGATTTCTTGATGCACCCCAGGATGCTTCACTTTCATCACATGACCACTGATTTCTGTCACCAGTGTCTACTGGTTCCCATCGACATTACAGTCCAAGGAAATGCTTATAAAGTTGTTAAACGAGGGTCTTTAAGAAAATCCTGTTGCAAGTAATATGATTGATGTGTCTTTAATACAGTCCTCTCTTGATTTTCTTAAAGACCCTATATTTTTATAAATACAAGTTTTAGTTGAGATTCAACTTCTTTCATATTTTGTGGCCAAGTTTACCCTATCTGTACTATGTAGTACTATGGTAGAGGTCAGACGACCTCCAGCTGTTAATTACTTTAACACATGTGTGGCACTGTTTGTTTTGGTGATAAGCCCTGCTGAATGATTCGCCCTGCTGGTACTGTAGGGGCGCTAAGCATGATGGGGTACATCAAGAAATCTTCTTTGGTGTAATATTATACAAATACTACATGGTTAGAGGGGAAATAGTGCAATATATTTTCCCGAGGTACTGGCTACAGGCCTACCACCCCGAACCCGGAAGGGTGAGGGGTGGTAGGCCTGTAGCCAGTACCTCGGGAAAATAGAGTGCCCTATTGCCCCGATCATACCATGTAGTATAAATGCTTTATTACACCTCACTGTGACTCTGGGGATGAGGTTGTAGGGAAGTACATGTAGCCAAAACTACTACCACACGGGAAATAGCTCAATTTCTTCAATAGCTCAATTTATTATCACTGTGGCCAGCTCAATTGACCAATGAAATGGCAGGATTTATGCCTATTATCTCATGAATATTTATGTGTAATAATGCTATCTACTGAAGATAGCAATATGTTAGGGGTGAATCATTGCTATACTGAAGATAGCAATATCAAAGTGGAGGTAGTGAGTCATCACTGTCTATTGAGAATAGCAATATCTGAGGGCATTGATGATTGATGCATTGGTATCTATGTCCGAAAATTATAAATCCTCAACTTCAGTTTCGCTGAGTAGAAAGTTGTACAAAGAACTAAAGCCAAATGTTACAGATGATCTGCGCAAGTCAGAGCATGTTATAATCATGACGTCACTTTTGATGCTAGTCTTGTTCCCATGCCGCAGAGTGTTACGAAAAGGTGCCAACAAAAATGACTTGGAATAAAACTATTGACAATTTCATAATTGTAAACAATTATGAAATCCATCGTGACTCGTGAGCGAAAAAATAGTGGGCTATATACAATTTACAGATTATCACACCATTTAACAAGTTGGTAATTTCTCGATCTATGAACCTCTGGACACTTTTTATAAGAATCAATTCTTATGCCTATAATTAAAAATGGTATCAGCATTTGTTCATGTATAGGGATGCGAAGGTTAAAAATGCATCATTATGTTGACTTCACTGATATGTTGGCCTATAGATAGCAAAATTAATGACATGTGATCAGAACTTAAATACATATTAAGGACTCGTGACTCAGACTCGGACATGAAGGCCTCAGACTCGGTATCGGACAGTAAGGACTCGGACCCGAGAGGTAAGGACTCGGGTAGGGTGGACTCGACTACAACACTGGTAATTTGTTCTAATATAATTTTTTTTTAACAAAACAATTTTGTCTAGGATATATTTTTTTCCAAAATAAGGCTTTGTTTTGGAAATATTGCTAAAAACATTGGAAAAGTGTTAAAGTCATGGTTTTTTTTCATACATTTCGCTAGAAAGGGATGCATATCTCAAGTATTAAATCCTAATAGAACAAATTTGCTCCTAGCGCTGAAAGTCCTCCACACAATGGTAGTAAAAGCTTACCTGATAGTTTGATATTTTTTTAGTTATGTTGTCTGAAAATTTGTAAAATTCCTTCAAATTTGAACTTCTAGAAAACATCGATAGTAAAAATATTGACATTTTCCACCATTTAAAGCTAAATGTTCTCTGAATACACGGGCGTGTGACCTAAAAGGGGAGTATTTATAAATTATAATACAGAATAAACTATCAGATTCAATTGATATTGTCATAATGTGAAGAAATTGGAAGAAAAATTAAATTTAAATGATCGTAAGACTGGCCGTTGTTTACATTTTTATACATGGAACATTTGAAATGAATCGGTTGAACTCATCGATGACTTTAATATCACTTGTAACCAATTGCAACAACTTTTGAGACCAATCCAATCCAATTGTCATCAAATTTTAAACATGAACATTGTTTGAAATGCACACGATTTTATGGAGACCTTGTTATAAATGTTATAAAAACTAATCTTTGCAGATAGACACAGAATAGCAGGACAATGTGAGACAACCAATGAAGATGGAATCATCCATTCAGAATTTATGATTTCAGAAACAACACCGTATTCTTTATTTCTATCTTTTACATATTTGTACATGTACCAATATAACCAATATCAGAATGGACTACACACATTGTTCGGAAAAAGAAAATACATAAAATTTGTTATAGCGGGCCTCAAATTAAAAGGGTTGACTGAAAAAATAGACATCCAAGGCATTTTCATAATTTTAGAAGCAAATTTACAACAGCTCAGTTCTGCAAGTATTAATGAATAATACTGCAAGTATTAATGAATTACAATACCATGGTAGTATAGTAATTGGGGTACAACCACTTCCATGGTACAACTGGCCTGCACACAACAATACTTGCAAACGATAAATGTGACCAGTCACATCAAAAAGGACATGTTGTCGGCAAACACAGTTTTGAGGTAGAGGCAAATATATTTGGTGAAATATAAAGAAAATAATAGAAACAAATATGCTTCTTCAACTTATATCTTGTGATCACCTTCAACGTGGTATCATTTTCAAGCTTAAAATGTGTTCTTTCAAGTCATGACAATAACTCAGACTTGACTCATGTCGCCAACATGTCCATTTTGATGTGACGGGTCACAAATGGTTTAGACAAAATACAGAATTTTAAAAATAAATTGTCAAAATTACTTGTGACAAGTGAGGTAAAACATGCTAAATACATTTTAAAAATACAATGCAAGAGACGCATTCTTTAGGCGATGAAAAACAACAACCCTGTTTTACGGGTGGGTGGACAGAGTAGGGTCCAGTCGGGCGGGGTTTCATTTTAAAAATAACCTAAAATATCACGAAAATCTGCCAAAAACAGCCGATTTCAAAAAACTGCAAAAAGTGGGTGGGTCTGTAAATCAGGATTTTGTTTTTCGATGGTGAAATGATATCGCACAGACGCACAAGAGATAATTGAATAATGTTGGAGAGCTAGTAGTTAATGTCGGGTTTAAAACGGGGGAAATGCGACTTTACACGATTAAAAAATGTTTGCCAGAAAATATTTATATTGCACATTTGGAGAATCAGATGATCTCATGTAATTAATGGTGATAAACAGGCTGTAAATAAATGTAAGTGTGGAAATTTGGAAAACAAAATAGCCTGAAAATTCTCATGACAGACTGTGATAGTTTATGTACAAATTCAAAATAGGATGATAAACATGTTGCTCATATCTTTTAAATATTTTCATCCACCGGAGTATGTTCATCATGTAACTTACACTTTATTGGTGTTCTGATATCAGCATATAATATTGTTCTGATTAAACGGTTGTGTAAGACTCTTTATTGAGGGTAAAACAGCTTCAGTGTCAAGCACTGCTTTCCAAGCAGGCCCTCATCATACAGAAAATATTACAGTATAAATTACAAAAAAATATTCAAATATTTACATATATACATAAATCAAACATAGCAAAACATAAGAGCAAAGCTTGGCAATTCCAGGCATATGCTGCCCTAACGTGAAATGCGCGCAAGGATTTAAAATTTGGCATAGCCAATGTAAATTATTACTGGTATGATTTCTTGTAAGATGTGAATGGCTGTTATGAACAATTCAAATTATGGACTCAAATTTCTCAAACATTTAATTTTAAGGGGGTTGAGTCAGAGTTGGCCTATGTTAGAAAACCATTTTACACAACTTTCCAAAATAACAGTCGATAAGTGTTATATACCATATTGTAGCCCTTGATGTCTAGTTTTGAAAAACGCTTTTGGTTTCGCTCTCGTTGCCATGGTATCCGAGCAAGGCCTCTGATTGGCTAAACATGGGGAGAGTCATAACTCAAAAACCAAATAACCCACTGGGGTCATATTGGAGGGATAGATGTATTAAAAATGTTGGTTGCCATGGTAACCAGGCCGCAGCCAATCAGGGTATTTTACACTGTAATTTAAAAACGAGAACGAAATTTCAAAAAAACAAACTCTTCATCATTTTGTAAGTTAATTCTACTAATTGCATCACATAACGCGCACGCATACTCGCGGCGCTGGCGTACAAACCTGAGTTTTGAAAGGCGGAAGATACACACGCGTGCGTAAAAGCTGCTCCTGTTCAGTTATGTCACTGTGTCGAGATGGCCAAACAGAGTATAGTTACACATTTTTGCTGTTTTGAGGAGCCCATTATCATAATTTTTAATGAAAGAATCAACAAAACAATAAAATACATAAGAAATTCATTGTTACAGAATTTCTAACCCCATAATTTTGTTACATAAAGTATAGGAATTGCCGGGTTTTTTTGACGAAATTTCTTGAAAAATTCATGTAAGTACAATTGGTCATATCTTGAGAACTACATACCCGATTGCTATCAAACAAAAACCTTCTGAAAAAGGAAATTCCACAGATTCTAATCGCTACATTATCTCACTTTTGCCAGTGTGTTCAATTTGACCAAATTGTTATGAAACTCAGAAAAAATTGACCAAACACTTGCAGTCTTGCTTGGTATGAATTTGAACAGTTGGACCATAATGGACTGGCATAATCAAAATAAGGGATCACAAGAGCACTGGATAACATCATATCTTTAACCATTTCAATCATAGCAGCGTTATAGGTGAGCGAAATATCATTAAACCTATCTACCACATGTATGGTACTGGTACCAAATAGAATAAATTTAGTCTTATCGATATTTAATGTAAGTTGGTTTGTCTCCAACCAATTAATTAGCAACTAGTTCTATGTTTAATGCCAAATAAGTTGATATAGTTAATCGGTATATTTAGATACATAGTAAAGTGGTATCATGAGCATATATTATAGTTTTACAATTTACAGCATTTGGTAAACAAGTTACAAATAAAATAAATAACAGCGGTCCTAATATTGAGCCTTGTGGAATATTTGTCTTTGCATGCAAATGCGTTCAAAAACAATCGCAACGTGTCGTGGGGTCTTGTTGATCAGGGCCTGCGATTGGTCAATTACATATTTGTTTGCAATTGTACGTCACATCTTCCGGTTTTGCTGCGCCCTCGGGAATGGTATACGCTGTGATCGAAAAATAATTTTGTTTGAAACTGTTACGGCTTGGACTCCAAGTTTAACTCCGGCTGTGAATACTTAGTGGGTGTCCATAGGTCCGTATTAGTGGGTGTCCATAGGTCCATATAAGTACGCGCAGGCTCTGAGAAGCCTCTTGGCTGTGCGGGTGCCATTTTCCAGCTCCTCCCAGTAGTTGGAAATTTTACCTTGTAGGAACTTATACTTTCTCCGCTGGTACCGCTGCACTTTCCCTTCGTCCATTAACCTGGTGTAGATTTGAGCAAGCTGGGCCTCTTGGTGGAGGAGATTGATCAGCAGATACATCGGTAGCTGCCCTTTATTTGCTCGCCGGTTCAGGCGATGGTGCCAGCCTGTAGAAAATAAAATGTAATCAACATAAGTCCACTGAGCCCAAGAGCTTAGCCCAGTCTAAGCTTAAGCTGAGTTGAATTGAACACCACCAGGGTTGTTCAGAATGTATGGGTGACCAACTCCTTTCATATTAATGGGCATGTTAGCCAACCACAGAGTCAAGCCCAACTTGGCTGGCTCAAACAAAAAGGTTATTAATATTATATAATTATATTCAATTTATAGAGCGGTAATTTAACATCGGCATCCTGTATTTTGGGCTTGATCAATTTACGTGTCGATACACCCAAGTATATTATTATTCCTGGCTTCACCCCCTTGGACTCAAAGACAGAGTGGACACTTTTCTACTGCCCTTTGTCTAGTTAACTTGCACAGAGCAGATCTTGTAAACTTTATGAGAAATAATAATAATCAGGGTGCTGCCAATTCAGGCAGACTTCAGTCACTGATGGCATTACGCTGTTTACTCAATTTAACATCGGAATCCGATCAGCAAATTTTTCACGATTCTCTGCGAAAGGCCCTGGTTAATTGACCAATGTATTTTGGGCTTGATCAATTTACGTGTCGATACACCCAAGTATATTATTATTCCTGGTTTCACCCCCTTGGACTCAAAGACAGAGTGGACACTTTTCTATTGCCGTTTGTCTAGTTAACTTGCACAGAGCAGATCTTGTAAACTTTATGTTTTACGAACCTTCCACATCATTGTTTGTCCGTATCGATTGCTTATACACCGACCAGTCTGCAGGAGTCCACCTTCCGTTAATCCAAGTAGCTTCCACATATGCCATAACTGCTCTTAAGCTGGCTGAGTTTGCTTTCCTCTTCATTTCTTCAAATATGGGGGGGATACACTCTGCTGGGAGACAATGAAGGACCATCAGCTGCCGAAGAAATTTGTGGACAGCATCATCATTCTTATATGCTGGTTTCAGACCTAACTCCTGAAATTATAAAGATAGACAAATATTGAGATGAGCAATGTCATCAACATTTTGGGGGATGGTCGCCCTACCGTACAGGGGGTGCCCGAGGTGGTTTACACCCACTGAAGCGGGAAGTTTTGCTGGATTTGTACCGTTTGGTACAGGGGGTGTCTGAGGAGGTTTACACCAACTGAAGCGGGAAGATTTGCTGGATTTGTACCGTTTGGTACAGGGGGTGTCTGAGGTGGTTTACACCCACTGAAGCCGGAAGATTTGCCGGATTTGTACCGTTTGGTACAGGGGGGGTCTGAGGTGGTTTACACCCACTGAAGCCGGAAGATTTGCTGGATTTGTACTGTTTGGTGTGTATAATGTTAAGGTAAATTTTACAAAAACAACATGAATATTTCTATTAAATCCGTTTTATCATCAACAGCCTTACATGATGACAAAGCCTGTGTGGCAAATGAGATTGGATCAAGACTTGAAACATTTTAAATTTCAGCTTCATAGAGCAGCGCACTTAAAAAGTGGTGGAATTAGGGATGACATTTTCAGGGAAAAGAAAGGTGAAACGGCAGGGGAAGAGTTGCTCTATAACATATCAATATGTGAAGGTTGAAATACATCATTATGTTGACATCACTGATATGTTGGCCTATCTATAGATAACAAAATTAATGACATGTGATTAGAACTTAAATACATAAGGACTCGGACATGAAGGACTCAGACTCTGGTAGGGTGGACTCGACTACAGCATTGGACCAGAATGTATACGACACTTACCATAATCTTCCTCCATACAGCTTGCGTCCAGTGAAACCCACAGCCCATGATATTCGCATAGGGGAAGATGGCCTTCACTGCTTTCCACTCTGCTGCCTCAAAATCCAGGACTACCTCTTCCAATCGGAAAATGTCTGGCAAGATGTCAGAGATGGCCTGCAGTAAACAGAACAATAAAAATTTAAGTACAGTCCAACTGCAATTATCAATGTAAGCACTAAACAGCACTACCAACATCAAAAGACGGTTTTCAAATGCTTCAGAGAGTGAAAATAAGGTGATCAGGGGATCATTCAGCCGATCATTCAGCCGAATTACAGATTTCGGATAACTGGGGGAGACTGTATAAGAAAAGGATAATATGCTACATACATATTTACCTTGGAATGAACCATTTACCTGGGAATGAACCATTTATCTTGGAATGAACCATTTATCTTGGAATGAACCATTTTGAAACACCAATTGTGGTTAAACTGCTAAGTCGTCAGGAAAAATAGCTCAACTAACTCAGGAAAGCTGTGTTGGGGTAATGTTATTGACAAATAGACAAAATGTCTACTGCATGTTACTGGTATGAGTCCTACATACCAGCATTCAAAGCACACTTTTTACGAATGACTTTTCATCAGGCCTCATGAAGAGCCACCACACAATGAATGAATGGTTTGTGAATTTTCTTCAGAAATGCGGTTAGAACTGTGACTCTGCCTACCTGTAATACATCCTTGTAATCGTCTTCTGTCCTGCCAGACATGAGGGCAAATGCCAGCGGCACCTGCTTGCATGCATCCTGTCCATCAGTGATGAAGGCATGTATCGAGAAGAGCTGTTTAAACGGATCTGCAACCACCTGTTGATACAAAAAGTAATGTGAAAGAATTGAGAACAAGGTTATGGTTTCACATTAAATACAAGGGGTTATCGCATAATAAACGTTTTCACACTGGCCCGACGATCGATCTTTAGACAATTGATCATCCTGTCGCTATGACGATTGATCGTCAATTCTCTGGGTGAATCCAATGGCCGATGATCGATTGAAGTTCGTGCGTGTTTTGAAACTGCTGAATTGGTCTACTGCTTCACTTTACTTGACCATCTAACATCAGACACTCTCAGAATACCATATCACCTGTCACAGACTAAACCAAAAGGCATGATCATCCATGATACAATCATACTAGCCACAGTAGCACTGTGCAGACAATCTGTTTAAACTTTAACAATATTTTAGCAATATTTGATCTACCTGTAATACTGTAAAAGCTGAAATTTGTGCATTCAGAAGGTCGCCCGTGAAAAAAAGAAGTGAAATGTCTATGATATCAAAATGCGCAAAAATATCTTTTTACGCGAAAATATTGGCTTTTACAGTACATCCTTGTAATCTTCTTCTGTCCCGCCTGACATGAGTGAAAAAAATTATAGTTACCTTGAATGTGGCGTCAATGTACCACCGCTTCGCTTTTGCCAACAACTTTATTTGGTGTGGTGTGGCGAAAACCAGATGTCTCCTTCCTGTGGTAATGTTCACACAATCATGCTGCAGGAAGGTATCAGGTAAATGTTCTTTGTCAAGGCTGAAGTTTAGGTTTCTTGGATGCTTTGGTCGAGATCTTTCCCTCGCTCGATTAAGTGACCGTGCCATATTTTTAACACTGGGCAGACTCGGTAGTGGAATCGGGTTTTCAGACGATATGGCCAATAACATGGCGCCTTCTACAATCTCGGCTGCCGCATCAAAAGGCCTGCTCACTGCCAGGTCTTTGGCAGATGCCGTCATCTTCAATACAACATCTGTGTTCACAGTTGGGGTATGATTATGTCCTATTTCCTTCAAACTGAACACACCTCCTTTTTGATAGACCTCTGCTTTGCAGTTTACTGGTTTACTCCTCTTTGAACAACGCCAATGTGTTGCTGTGGCATTGGTCCTTTTTATTGTGTAGGAGTACCCATGAGGATCCACCAACTTGGCACCCCGCCGTTCTGAAGACCGAGGGATAATTTGATATTCCTCGGTGTCCTCATAACTTCTCTCTTGGACAAAGGTTGGGTCTTCGATGGCGGATTCCATGACAGGCTCAACCCGTCGTATTGTAATTTCTTCATTCTGTAGAAAGAAAGAAAAAA
Source organism: Ophiura sarsii (assembly GCA_035610835.1). NCBI lineage: Eukaryota > Metazoa > Echinodermata > Ophiuroidea > Amphilepidida > Ophiuridae > Ophiura > Ophiura sarsii. The sequence goes on along the minus strand of CM069446.1, from coordinate 55,798,169 downwards.
AAATAATGTGTAAAATGAGAAACCTTGGTACTAGCAATAACTCACTCACCTGAAAAGACAAAAGTTTATGTGGTACATAAACTTAACAACCTTTGATGGCATTTTCCTGCTATCTAGAAACCCTACTAGTATTGCTGGACACAAGCATAATGTTATTTGGTAGTTAGTCAATACCGTGGAACGTCGAAATGACTCGAAAGGCATGTTAACCCTAACCCCCCTGAGTGCTAAAAAATGCTAATCCAAAGTCCCTCTCCAAACGCATGCGCCGTCGGTTTTCGATGACGTAGTCACCTGAGCCTATATAATGAGTGCAGTATACTGCACGAATGTGTAGCTGAGGGCCGTGGCTTAGTGGTTGGAAGGTGGGGCTTGAGAACGGAGGGTCCCCGGATCGAATTCCGGCATGTCCCCGGAGATTCAGTTGGTGTTTTTTTCTCGAAAATTGTGATCCCGATCAAACATCCTAAACCGGGGTTAGGGTTAACAACACTCTCCAGATCTCTTAAAGGGACATTAAGTGGTGTTGACAATTTTAAATTTTTAAAAATTTACTTCAGATTTCAATATATTGTTGTTTCTACAAAACTTGAAAAACAATAAGCTACCATCATGAATCTATCAATTGTAAGAGACACTTAAGCATAATGTTATTTAGTAGTCAAATACACTGTTGAATGGCGAAAGGCATGTTAACAGCACTCTCAAAGATTTCTCTTTTTCTTAAAGGGACATTAAGAAAAGGCATTCTCTGTGGAAGATAAACTTAACAACATTTGATAGCAATTTCCTACTATCTACGAGGGTCATTCAATAAGTTCTACCTCCTACCTCATAACTTTATTATTAAATGAGCCAGTCTTATCAAATATCACCGAAGTGCTTTTCAATTGGTCTATTGTAAGACGCAAAACATACTTATCGGTCAATTATAACTGCTCTAAATGTCAGATATCTCTTTAACAGACTGTAAGTTGACTGATTGGTAATCAGATCAGACTGTAAGTTGACTGACTGGTAATACTGTAAAAATATGCCATCTGATTAGCCAGATCCAGGTCAGGACAACCATTCAGTTTACCCCTCCCCTAGAAAACCCTGTTGGGAGGACTTATTGAATGACCCTCGTAGAAACTCTACTAGCATTGCTGGAACAATCCTGGAAAGTGTTAAATTATTATGGTCATCTTATCTTACCTCACTATGATCTTCGTTCAATTCATTGTAGTGATTCAGAGCAGATTGCATCGTGGAGTATCCAACGCTATCAGTATCATCAAGAATCTATCAATTGTAAGAGACACAAGCATAATGTTATTTAGTAGTCAAATACACTGTGGAATGGTGAAAGGCATGTTAACGGCACTCTCCGGATTTCTCTTTTTCTGAAAGGGACATTAAGTGGTGTTAACAATTTTTAAAAATTTACCTCAGAATTCAAGATGACCATTAAAAATTGCCATTATTGTTGTTTCTAACTCTCTTTTCCTTAATGTGTAAAAGTTGTGTAGGTTAATAGGTTTTCAGCGAGGCTCCAAACAATCTTACTGTGTAAAACTTCTGAAAGCAAATAATATCCAGCCAACATCCTAGATCCATCCACTTTTTCCCTCCAAGGAAAACCTTTGATGGCATTCTCCTGCTATCTAGAAACCATACCATATAGTTATTATGTCCATCTTATCTTACGGTTCTTACCTCATTACTAAGATCTTCATCCCCTTCGTGATTTACAGCAAATTGCATCGTGGAGCCCCCAACGCTCTCATCCATTGACTGGGCACCACTACCATCATGAATCTATTAAGTGTAAGAGAAGCAAGCATAATGATATTTAGATGTCAATCACACTGTGGAATGATGAAAGACATGTTAACAGTATTCTCCAGATTTCTCTTTTCCTTAATGTGTAAAACTTCTGAAAGCAAATTATGTCCAGTTGACATCTATGTATCGAGAAGTGTAACGCATGTATTTTTGAAAATTGTGTGAAAATATTCCAACTGCTCAACCCGTAGGTTAATAAGTTTTCAGCAAGGCTCCAATCAATGAACATCACCGATTTAAACCTTACAATATTTGATTTGGTAAAATTAATTTTTTTTTTTTAAAAACCCGGTTGGTCGACCTTCCCGATTTTAGGCGTGTGAGGGCAACACAACTTTTTTTGTGTGCTTAATCTAGGGCACATAATACTTACACCACTACTGTTGTCTCCAGGTTCGGGAGTCAATGGAATCTCACTCAATGCCATTGGAAACAGCAGTTCCGACTCTTGGATATCAGAGTACCGAGAACTCTCATGTATGGGGGTCTTTGGTGATTCTTCAATTAGTGACTAGAATAAAACATAAAAGCATACTGTTAGATGCTAAACAGTACGCAGCAAATGATGATGGTCTGTCAAAGTCCAGATTATAATTATTTATTAGGCAATATTAAAAATACTCTTTTGTCTCAAAGCTCCTGCACGCGTTAGTTAATTGATGTGCGTTAGATTTTCATAAAAGTAGACATTTCATTTTCAAGTCCATTTCCACTCCATCAACCAGCCACCTCTTACGCAAGTATGAAATGTTACACTGTCTAATTATAACGTATCCAGCAAGGCAGTGTCGTTTGAGTAATTGGTAACAGAGACTCTCCGATATTGAAATTCATGAAGTATACTGTTAATTCCGGCGGCTGGTGGAAAAACAGTGCACAATATTTATAATACCGTTCAGTTCAATACGCTGGTTTATTTTCCTTGTGAAGAGCAATTTTGCAGCCTAATGCTGAAAAAATACTAACGACAGAGGGTCTCAGTTTTGGTGAAGGCACAGCTGCAGTCATATCCCAAAGTAAAGGAGTTGGTGGCTGCCTTATACTCGGACGGGTTTGCTTTGGTCTTGGTTCAGTACTTGCTGCAGACGTACAGTCCTTGCACTTCCATGAGAAATCCTGATGAGAAGCAGCCCTGTATTCTGATTGGGATATTCCTGCAAGAAACATGATATTCAATTTTGTTTTAACAGAAAATTTCCAAATCTAAAGGGGCACATAGAGATTTATCAAAAAAATGAAATTCAATATTTTCAACTTTGGTTAGATAGATGATATACATCCTCTCATGTAAGATTTCTTAGACATTTCATCTATAAGAAAAATCAGTAAAAAGGGGAGGTCATGACTATGCATCATGCAACAAGCAATTGGTGGGCTTCAATGACACAAATCTAAAGTGAGAAGCCATCTGACCTTTTAGATGAATTTGATTACTGTAAAAGCTGAAATTTTCGCGGTGGTTTTATTTTCGCGCCTTTCGCGCAAAATAAAACCACCGCGAAAACTATACCACACGAAAATATTGTTTTCGACATTCATGCATTCACTCAGAACACTTATCAAATCCATGAATTTCACATGAAATACTGTGAATTAAGCTCTATAATTCTGGGTGGTAGTAAGTACGTATTTAGGGGGCTATCATTTTCTTCGGCAGGGGGGGGGGGTCTCAAATATGTCAATGGCCGTTGTTAATAAATTTATAACCCCCCTATCCGATACAAAATAATTTTATGACCCCCCCCCCCCCCCCCGGCCTATCGAAGTTAGATTTTTTAATGACTAAAATAGCAAATAATGAAAAATAAACAGGAAATGTGTTGTAAATATGTACATTTATAAGGGATATGCTTAGATGAATGCGCGCGAAGCGCGAAAAAAATTGCCGTTTTGAAATTTTAGAATCTGAATTGCTACACAAAACTATAACCCCCCTATTTTAGATTTTACAAAATTATGACCCCCCCCCCACCATATTTGTGACCCCCCCCTCCCGAAGAAAATGACAGCCCCCTTAAGCATTATGTAAATGGAGCATCAGCCCAATCTTTATAGAGCGACAGAAAACGGAAAGCGAGCCCCTTTAGGTAACAATACACAGCAATGACAAAATCCATGGCTTCAAAAGAGCAAATTAACATACCTGTTCCACATGTTCTATGTTGCCATCGGGAGCAGGCATCACATTCCAATCCTTGATGCCGATTTGAAACTTCTTTACAGCATGCAACGCATGGATACTTCGATTCAGGCTTCATTCTTTTCATTGACCTTTTAGGGGAAGACTGCCAAGAAAATAATAATAATATACTATTTTAATATGGAGGCATGTACACGACAAACATATTATAGTTCAAAAGTTTGCGAGCTTATAACTATAAAAGTAGGAAACATGGATAGTTCATATTTGTGGGAGTCTATGGGAAAAAATGAAACACCCATTTTACTTCATTTAAATATTGAGTCTCTCATACTGGGTTGAATTCACTGATGCCTAAATAACCACACAAACAAGTAGATTTCATGAAAGTAACGCTAGCTAGCTAAAATGGTTTCAAATTTGCACAGGTTTCAATGGGGAAATGTCTAATGGCAATATAAGGAAAAATACTTTTGGTCATAACTTCGTCAATATTTCACCTACAGTCACACTAGAAGCCTATCGCGTCTTAACAATTTCAAATGCGTCTCAACAATATTGTGTGTTGAACCATCCATTATTGTTTATAGAAAAGTATCATGTTTATTGTTATTGCATTTTCAAAGAGATACATTAAACTTCAAAATGTTATGATCCTGCCTATTTAAGGATCATAAAGTATTTAAACATACCTCCTCCGGCAAATCTTCAGGGATGCCAATGTTTTGCTCATTTGTGGATGGTGATGACCCATGTGCCATCACAGCTGATGAGGACTGTAACAGAAATTGTAAAACATGTTGATCAGTGAAATTAATGATTGATTGCATGCAAGCAAGCATGTTATTGCTTCTAATTGCTTCTAATTTAATTATATCTTGATTTTGGGTAAGAATGTTGCTATGTTATGAAAATGACCATGTGTCATAGACCCATTCAGCTAGTCTCGATAGATACCTAATCTACGATTTGGGTATCGGCTGATCGGCTCAATGCATAATGTTAAAGGGAACCATTTTAGACAAAATTTTAGTCGCCTACAAATCCTCCGTTGTTATGTCCCACTTAAAGTTGTCCTTGAATGGTCAATATTTATTCATGGCATTGCTATGAAATTTAAGAGCTGAGCAAAAGTGTTCAGAAAAGTCGAAAAGTTGGAATTTTTTATATAGGACTAGCAGGTAAAACAGGGGTATAAAATACAAAATCACCTTTTGTTGGCCATTTTGAACAAAACAACGACACATGGTCAATTACTAAATTTGGTTTAACAAAATCTGCATAAAAGGCTACCTACCGGATTGAATTTCACCCACATAATAGATGCATATTGGTCAAGACACTAAAGTTAAATTAGGGTAGGGACAGGTAAAATGCTCAAAAGCGCAAAAGCACCACAAAAGCACCTTTTGCCCAAACTAGCACTTTTTGCTCAAAAAAGCACTTTTTCATCACACAGCATTTTTTTCAAAAGTTTCTAAATAATAAACAAATAATGCCCATTTACCTAAAAATCAACAAGTTACATAACTGTGGAAGTGTTTATTCTACACTTATATCTGTAAAAACAGAATTTAGACAATTTTAATACCCAACGATGAGGAATATTCATTGTGAAATTAGAGACATACCTCAATAGACCGATACCGTGCTGGTTGTCTCGGTCTTCTTCGTGGTCGTGATACTGCTGTGTTCACACCAACTTCGCCCCAATAGTCCACATAGTCCTTGACAACACATGGTTTGCATATCCAGTTTACATCCGCCTTGCCTTTTACAGTCTGTCGGGATGGCCCTGTAAAGCGAGAACGTTTGAATAATTTTGTGTTAAGGCTATATTAAAAAAATCATGTCTCAAAGCTCCCGCGCGCGTTAGTTTATTGATGCACGTATCCAGGGATAGTACAGGAATTTCAGTGGGGGCAATTCCGTAAGGTCGGACGTACATTTCGCACACTTCTAAGGTGTGAATATCCCAAAGTGTTAGAGATAAGTGGAAAGTTTACACAGTTTTATATGTCCCCTTGATAGTACTATAATTCCACCAAAAATTATCAGCCATCAATTTTGATAAATGAGATAAATGTTACAAAAACACCCCGGGGTCGGACGTACGCACACAGAGCACATTTTTAACACAAGATTTGGAAAACTCCAAACTCTGTGAAGTGTTAGAGATCTTTGACATTTCCTATGTATGGATGGTTGTATGAGACCTTCCTCTACACAATGCAGAAGAAAATAATTCCACAGCTCACGAGAGACGGATTGGGCATCTTGTTTTCGCTACGCCCTCATTTGACAGTTTTGTATTATCAATAAGTTACTCCCACTCAACAACTTATTTACCAAATTAACAATCGATTCTGAGAGGCCCTACGCAATCATTGAACATGCATTTCCTTTGCATACAATACAATACAATAGGAAATCGATACTACTTGACACATGAAAATCAACTGCTGTGTGTGACTGCATAGGCCGTGTACAAACAGTATGCCATGCTAACGAATCTAAATAACCTAGCCTTTATAATATTTTTGGACATTTCTATCATGATAATTTGTTATATTTAGTCTTATATTAACCGAAAGAAACTAAAAGAAAAAGACATTTCATTATTGAAACACAAATTGAGCTGTTAGTGATTTGAGATTGAATTTGATATTTAACATACAAACACTATGCAACTCTCTATAGAATTTGAAGGGCTAAATTGTGAAATCATAAAGTTCTCCGTCGGAGAGACATGTCGATCAAATTACACTATTTTCCCCGTGTTTGCCCCATCCAGTGTTTTTTCATTTTCCAAGCCCGTGAGGGTCTTTATTTTTATTTCTTTTTTTTAACTCACAAAAAAAAAATCACATAAAAAAACCCAAACACACAATACAAACTTAAATTTACATTTTACATAAATTTACAAGTTGACACAGTTAAACTCAGCCACTAGATGAAATTACAAAATAAATTGTAGTAAATGACCTTATCATCAACAACAACAAATTATTATAAGAAAGGTTCCCATTTCTTAACATGAGACCCATATTTATCTCTATTCTTTGCAATGTTCTTCTCAATCTTTTCAGTAAAAATTACCACATTTTTGTAGTCATTGAACAGAGGGTGCATTTTTTGGACCCTACATCTATAAATGTATCTTTTCAAAAGTAAAATAATCATATTCAAGAAAGAAAGGTACTCTTTATTACCATAAATTCCAAAGCACACATCCCAGTATGTTATATTTACATTAATATTCAAATCTTTCAACCAATTGCAAACATCACTCCACAGTTTGGAAACATAATTACATGACCACATCAAGTGTTTCATTGTCTCTTCCTCTGTTTTGCAAAAATTGCATTTATAGTCATCAACTAAACCAATCCTATAAAGAAATGTATTTGTGGGGAGGATTTTATGAATCAAACGATATTGCAAATACTGTGTTTTTGTATCTAGAGTACATCTATATGGCATACTTTAAATAATTTTCCAAATAATTTCCTTTGAGTCTGGCATGTTGTCAAATTCAGTGATCCATTTCTGTTGTGCTTTAGGCACAACATTGACTTTGTTACACAGCAATTGATATGCAACTGAAGTTGTTTTCTTCACAATTTTAATCTGTCTCAACAGCTCAGATTCATGAGATAAGTTTTGGTTCATCAACTGTTTATTAAAACATGCTGACACATCATTAACTAGACCAAAATATTTCATATAATTGCAATTAATATTATGAAAGGTTGTGAACTCATTGTATGTCATAAAACGCTGATTCTCATATAGAAGATCAGAAATAAAATTCACCCCTTTCACACTCTATGTTTTATAGAAAACAGTATTTTTGTTCAATTGGTACATTTCATTTTTGTTCAGTGATACATTGACACCTAGAAATTTGACCGGCCCTTTTGTCCAAATATAATTCTTCTCTGGAAAGAAATTGTCATCATTGTTTTGGGAGAGAACCAATTTTTGAAGAAATTAGATTTAGCCACATTTAACTTCAACCCAGAAATATCACCAAAATTCTCAATTATCTTAATGGCATTACAAATAGATGATTTAGACCCGTCCAAAATTAAAGTGGTGTCATCTGCAAATTGCGTAATTTTAATTTCACTGTCATCAATATTAATACCTTTAAAGGAGGTGTCCCGCAAGCATAAAAGTGTGCATTATATGTTAGAAAAATAACTATCGAGCCCAACTTTTGTAATTATATAGCACAAAACACCACACTTATGACAAAAACAAATAAAAACCGCAATCTCTCAACATGCACTTTTTAAAATTCGCGGCGATCGAAAGTCCCAGTGTCGATGATGTCATAGTTATACAATGCACATGCGCAAATTTTAGCACCGATACCCATGACGTCATCGACACCGGGACTTTCGATCGCCGCGAATTTTAAAAATTGAATATTGAGTGATGGCAGTTTTTATTCATTTTTGTGACTAGTATGGTGTTTTGTTCTAAATAATTACGAAATTTCGGCTCGATAATTATTTTTCTAACAAATAATGCTTAATGTTGTGCTTGCGGGACCCTTCCTTTAATATTTTCATTACAACGTATTGCAACACTCATTATTTCCGCACATATGATGAAAATATAGCAACTTAGGGGGCACCCTTAACATCCAGTGTTACTATTTTATTGTAAAGTAACATCGAAACTCGCGATTCCATCAATAACATTTTTGGGCATTAAATGATTTTGAGCTCGAAATATAAAGAAAATGTAGCATTTTGTCTGTAAAATTACCTCATTTATGAAAATGTATATCTCCCCCAAATTACATCCGATTATGTTACTTTTTTCGATATTTATTGATTAAATATTAGAACAAATTGAAACTATAAATAAAAACACAGATAAACTTGATCCTCGGGTATTAAATGCATTTATCAACCAACATAGAGAGCTTGATGAAGTCAATGGGGACGCGATCATCCTGAAAAAATACTGCCCTCACGTGATTTGTTTGGGAATTCGCGGTCCATTGACCAGGAAAAAGAGTGTACACAGCTATAGGCGATCGTCCCTCGTGAGCTATCTTTTCAAGAATAATTGACACACGAAAAGGAGGGGTTTTATTGAGTGAAATTCAAAAAAAAAAGATATATGATTTAATTATTTCATGTTAAAAACAATATGTATTTTTATAATTTTGCACTTTAAACTCCATACTGATTGTACCATACTTTTTTGGGAAATTGCAGTGAAATATTTGAGAAAAAATGACATTTTTACAAGATTTAGTAGAATTTGACCAAAATATATATTTTTGCAATATATTTTGACAATAATTAAATCACGAAAATTAGACATTGCTATTTGTATTAAACTTCAGGAAGGCTGTAAAAGCTAAGAAAAGTACAAGATAACACAAACAACTGATCATATTACTCCTTACCTCTCATTAAAAGGGGGTCGGACGTACACTGGCTAGGACGTACAAAAATGTGTACGTCCGACCCCCAATTTTTTCAAATACGGGAACTTGTAGAAGTTTAATACTATAATTTTTAAATAAGTTGTATGAAATGTACTTTACATATTACTTACTTAGTATCATATCATTGGTCTTGGTTTTTAGCTGGTATTAAAAAATGTTACATTTGGGGGTCGGACGTACATAATTGAATTGCCTAGAGATAAACGATATATTGATATAACAAAGTAAGTAAAGGGGTTAGGCCCCTTGCAATTAAATGTGAGTTTACTGTTGCGTTTTTGAAAAGCAGGACGAGGTGACTATCTAATATTAATATTGTAATATTTTGGGGTAAAGTCACCTGATTTAATATTGTCGGCATTGTTAACTATTATCCAAGGTACGAATACAATTCAAATGATGTTAATTATGTCCTACCACCACCTACTGCCTTGGCTTTGCATTTTGTTTCTTTTATAAAGGAGTCTACTCATATTTGCATCCCTATTTTGAATATTAATGAGATACTCGATCGATGTTTGTAAAAAAAAATCGTTACGCTAGCTCGGAGAATTTTAAAGATTGCGATCGTAAACAAACATGAAATATTACACAGAATGCACTAGAAAACTCAAAAAAAGTTCGGCGGTTTTGATGTGACGACGTCATGCGCTGAAGCGATTGCGCAGTAATCAATTGCCGTGCCTACGAATATGCTTCAAATGCACACATTTCAATACAAAGCGACAATTGCAAGTTTCGTGCAGAGTTTTTTACTTCCCAGAAATGTTTTCCCAACCCGGAAGTATTGCAATTGCGGCTCATCGGCTAATTTTATCGTCAGAAAAGTGTTAAAAAGCTTATGAAAAAGCTGTAAACAATGAAATAATTAAATATTTTTAAAATATTACATATATCACGCGGGTGACTTTTGGACGCGCGCGGGCAACAGTAAACTCACATTTAATTGCAAGGGGCCTTATCTTGGAAAAACTCTGGTTCTCCATAAACATTACAGTGGTCTTTGCCCACTCAAGAGTTCTTAAAAAGCCCGGACGAGTAACATGTTTATTATTTAATTGGCCTAATGAAATCTGATCAAATAATGAATAATGAAAAAGTCGCCTCATCACTTTCTTTGAGGAAAAAAAAGTGACGGGAAACTCGCAAGTGTTTAATTTTTGAGAAAATTATTTTTTTAGCATCAGATAGCTGGCTTTTTTTGTCGTGTCAGGGTAACGAGACCTGTTGATCGTTTGGAATTTTTGGCACATGAATGGTTATAATTTTATAAAATGAAAACGAAACATATTAAAGGCATATTATGTGATCTTTCCCAGATAGCGCCCTCTATTCATTTTTTTTTTTTAGAAAGTAGATTTTCTTGCAGATTTACATTTCTGATCATAAATCATACATAATACATTCCAAGTTACAGAGCGATACGATTCCTAATTACCTCAAAATCATGGTTTTAGAGTGAATTTAGAGTAAAAATATAAACTGTCAGAGTTATCCGACAGTTTATTTTCACTCTAAAATCATGATTTTGAAGTAATTAAGAACCGTATATTAAAGGCTGAACATGAAAACGAAACATAAAGGCTGAACATTTTGCGGTTGGTTTACTAGTCTAGTCTACATTTACAATGATCTACAATACAAGTTTACAACTATAAACATGATGATAAATGCGGTCCTGCGGGTAAGCCAGGCTTACACCAGCAACTAAACGAGGTACCGACCGTATACAGGGGCGGAAATTTCTTGTTAGGTGTGGGGGGGGATGATAAGTTTTGCCCCTAAAAAATTAAATTTAGCTGGTACCATCCAGGCGGTGCGCAGCACCGCACTCCGAGCTATGCTCGGACAGGGGGAGTCTGTGGGGGGATGTGCCCCCCACAGAAGTAGAAAATTTTTCAATTTTCAAACTCATTTGGTGCGATCTGGTGTATACTTTTGACGAATATTGTATTGAAAAGCCATCGCTTCATTTTCAATAAATATTTTGTTTTTTATCAATGAACAAAAGTTGAGCATTTTTTATACTGATATATTCTTGATTTTAGTATAGATGGTTTAAAAGCTCCAACAGGGGTGAGTCTGAGGGGGGATGTGCCCCCCTCAGAAGTAGAAAAAAATTCAATTTTCAAACTCATTTGGTGCGATCTGGTGTATACTTTTGACCAATATTGTATTGAAAAGCCATCGCTTCATTTTCAATAAATATTTTGTTTTTTATCAATGAACAAAAGAAGTTGAGCATTTTTTATACTGATATATTCTTGATTTTAGTATAGATGGTTTAAAAGCTCCAACAGGGGAGTCTAATGGGGGATGTGCCCCCTCAGAAGTAGAAAAATTTCAATTTTCAAACTCATTTGGTGTAATCTGGGGTCTACTTTTGACCAATATTGTATTAAAAGGCCATCACTTCATTTTCAATAAATATCTTGTTTTTTATCAATGCACGAAAGAAGTTGAGCATTTTTATACTGATATATTCTTGATTTTAGTATAGATGGTTTAAAAGCTCCAACAGGGGGCGTCTGAGGGTGGGGGATATGCCCCCCTGAGAAGTAGAATTTTTTTCAATTTTCAAACTCATTTCGTGCGATCTGGTAACTATACTTTTGACCAATATTTTATTGAAAAGCAATCACTTTATTTCTGATCAATATTGGCTTTTTTAAATAGGCAGATAGGCCTATACCAGAAAGAAGTTAATTAGTTACCTCCAAAAGATGGATTCTTAACGTACATACGCGTATGTATCCTAACCAACGTACAATAAACTCCAAACGTTCTTATGTCCCTCCCTCCCTCTCTTTTTCCTTTTTTTCTCCTTTTTCCCCTTTTTTCTTTCTTTTTTTCCTTTCCCCCCCTTTTTTCCCTTTTTTTTTAGTAGATGTGAAAAATCAGGGGGGGATGATTACATTGACCATCCCCCCCAGGTCAAAAAGTGGGGGGGATAAATCCCCCCCATCCCCCCCCCCCCCCCCGGGATTTCCGCCCTTGACCGTATAGGCTACGCCGCGGCCGCGTAGGGTGCTATAACTTAAAGTCCATGGTTGAACCAATGTTGAATGACCAACATCCATACACCCTGCACCATGACAGGCATGTTCATAAAATTGTGTAAATAAAATTATCTCTTTGAAAATGGATTAGGCCTACATGGAAACAAAGGGAACAAAGTATGAAGTAGGCCTACTTTACAATAAAAAATTGATGGTTCAACCTTGTCTGCAGGCTCAATAATAAAAAAGTAGTTTGCCCACATGACATATATGCTGAAAACTGCGCAAGTCATGCACATTTTAAAACCATTTTAAGGTAACTAAATTACTATACTCTATTTGAATTCTATTTGGCTTCCTCATGGAGTTTTCTACATATTTTGGTCAACTTTTTTTAGTCAATGAATGATATGAACATCCCACCATCCATGGTACATTACCTGCTGCGAAAAGCCGGGACCTTTATTAAACTTAAATTCAATGTCATGGAATTCGTAGATCAGAAGAAGGGGAATCATGAAATAGATTAGTCCTTTGGTACCAAAATCTAGGATTCTGAGATTTTGGTAACAAGAACTATACACGCGCGTGTGCATGCTGACGACCGTGTACGCTGGTTCCCTGCGCCGATGGTCGTCCCATGATTTTTTCCGGATCGGAGCAAAGGGCTCAGGGAACCAGCTGTGTAACGTCCGAATAGAATGTCAACCCTGTAGTCAGCCAAGACTTGAATCGTTTGCTCGTGACTATTAACTCAAGTGATGAGCACCACAGGCAGAGGGTGTGGTTTAAACTAATCAGCATCGCAGATTGCTGAATTTAGGCGAGATCGATTTACACTGCACAGTGTCCAAGTGCGCGCAACAATGAAATATTGAAAGTAAACTCACGCGAAGCGGGCACAAATTTCTAAAACTAAAAAAACATTCTCATACTAAATCGGTGTGGATAGCGTGTAACACCCTAATTCAAAATAGATCATCTGTCCTCCAGCAGCTCTATCTTGAACGTCATTATGAGAGACACGCTGTACATTTGCCCCCTTAAAAAAAAACACGGGGTGACGATGAATGAAATAGGCCTAGAATCAAAATGAGTGCGAACTGCAATTTTTTTCCTCTTTTCATTTTTAAGTTTGTTAAAACCTTATGTTGAATGAAGGAAAAGATGTCGTTGTCATATTATATCCCTACCTTCTACATACCAAAACCTTTTCAACAAGGAGGAACCCGGTAGGCTACCGGGCTTTGATGTTGTTATTAGAAATAGTCCTTATAGTGCGGACTGTCGCAAGAATGATTAATTATCTAAACTCGTGAATAATTAAATCATAAACTTTTGTCTATATCACAAGGAACAATATTATAAATCTATGGGCGATTATACGTAAACCAAAATAATGCGGTAACAAATAATAGGCCTTAACACATGTTAGCGCACAAAACAGAGATAGCCAAAAGACCAATCGTACGGTAGCCCTACGCGACGCTTATGTCACAGCAGGCCTAGGCCTGCCTGATATGTGATAGTGATTGTTCACCTTTAGTATTATGATAGGCGTATGGAAGGTAGGCCTATCGTATGGAAACATTGTAAATCTTTTAATTGCGGGTATTATACATAGGCCTACTATTACTATTACTAGCATACTGAAAGCCAGAATTATGAGGTAATATGGAAAAGCTCCTTATCTTAGGGAATATTCATCTTAGGACGTGCTCAAAAATACACCAAATGGTCCTATTACATACTGTATTTTAGCATATGTCAACAAGATTTGAGTAGTCTAGCCCATAAAAATAAGTTAATGAGATTCACTTAAACAATTAAATAATGGTATGTAAAACGAAGGCATATTAACGAATGAACGCAACCGCACCGCTGAAGTAAAGCCTAGCCTACCCAATTTGTGTTTTTATTAGACTTCTGCTGTTCACCTTTGCCAGAGATGTTAAACGGCATTTGAAACAAATGTAGTTTATGGCTATGCAAATAAGTATACCAAACAAGGATAGGCATTTCAAGCATCAACAATTATTACTCTAAGACAAAATAAAATGGTGATTCAATAAAATACATTAGACTTACTTGATGATGGAGAGATACAGGTAAGATGTTGCCACTTGTTACAGCGGTAACATCCAAAAGCCTCTTGACCTTGTTGACGTTTCCTCACCCCTCGGTTGCAAGTGATGCACGGATAGTTAGATGGAAATTGCATGATGATACGACGTAAAACTCGACAGAATTCAGAATTATTTTTTAATTTTATTGTAGCGAAAAAAAGTGTAGGAGAATATCTTCGGAGTATACGTTCACGACGAGGTCTCAATACGAGATGGTCTTGTTTCACGTAATGCGCAGTATTTATGTGTTTGATCGTGACCATCCATCCAATAAGCCGCTTTGAAGAACCCGGGTTAAATCGGTGATTCGCTAAATCGATGCGCTTCCATGCGGATATATCTTCTCGCGGATATCGATATTTTTAAGTAACAGATTAACAAAAAAGATTAGGAGTGATGAGATGAGCCATCAATGTCAAGGAATCTACAAGTTAATGATTTTCATTTATTAAAGGGACATTAAGTGGTGTTGAAATTTTTAAATGTTTAAAAATTTACTTCAGAATTCAAGATGAACATTAAAAATTACCATTATCGTTGTTTCTATTAACAAAAAACACAGCCAACTTGATTAAAACAATACCATCGCTATTTATTGAAAAACGCCCCTTATTGCTCTTATCTTATGATTCTCCTGCGAATTCATGTTATTTGCTATTATACTACATGTACCTCTATTCCGCTATATATTCACAAAGACAAAATAACATAAAGCAACTCGTGTTAGGTATGTAGTATTAATTATCTCATAAAGAGTTGAAAATGTTAAAATATGCATAGGCCTTACAGCATTTCTAGGGGAAGAAGTGCTTCACAATTTGAGATAGTGATGTATAGTAATAATATCAATGTTACAGGTAACAAAGCTAAATAGAACATTGGAATAAGTCAGAAAAGGGTCAAAAATTCTTATTTTTCAAACTTGTTCAATTGTTCCATAACATTTTAGACCGATATCAATGACATCAAAATGGAAAAATCGAATGTATTGTGTCAAGTAGGTATTTAAAAAAAATTCATAACATGATTGTATTTAAGTTTTTAGATTTCCTTTCAATGTTTATGGTCAATAAACTACTTAAACCCTTACGAGAGATATATTACTTCATTTCTGCTATGTGATTACATGGGGAATATGATTATCGCCATAGCATAATTTCGCACAGAGAATCTTTAGAGCAGACTTTTTCATCTTGTTGATAAGATCTGTCATAAAAACGTAAATTTAAGAGAATTGTTCGCAGGTCAGGTAATTTGAGGCATGTGGCTCTTAATTCATGTTTGTATTATTTTAACTACTGGACAGGGATCTGGACCGAATATTTGTTAAAGACTCTCTCGGTTCCCATTGACATTATACACAGGTTCTATATTATATAGTTAACATCAATGAATAAATTATCAGTGTTCCTTTTTCTTATTTTTAAAACTTAGAGCTCAACAAAATATGCATCAAGTGAAAAAGCTTTAATTGATGGGTGTTCGAGCAATGCACTGTGGGAAGACCTTATTGCCCTAGGCCTAGGATATTGTTATGTTTACAGAATGTATTTTTTCTTCTTTCTCTCATCATTCAGACATTATAGTGTTTCATAGCATTTTCTTTTAACAGACCACGAACATTTGAGATATAATTTACATTGTGAAAAGGGGAAGCTGCAAAAGAATTTCAAGGAAAAGTATACGTGTTCTTTTTGTGTGTGTTGGCATCCGGGGTTGGCTTTTGGCAACACTTTCCAAGCAACACTGCGCTGTACGGATAGGATTAGAATTATTATAATCTCAGGCTTTTAGATGATTAATTAGTAGATCGTAGTCCTTCAGTTAACGTTGGAATGTCAAGTCTTTTAAAGTGCACAATTCCTAAGAAAGCTAAACAGAGATGATAGAATTCTAAGCATTTTAAGCAACAATGGTATAAAAAGGGTGAAAGGGGGTCTTTATTTGTTTGTTTTTATTATATCTTTGTAGTGAGGCCATACTACACTTTTCCCATAAAAATCTATAATTTTATTTCAGATTAAATCGTTATTAGTATCTGAGACTAAATATTAATATAACTAAATATTACTAATATTATTAGTCGCAGCAACACTTCCACGACTGGGGAGAGAGATTTCCAAGAAACCATATAATATTTTGTATTATTTAATAATTCGGAAAACACTTTCAAAACAACAATAAGAGTAAAATACACAAAAATACAAATTGGAAACTTTATCTCCCTCTCTTGAAGTTTGTCCTCCTTCCTTTCCTATTTCTCTTTTATACCAAATTAAAAAAAAAATCGTTTAGGAATGACATTGAATTAGAATTGTCCGTTTTAGATGAGAATGATGCCATACAGAATGATGCCATATATTAACTACTACTTAGTATGTTATGGAGGTGATTCGTTATGGACCTTATTCTTTGCCCTAGGCCTAGGATATTGTTATGTTTACATGTATTTTTATCTTTTTTCTTTCATCATTATATATAGTGTTACGTTCCATAGCATTTTCTTTTGACAGACCACGAACATTTGAGATATAATTAACATAGTGCAAAAGGGAAGCTGCAAAAGAATTTCAAGGAAAAGTAGGCCTACGTGTAGTGTTCTTTTTGTGTGTGTGTGTTGGCATTTGGCAACACTTTCCAAGCAACACTGCACTGTACGGATAGGATTAGAATTATTATAATCTCAGGCTTTTAGATGATTAATTAGTAGATCGTAGTCATAGACTTTACGCGCCATCAGTTAACGTTGGAATGTCAAGTCCTTAACAAAGGCGGCGCTTTGATCTCGATCAAAGCTTATCAACCGCTTGAGAAGACTACTACGAGTAGACGCGTGTTTACCCAGCAGATAAAATGTTTTAAAATATTTAAAAAGTGTGCACTGTCAATTTAGATTTTGTATTTATTTATTTATTTGATACCAAATTTGCCCCCTAACACAGATAAACCATGATAAGCACCATTTAAAGGAAAATATCCCATTTTCAAAAGTCGCATTTCCAATACACATATAGCTTTGTTTCTACCGTAAATATATCAAACTCACATAAAGTCTAAATGAAGCACACCAAATCATTAAATAGGCCTAGGCCTATAGGATGTACATGTAACTTAACTGGGCCTAGGCTATAATTTACATTTCCATGCACAGTCAGCCCATATTGCCCATCATGTTCGTACCCGGAATTTACGGGTAAATATAGGTCTATGGTGGCTTTAGCAATGTCCGTCCGTGGTCTAACTATAACACCGGGCAAGCCTATTTGACTCTTTACCCGGTGCCGGCCAGTGGGCCGCGCCTGGTGTGTGTGCTTAGATTTCCCCCATAGGTTACAGCGGAAGATCCTGCTATTGGCGTGCTATTAACTGACCGGGTTTGATACAATAGTTTACAATTGATATTAGGGAATAGCTTTGTTTCTACCGTAATATAGTCAAACTCACATAATGAAGCACACCCGATCATTTATTAAATAAGCCTATAGGCCTTTGTAACTTAACTGGGCCTAAAATTGCCAATAATATATACATTTCCATGCACACTCAGCCCATATCGCCCATCATGTTCGTAACCGGAATTTACGGTTAAACATAGGTCTATGATGGCTTTAGCAATGTCCGTGCGTGGTCTAACTAACACCGGGCAAGCCTGTTTGACCCTTTGACCCGGTGCCGGCCGGCGGGCCGCGCCTGGTGGTGTGTGTGCTTAGATTTCCCCCATAGGTTACAGCAGAAGATCCTGCTAATGGCATGCTATTAACTGACCGGGTTTGATTAAATAGTTTACAATTGATATTAGGGAATATAGCTTTGTTTGTACCGTAATATATATATCAAACTCACATAAAGTCTAAATGAAGCACACACCCGATCATTAAATAAGCCTATATGTAACTTAACTGGGCCTAAAATTGCCTATAATATATACATTTCCATGCACACTCAGCCCATATTGCCCACACCCAACCCGCCGCACCTGTTGTGTGCTTAGATTTCCCCCATAGATTACAGCGGACGATCGTGCTATTGGGGTGCTATAACTGACCGGGATTGATAAAATAGTTAACAATTTATCAGGCAATTTATAGGGAATATAGCTTTGTTTTTATCGTAATGTGTATGTTTGTTAAAGTTTTAATATGTCTTCATTTTATTATGATTAGAGGATCTATAGGGTGTAAGGATAACCCGGTAAAAACGTATTTCCAAAGGGGTAGGCCCTAACGTTAAAATACAGATACATTTACGGCAAAAGATAAAATGATAAACTGATAAACCCCCAGTCATAGGCCTACTCATTCACCCAGTCATGACAGTGCATTCAATGAATATTCACTACATACATGTAGCTACATACGGCCGATATGTGGAGTTATTTCACCCGGGCTTCCCCTGCCGTACCCCATGCTCATTCACCCATTTTTACATGCCCCCGGTCATGTCGCGCACCGTCGCGAGCATACGGTCATTTCCCCGCTGTAACCCCATAGGACTACTCATTCACCCAGTCATGCCAGCGCAGTGCATTCACCCATCCACGTTTTACCCGGGATTCCCCGCTGTCACCCTATGCTCATTCACCCATCAGTCCTCACGTCGCGATCATTCAACCATCCGTCGAGTTGGTATAGGAGAGTCGAGTCGGTCAACCGTCGACTTTGTTCGTACGTCGAGTTGGTCCGACCGTCGAGTCGGTCAACCGTCGAGTATGTAACGGTCGCCTTGACCGAACGTCGAGTTGACCGGGTACCATTTCATTCATTTAAGATTTTGATCTCATTTTCCTTCCAAATACGTGGTTTAACCTACAATCTGAACAGTTATGTTTCTCCTAAAGCATTCAAAGAATCAAATAAATACTTGATTTCAGATGATTTATAGGTTACATACTTGCATTGTATCACATTGATAAATCTCTAGGGTAAAGTCGATAGTGAATGAACTTTTGAAGTGTCTCATTGTTTTTAATGTTATTTGATAAAATATGGAAATGAAATAAAACAAATTAAAAAATGATAATGAGCGAGGGCAATTGTACAAATGAATCATTTCAAACAAAAATTCTTGTTAAAATGTTGAAATGTGCATTTTGATCAAAATTACCGAAAAGTGTCCGTGATCTCACTCGATTTAGGATTCTAGTGTTAACCCATCAAAATTGTGGATTTATCTCAAAATTTCTTTTTGCAATTGGTTATAAGTGATATCAAAGTCAGCGATTAGTCCAAATGAATCATTTCAAACAAATATTCTTGTTAAAAATTTTGAAATGTGCATTTTGATCAAAATTACCGAAAAGTGTCCGTGATCTCACTCAATTTAGGATTCTAGTGTTACCCCATCAAAATATTGTGGATTTATCTCAATTTTTTGTTGCAATTGGTTACAAGTGATATCAAAGTCATCGATGAGTCCAAATGATTCATTTCAAACTCTGTTCTTGTTCAAATCTTGAAAAGTTTGCATTTTAATCAAAAATATGAAAAAGTGTCCGTCATTTTTAATTTAATCGATTTAGGATTTCTCTAAAGTGGTGAACAAAATTGATCAAAATTTTGGATTAGGCCTACCGTAGATTTATCCCAAAATTTGTTGTTGCAATTGGTTACAAGTGATATCAAAGTCATCGGTGAGTCCAAATGATTCATTTCAAACTATGTTCTTGTTCAAATCTTGAAAAGTTTGCATTTTAATCAAAAATATGAAAAAGTGTCCGTCATTTTTAATTTAATCGATTTAGGATTTCTCTAAAGTGGTGAACAAAATTGATCAAAATTTTGGATTACCGTAGATTTATCCCAAAATGTGTTGTTGCAATTGGTTACAAGTGATATCAAAGTCATCGGTGAGTCCAAATGATTCATTTCAAACTATGTTTTATGTTCAAATTTTGACAAATGTGCATTTTAATCAAAAATATGAAAAAGTTTCCGTCATTAATCGATTTAGGATTTTTTAAGTGGTGAACAAAATTGATAAACATTTTGGATTGGATTGATTTCAAAATTTGTAGTTGCAATTGGTTACCAGTGAAGTCATCGATGAGTCCGGGTCCAAATTAATCATTTCAAACAATTTTCATGTTTAAATTTTGAAATATCTGCATTTCGATCAAAATTACGTATTATGTGATCTTTTCCAGAGAGCGCCCTCTATTCATGATTTTTTTTAGAAAGTAGATTTTCTTGCAGATTTACATTTCCGATCATAAATCATACATACATTCCAAATTACAGAGCAATACGATTCCTAATTACCTCAAAATCATGGTTTTAGAGTGAATTTAGAGTGAAAAATATAAACTGTCGGAATTCCGACAGTTTATTTTCACTCTAAAACCATGATTTTGAAGTAATTAAGAATCGTATCGCCCTGTAACTTGGAATGTATGCATGATTTATGATCAGAAATGTAAATTTGCAAGAAAATCTGCTTTATATTTTTTTTCGATGTTGAGGGCGTTCCCTGGAAAGATCACATAATATACCTTTAACCGAAACCGAAACAGAATCTATCTATAATTATAATAAAGGAAAAAGACACTTTTTATCTGTTTGCTTTGTTGAACAGAATTGCCCAACATACAATGCAGTATTGTATCATGTGTATTTACTAGTAACATAATGGTAATCCATGACATGGTGCATCGACATCAATCATAAATCAACACAACAAATAAATCCAAAAAACAAGTAGGCCTAACAATAAGCTTAATTAATCCGCTTTTATTTTTTTTAAATCATTATGTTATAAAGTTTTACATACTACTGCAGTGAATTCATAGGAGATGAGAAGTAAAAAGGCACAAATTCATAAATAGTTACACTGACTAAACATCAACACATACATTAGCCTTTATTATTATAGCAATATATTCGTCGATCTCGCTCACGAAGTTATGGGTGCCGAATTCGACACCGTTTCGTCAATGACGTGAAAAAAAGACTTCCAAGTTTCCTTAAAAAATATAAGATCTGTTATATTGATAAAGCATCAGTATAATAATAAAACAACAACTGAAACTTCAAAGCTTTTCACTATGTGACACAAGTGGACTGAAAGGGTTATGGGCCCAGTCGGTAATGGGCCGAGATGGTCACTATTGTGGGCCCAATCGGTAATGGGCCCAGTCGGTAACGGGCCCAATCGGCAATGGGCCGAGTCGACTGGACACCATTTGAGCATGCGCACTTGAGTTACGGGACGTCTAGCAAGACATTGCCCTAATTTGGCTAATTTTATCATGAGTATGAGTCACATTTACCAGGGCTGTCAACTTTTGGGATTCGCTGGGAGGGAGAGTCCAAAAAAATTGCACGGTCAAAAAAAAATCGCACAGTCCCAAAAAATCGCACAGTCCAAAAGGTAGGCCTACAGCCAGGGGCGGTGCCAGGTTATTTGTATAGAGGGTGGGGGAAAAATCAAGGTTAAAAAACTGAAATAGTGAGTAACTATTGTGAGTAACCAAAGAGGTGCAAAGCACCGCCCTCCGCGGTAACTAACGCGGACAGGGGGGGGGGGGGGAGTCTGAAGGGGGATGTGCCGCCCTCATAATTTTGAAGATAAAAATCAATTCTCGAACCCATTTGGGCAATTTGGTGTGTACTTTTGACCGATTTTCTATTGAAATGCCATCATTTCCAATCAATATTGGCTTTTTATCTAAGGGCGCGTTCCCACTGTGGCTGTTTGATACCAGGACGTGGACTCGATGCTACATCGAACCTACTTCCAAGCCTAGTGGAAACGCGCAGTAAGGGGGTTCGACCCTACATCAACGATGTAGGGTCGAAACCTACTCGAAGAGGTAGTCTCGCACCTAGGACGTGGTATCAAAATCGCTAGTGAGAACGCGTTTTACTTATCGTATGTGGACTCGTACCACTTGTTCCACAAAAACAAGCGTGTTGCGCTGCGTCAGACTGCGCCGCCGTCCGCCGCGCGCTTCAAAATGCAATTTCACGCGGCCAAATGTCATGCACGCGTGGTATTTACGTAGTAAGTACGCACGGCGCACTCGCTTAAACTTGTAAGCAAGTAACATCCGGGTAAGTGGACTCGATACCACATCGGTATTTTGATGTATTTTAATCGCACAATGAGAACGCAACATCACTGTTATGCATGTAGACTCGCACCTAGGTATGAGTCCACATTCGCACAGTGAGAACACGCCCTAAGTTAGACAGTTATTTCATTATAGGCTATGCGAGAAAAAGGAAGTTGTGCATATTTACTGATGATCTTTTCTTGATTTAAGTAGTATAGATCATTGGATTGGTTCCTAACCTCTTTGGCCCACGACTCAATCAGACATATTTGGTCAGAACCCGACCCCCAAAATGAATTGCGAAAAAATTATCCCGATTGATTAAAACTGAAACTGTTAAGTCATATGCAGATGCGAGCGTAGCGAACAGAAATTTTTGCGTATTTGAACGGTTCTTTTGGGTTTTTCTTAGCGTTTTTAGAACGAAATATGAAAATGGTTCCCCAAAAAGCTATATATATGACCCCTCTCTTTAGGTTCGTTATTTATTTATTTTCCGACCATGATTTTTCATACTATTTTCGACGAATTGGGTTTTTGATTTCCCCGCTTGACGAAAGAATTTTACTAAAAACCTCTTAATTTCCTCCGAATAAGTTAATCCCAATCCCACCTGAATGAATATAGTTCCGGGTTACCTGTTTCCGGAAAACATGAGCGCGAAGCGCGCGAATTTTTTTCCTATATACTCAGTTCTGGCTATAATTAATGTGTATTTTGGTTTGAAATGGGCTTTAAGAATGATATTTCTGGACATATGCACGCATAGCACACGAATATAAATGTTCTTGCATACGTACTCATTCGTAATATTTGTAAAGAATAAAAAATTAAAATTCGATTCCTTCGACTGAAGCCTTGAAATTTGATAGAATTAAATATATAAACCCATGCAATGTCTATCTGTCAATTTCTAAGGGGTGCATGCCCCTCCAAGCTGGATTATATCAGCCACCCACACCCACCCCCCCCCCCCCCCCCCCCCCCCCCCCCCCCCATTTGGACACGCCACTGATATCTCAAGTGGGTGCAACTAGGCCTTTTCAATATATCGATAGACATCTGTTTTCCTTTCCTCTCTTCTTTCCCTTTTCTTTTCTTTCCTTTTTCTTTTCTTTCCCTTTTCTTTTCTTTTCCTTTTCTTTTCTTTCCCTTTTTTATTTGACTTATTTTTGAGGCGGGAGTTTATATATGCTATGCGGGAGTGCGGGAGAAAGAGTGACTATGCGGGAGACTCCCGCCTAATGCGGGAGAGTTGACAGCCCTGCATTTACACGATTTTTGATAGTGAACAAAAAAAAAGCTGAGTTTTCAACCAAACCGGCATGGCCATTTGGCCTGGTCCTGGGTGGGACAGACGCGGCAGACGGCTGTGTATGCAGCCATCCATAAGGACGTCCAATCTTCTGTCAATTACAAGTTCTTTCTATTGTCTGGCGATACTAACTGTTTTACCGTGCATCAGTGCGTTTTCAATCACTTATACTAGAGTCTAACACACCCATCACATCAATATCATATTACACATGTACATTTGTATAGGCTCTGGTCTATAGGTCGGCCCGGTCATCCAGGTACTTTTTACCGTTTGCCGTTGAAAACAAACCAGACATTTTAACTACCTATCAGTTTAACCCTCTAACCATGCCCAGGGATCACGTCACACTGTGTACGCTGTGTAAAGACTACATTAATATTATAAGAGGCCTTTTTTACCTCTTTGGTTTGTGGTTTTTGAATCCAGCGAAGTAGTACGAATAGGGCTAGGATGTATTCTGATGTCTAAATAACCCCATACAAGCAACTGGACATCATGAAAGTAAATCTTATGTCTCCTAAAATAAAAATGGTTTAAAATTTGCATGACTTTACCAGTTTTTAGCAATATGAGGAAAACTACTTTTGGTTATAATTTTGTGATTATTCAGCCTGCAGACATGGTAGAACCAAAAATAAATAAATAGAAAAGTACTTTGTATCCATGCACGAGGGGGTATCAAAAAGTTCTTGAAATCACCCAGAAGTGAAGGAGCTATATCGATTAAATTTTGTCAGTGTAAATCAGTCTAATCTAGTCTAGTCATTGTCAGAGAACTACGACACTTTTTAAAACAGCCAATGCACAAGATCTAGTTTGTGGGCGGGGACATGCATTCATGACCCATCAGCCCATTCGATAGATACGATCGCGGCCAATCGGATTACAGATACCGCGTCACGTTGAACTGCTCAAAGATAACGCTGTTGTGGCGCTGTTCTAAAACACACTTACGTGTTTACGCTGTACGCAGTTGTCACAGAAAAAAGTGCCGAATTTCTCTGACGCCGATTATACTGGCCCCAATGCTAATAATGGGGACTTTACTATCTTTTATTCTACATACTATAGCCACACCACTCTGTATTGACACATTAAGTAGGACTAGGAGTGGGCTATATGGGTCATTCTTTGTTTTGCTATGAAATAAAACAGTTTTATTTTATTCCATTTGACATGAAATAACAACATTTTCAGTCAGGGTCCAAAATAAAAGTGTAACTGTTTTCTTCCAATTTTGACAATATAAATTGAATCTGATATTTTTTTAATCTCGATGGTTATCACTTGTTCCTGTAGCATTTCTCGCCTTTGAAGTCTCGCGCCCCTTGAAGTCTCGCGCCCCATGTATTTTGTGAAAATATAGTTTTAAATTTTTCGACTAAAATCTGATTTGAAATATTCCCATAATTTTATATCCAAGTGTATCACTTGCACACCCCCCCCCCTCCAATCTCTTTATACACACAAGACATTATAAAAATCGTGAAGACATTCACAAGCATGCTATCTTCAGTAGATAGTAAAGATGAATCAAGTAAAAGCCTGTTAAAGGGATTTACACAAATGTAATTCTGTCAATGTGTTGCAATATGTTTAACCTAACAATAAAAATCAAGACAAATACAATGCACTGATTTCTCACTGACAGTTAATTACTGAGACCTAAAATGTCTATCTGATTTAATATATTCCCAAAATATATATCTAAGTGTATCACTTGCACCCCACTCCTTAATCTCTTAATACTCATCAAAGACATTAAAATAGACATGAATACATTCACAATTTGTTGTGCAATCATAGATTTCTTTCAAACTGGTCAATCTATGCTTCAAAAGCATTTGAAATTGAAAATATTGAGAAAAACTATAATATAAAATCTGTATCATGTACACATGTATTCCCCCTTTGACAAGCATGCTATCTTCAGTAGATAGTAAAGATAAACAAGTAAAATTTGTCATACATAAGCCTGTTAAAATTTATTTAAACAATTGTAATTCTATCAATCTGATGTAATATGTTCAATCTAACTATATACATGTATAACATAAATGTTATTAAAAAATAACATAACAAGTATAAACAGTAGTCTGAGATTCATGTAAATCTAGTCAAATTATGAAGATTGGGATAAATACCGCCCATCACTGGCATACATGCCTTTCTGGTAACTATCGTGCTACACACTGATCACCAGAAGTTTTGAAATTGTTAGTATTTCTAATTTTTGGTGATGTTTTTACCACTTTATTGTAAAATTTCTGTCGATTACTATAGATAAAGTACAATAATCCAGTGCAATCGAGTAGTACTATACTAGTGCCTACTGTGGGGAGGAGTGGATGTTTGGTAGAAAGTTAATATATGTACTGTAGGATCAGGCGATATCTTTACTGTATACACTGATCATCATATCGTATTTTTTCCCTTGTCTTTTTGAAATTTCATTAGAATGGCTAACCCTGTTACCCAGCAGGACTTGAAAATGTCAAAGATCTCTGTGTAAGGATTGAGAAGTATGAAAGGAATTTTCCAGCCAATACTGCTGAAAATAGTTGGGGTCTACAAGACAACCAGGTGGCACTGACCTCTCACCGACAGGTAAATACTAATTTTATGCAATCTATGCTTTAAAAGCATTTGAAATACAGAATATTGAGAACAACTTTATAAAATACTGTATCATGTACACCTCTATTCCCCTTTAACATTAACAAGCATGCTATCTTCAGTAGATGGTAAAGATGAATCAAGTAAAAGCCTGTTAAAGGGGATTTAAACAATTGTAATTCTGTCAATGTGTTGCAATATGTTTAACCTAACAGAATAAAAATTAAGACAACCATGTGGCACTGACTTCTCACTGACAGTTAATTACTAAGACTAAAAAGTCTATCTGATTTAAAATATTCCCATAATTATATATCTAAGTGTATCACTTGCACCCCACTCCTTAATCTCTTAATACTCATCAAAGACATTAAAATAGACATGAATACATTCACAATTTGTTATACAATCATAGATATCTTTCAAACTGGTCAATCTATGCTTCAAAAGCATTTGAAATTTAAAATATTGAGAAAAACTATAATATAAAATCTGTATCATGTACACATGTATTCCCCCTTTGACAAGCATGCTATCTTCAGTAGATAGTAAAGATGAATCAAGTACCTTTTGTCATACATGTACATATAAGCCTGTTAAAATGGATTTAAACAATTGTAATTCTATCAATCTGATGTAATATGTTCAACCTAACTATATATAACATAAATTGTATTAAGAAGAAGTATAGATAGTAGTCTGAGTCTGAGACAGCATTCATGTAAATCTAGTCAAATTATGAAAATTAGGATTAAATACCGCCCATACATGCCTTTCTGGTAACTATTGTGGTACACACTGATCATGGGATGTTTGGTAGAAAGTTAATATCTGTACTGTAGGGAGAGGTGATATATTTACTGTATACACTGATCATCATATCATATTTTTCCCCTTGTCTTTTGAAATTTCATTACAGAATGGCTTACCCTGTTACCCAGCAGGACTTGAAAATGTCAAAAATATCTGTGTAAGGATTGAGAAGTAAGGAATTTTCCATCCTGGTTGGGGTGTACATGACAACTAGGTGGCAGTGACCTCTCACCGACAGCTAAATATTAAGACTAAAAAATCTTATCTGATTTGAAATATTCCCATAATTTTATATCTAAAGGCCCTGTCACACCATGGTGTATCGCCTGAACGTATGCCAATGTATGCGAAATATGGACATATATGTTGGTGACTTATTCGAAATATGGAAAAATATGATGGTGTACGTTGGTACACGCTGATATAAGTTAGGGGCAAATTGGGGATACGTCATTTATGTTAGTATCACGCTGTGATACGCTGTGAACATTTGAAACACGTCTAGAAAAATTATTGAGCATGTTCAAAATTTCTCGGCGTACTGAACGTGTGCTTAATACGTTCTGCATAAGTTCCCGCTAATTTGTGGTACGTTAGACATACGTTTACATACGTTAGACATACATTGATTGACATACGTTAGAGGTACGTTACTGGTAAGTTATAGGTTGGACCTGTTGGTTTCCTTTTACTTTAATAATTTATCCTTCTAGACATTTTAATAGTTATCATTCAGGCCGAGTTTACTTGAACTGGCAACACTGTCCCGCCGTGTACGAAACTCAATTTCTACAGCGGCACAAGTCACGTTGGTCATACGCTGTGATACGCTGTCATAAGTTTGTTATAAGCTAGTGATACGCTATCAATACGCTAGTCATACGCTATGTATACTGTATGTCAATATGCTATGGATACGTCCATTCCAACACCAATGTCAACTTTTCCTATGCAATTCATTGGGAAGTTGGATGTTCTTGGACTCTGACAATTTTCAAGCTATTTTTTGTATACGTCGGCATACATTTCAGGCCATACGCCATGGTGTGACAGGGCCTTAAGTGTATATCACTTGCAACCGCCCCCCCCCCCCCTTAATCTCTTTATACACACTTGCAACCGCCCCCCCCCCCCCCCTTAATCTCTTTATACACACAAGACATTATAAAAATCGTGAAGACATTCAAAATTAGTGATATGCAATCTATGCTTTTATAGTTTTAAAGCATTTGAAATACAGAATATTGAGAACAACTTTATAAAATACTGTATCATGTACACCTCTATTCCCCCTTTAACATTAACAAGCATGCTATCTTCAGTAGATAGTAAAGATGAATCAAGTAAAAGGCTGTTAAAAGGGATTTAAACAATTGTAATTCTGTCAATGTGTTGCAATATGTTTAACCTAACAGAATAAAAATCAAGACAACCAGGTGGCACTGACTTCTCACTGACAGTTAATTACTAACACTAAAAAGTCTATCTGATTTAAAATATTCCCAAAATATATATCTAAGTGTATCACTTGCACCCCACCGCTTAATCTCTTAATACACACCAAAGACATTAAAATAGACATGAATACATTCAAAATTTGTTATATGCAATCATAGTCAAACTGGTCAATCTATGCTTCAAAAGCATTTTTTCCCTTGTCTTTTTGAAATTTCATTACAGAATGTCTAACCCTGTTGCCCAGCAGGGCTTGAAAATATCAAAGATCTCTTTGTAAGGATTGGGAAGTATGTAAGGAATACTGCTGAAAAAAGTTGGGGTGTACAAGACAATCAGGTGGCAGTGACCTCTCACTGTCAGGTAAATACTAAGACTAAAAAATCTTATCTGATTTGAAATATTCCCATAATTTTATATCTAAAGGCCCTGTCACACCATGGTGTATCGCTTGCACCCCCTTAATATCTTTATACACACTTGACATTATAAATAATCATGAAGACATTCAAAATTAGTGTTATGCAATCATTGCTATCTTTCAAACTGGTCAATCTATACTTTTAAAGCATTTGAAATACAAAATATTGAGAAAACTATATAAAATACTGTACCATGTACACCTCTATTCCCCCTTTAACATTAACAAGCATGCTATCTTCAGTAGATAGTAAAGATGAATTAAGTACATTTTGTCATACAAAAGCCTGTTAAAAGTTATATAAACAATTGTAATTCTGTCAATGTGTTGCAATATGTTCAACCTAACAGAAAAAAATCAAATAAAAGATATAGACAGCATTTAGAGTCCACACCGCTAAAGATGCTAGAGCAGACGTCGAAAGGCATGTTGAATTTGGTGCGGTTACACCGCTCTAAGGTACCATATGAAAATGCTCCAAAGGTAGTTTATTTGGCTAAAATGTTGATCAGATGATTAATAAAAGCACATTACCAAACAATATTAGTGCAAATTATCTTCTTTTGACCAATTTTGTTTGAATTTTAGGGATTGTAGAGCCTTCGATAATTGAGTAGAATTGCACAAACTTGCACTTAGGCTGGGGCACTCTACAGATGAACATGCCTTTAAGCAGGCATAGTATTATAGCAAGGGTCACTTGTCAGCGGGGCAAAGGGTATTTTCCCCCGGTGAACACCAGTTTGACCCGGTAGTTTCTTCATGTAACTTTTTGATTTGCTGTCATTTTCTTTCCCTTTTCCCTTCCTTTGCCTTCCCGGTTTTTCCGGGTCAATTTTTTTACGCTACCCGCCTTTAAGGGTACGGCACCACGATAGAATTTGTTGGCCAAGTTGTCTTATATTCACTGTGAACAAAGTTTGAGCAATCATAAAAAAGAATATTGAATAAATAATGGGGGTCACCGACTTAGTTTTTGAGCTACAGCCATTTCACCGACTTAGTTTTTGAGCTACAGCCATTTCAAATTACATGTTTTTAGCCATTTTTGACTATTATTTAGTCCTATGGAAATAGAATTTGTAGGCCAAACATTTTTAGATTTAAAAACAAAACTGCTCCGCCACTTTTGTTGTAAATCTAATAAAGGTTGGTAAGAATAGGCACAGATTAATGAAATAAATAGGCACAGATTAATGAAATAAAAAAACAGGGTTACACCGACTTAGTTATTGAGACAATATCAAATGGACATATTTGTTGGTGCAAAAGTTTTACAAAATGAATACCGCATTATGGTAGGGCATAGGAAGCGTCGTAAAATATGTGGTCTAAAACGCAGAACACACTTCGCTTCATTCATAAAGGAATTGGAAGTAGGCCCTTTTATGGGATTTTAATGGGAATCGACAGCAGTGTTGGGAGTGGGTCACTGCCCATGCGTGTATTAAACTAAACGTATATGAGCGATTCCACGGTAACACGTGTTACATTTGAGCACGCCATTCTTTATTCTCCACTCTATAACTGTAAAAGTAATTTGAATGAAGTTATCATCTTTTGTATTGTAATACCCAAGACTTATGGCTAGATCCTCTAACACCAATATAAAATATTAGCTCGTGTTAATGTAAGACCGCTCCGAATATCAGTAACACGCTTTACGAAAAAAGATGCCTTAAAAAAAGTTCCCAACTTGGTTTTGCTTGTGTATTTAAACTAACTAACCTACAATCAATTGGTCACTAAGTGTAAGCAAGTACCTTTTTAAGATTTATAAAACTAGAATGATAACAAGAATTAAAGTTCTCACTTTTTTGTAAAATGCAAAATAGTCCGTAACACATGTTACAGTTACACGCGTTACACTTTGTCCAGCCATAATTTACTAGCATTAGATTCTTTATTTAATTTCTAAATTAAAATTAATTTTGACTTTGGCAATTGAACTTAACATATTAATAAAATAGTGATAAATAACACTTAACAAATTGAGGTTTTAGCACGTTTTCCTGAATATGAGTTTGGTATCAGTGTTTACGATATTTTGATGGCTTATTGTGGAGTGGTGGTTATGAATTTATCTAATTGTTTACTATTTTTAAATAGGGCCTTACTATATACAGGGTGTATCAAAAAAATGAGGACACTTTTTGATGATGGTTTAAATCCTTGTTAAATCACCGAAGCATGACCAATTTTTATTTCAATGTAAAGTACAACCGATAAAGATAAAATCCTGAAGAGATGAGAAAAATCCATCATTAATTAAGGAAATTGTGACCTATTAGGCAAGGCAATCTATTTTGAAGTATGTACAATGGCCGGTCATTCACACAGTAACAGTAGAGTAACATGAACGTGCGCACTATTTATGCCAATTATACTTCTTATCATGCTAATGAACCATCTACAGTGGGTTAGAGAACTTTTTTAATTTGCACAGAATATGCATGCATCTGATTTGTGGATTATTTAGCCAGTACTGATTTGTGTCAGAATTAAATGGATTACCAAACT
Organism: Ophiura sarsii; assembly: GCA_035610835.1. NCBI lineage: Eukaryota > Metazoa > Echinodermata > Ophiuroidea > Amphilepidida > Ophiuridae > Ophiura > Ophiura sarsii. The sequence goes on along the minus strand of CM069446.1, from coordinate 55,766,411 downwards.
AATCTTTGCTATTGACTGATAGATTATTTTCTCTGTTTATTATTATTGTAACGTATTGAAACGTAAACCATGTTATTTACTGGTCTATACAATATATAAATCCCATTGTACAAACCAGTAAATGACATGGTTTACGCAAATTATGCTAGTTTTCTTATTTTTCATCGGATTGATCTCATATTTTCGGGATATCATAATAATTAATTGGGCTTTACATTGAGACTAAATTGGTCATGGTCTAATGATTATAAAAAGTATTACACCGTCATGAAAAAGTGTCCTATTTTGTTTGATACACCCTGTATGTGTCCGAAACCAAAACCAAGTCCGTCTTTCATTTTAGCATTTTGTTCTTCTACATGGCAGCCTCTGTGTATCAATAGGAAGATTATTGCTACATGGAGGCTGCATGTAGCAATAGGCAGATTAATGATTAACTGGTAGTTAACAAATACAACATGAGCAGAGGGAGGTAGTCACCAGTCATCCAACACCAAGGGCCAGTAGTTTGCACTACTTTCCTGAAAGAATCCATGTTGTATTTGTTTTATTACACCTCATACATATTTCATTGTCTAAATTAAAATTAAAAATTGAAAAAAAGCTTATGTCGCTCCCGCGTAGGCTCGTAGTTGGAACTTGTAGTAGTAGTAGGACTGTGTACATCCATGCCTGCCTACACCTTAACAGTTAGCCTACACACAGCGAGCCAAGAAGCGGCGGACTCAATTCCCCGGGCAGAAGAACAATATAATTTAAACCCGTTTCCTATTCTTTACGGGATTCTTCACAATCATTGCTGCAGACCTTCACGGATTTTGATGCAGCATAATTATCCAAAAGAAGCCTCAAATCTGCGTCTGTTTAGTTCACGAATTTCTTCGGCAGACGACGCCATTTGTCAAGCAACCTCGTACTTGGCGTCCGTAATATTCATAGACTCTAGTATTGATTCGGGTGATGGTGTTGATCAGCGGGAAGTAAACTCTTGCATGTTTTGTAGTACAATAAACCTAAACAAACGTTGGGTAGGTATTTTTATTTATCCTACAAGGTCAGAAATGAACCAATCAAAAGAGAGTATACCCTTATAAATATGTATGAGATGTTATAACGACAACTCACACAGGTCGAAAGTTACATGAGGATTGTGGATGCTTCACTTGATCAAATCAGCCCATACACATACCTGTCACTGACCAGTGTTCATATTAAGAAAAAACATCAGGTTTTCCAGCGGATAACCATGTTATGAAATCAGTTTATCCGCCAATATTTTTGGTTGCCTGCCAAAGTAACTAACAGTACAAATATACAAAAAGTATGGTCATCCGACAGATAACTTGCATTGCCATTTAGGTTATCAGCCAGCATTTTTAGGCTTCAAGAAGCCCGGATTACCACTTAATTTGAAACACTGCCTGTCACACTATCCTGCGTGTTCAAAACCCAAGTGAGAAAATGAAAACTGCAATTTTGGGTTCATTCTTTTTGGTGTAGAGTTCTTAATTGTTAACCGCTCGCTCCAGGAACAATGTCTCTAAATTGACAAGGAGAAATTCATCCACAATTTTGTAATTTAATATTTTCAAATTGGAACCATATTTTTATATGAGCATGAAGCATAATAATTACCTGGTCAGTTACTTTTTTTGAGGAGTGTATAATATAGAAAACACAGTCTGAAAAAAATGTGGGTCATACGCAAGGCTCAATATAACAGTTTTGTTTACCGGGAGCAACTTTTTTTTCCTTCAAAAGTAGCGCGCGGATCATGGGATTTATTGAGAACTGAGTGCTACTTACAGTCTAGAGGGAGCTAACTTTTTATAAATCCAGTGTGATCGACAGCATTGTCAACTCGTAATTTGTCAACGGGCGCAGGTTTGGACAAAATATCAGCGCTCGGTTGTTTATTTTTCATCATTACCGGGCGCTATGGCAGAAGGACCGAGGGGTAAAAATCGCCCAGCTTCCGCTTATCTTGAGCCTTGGTCATACATCTTTAATTTGATTCTTGTTTTTATCTGCAGAATGTGGTTTCAACTCCCACAGCAAATGTCTGAATTTTGTCAAAAGACAGTGTGTCAGCAGCCAGGTAGGTGAAGTAAGTGATCACTTGATTTTCTGTTATCTTTCAATTTCGCACTAATTTTACGCAGTGGCGGGAACGAAGCAAAAAATAATTTAGGGTGGACAAGCCCGAATTTGGTTTATTTTCTGTTATCTTTCAATTTCGCACTAATTTTACGCAGTGGCGGGAACGAAGCAAAAAATATTTTAGGGTGGACAAGCCCAAATTTTGTTTATTTTCTGTTATCTTTCAATTTCGCACTAATTTTACGCAGTGGTGGGAACGAAGAAAAAAATAATTTAGGGTGGACAAGCCCGAATTTTGTTTATTTTCTGTTATCTTTCACTTTCGCACTAATTTTACGCAGTGGCGGGAACGAAGCAAAACATAATTTAGGGTGGACAAGCCCGAAATTTTGTTATATAATGTTGAAACCTTTAGGAAAATGTGCTCAAAGAGTGCAAACAATTTCTGTTTTTTAAATAAAATGGTCCAGAAAAATGTTCCTATAAAAGCCATCTTGGGTGACAAATTGGGCTGCTTATTAACCCTTACCAGCCAGGCTATGTTTTTGTGCGGGGGAGGGGGACAAAGTATGAATTTGTTACCCAAATAATTGCCGTGAAACTCCAGGGATTCGACGGACCCTCAGATCACTGTGCCGTGTCCCTAACCACTCCGCTTACCTGCCAACGCTCGTCCGGGCAGCGATTTCGTACACACATATCAGCTTGATTGATAACGTCATCGAATCGAATGCTGTAGCATGATCGTGGACATTGTTTTTGCCGTGGTGAATTGTAGTGCCTAGGAAGGTTAGGGTTAAGCTTAGGGTGGGGGGACATCCGCTATCCCTCCACCACCACCACATGTAAATTATGACACCACCCGATTCTAATTAAAGGCCTCTCCGCGTGTAGAACTTTGTTTTGTGCCTTATGGAGACCTGCTTCCTATCCAAGGAGAGGTTTTGAAGCAAAATGACAATTGTGCACTTCTAAATATTATGTCGTTTTTTTGTATCTGCAGGTAGCTGGAGCGACCTATCTAGTAGATATATGCCCTGAGACGGGATTAGGACCTCAAAACTACCGGTGTGCAGAATGTAGGATAACTATATCATTTCGTAAGTGAAGGTCCATTTCATCGTTATAGACGCTGTCATAATGCTATGTACGAAATTCAAGCTATTTCATGTGAGCGCGTTTTGTTGTTGTTCGTGGAGCTGCGTTTAGATGCATAAAATACGCGAACAACCATGCATGCAGGCGTGTGAAGACTTCACGATTGACCAATCAGGACGCCCGATCATTTTTTGAAAGCGGCTGGTCAGTATGCACTTCCAGTTTTACGCACATACGCTCGTATACACTTCCAGTTTTACGCACATACGCTCGTACGCATGTACGAACGCACACATTGTTGGAATTATGTCCACAGCATTATGACGCTGACTTTAGGTCCAAAAAAAACCACCCACCTATGCTGGTTCCCTGCATCATGTCATCACATTGATTCGCTGGCATAAAAGTCATACATATGCATGAGATGATGTAAAATAATCCACAAAATAAATTAGGTCAACGCTTAGAATGATAACAAATTCACTGATTTGCACAAAATACACTGTGTCTGCTCTGCACCCATGACAACTTGGACCCCATGACAGCGTCGGATTTCACATGCATGGTGTAACGCGCTCCACATTGTGCCGTAGCCATGGCAGCGCGACAATGCATTCGGTATTCAATGCGTCACCTCAACTATACAACTTGTGTTCATCGTTATTTGCCATATGTGATAACAGAGCGACAACATGATGTGGTGAAGAGTCAATGCAAGTAGTACAATTGATATGACTTCAATTCTATCCTCTCATGATTTTCTTAAAGACCCTTGATTTTTTTGAATAAATATTTAAGTTGGGATTCAACTTCTTTCATATCTAGGGCCAAATTTGCCTATATGTACCATGTATTAGAAGGTGGAAAGTCAAGACGACCTCCAGCTGTTAATTACTTCAACACCTGTTTGGCTGTTTGGTTGGGAGAAAAGCCCTGTGGCCAGTGTAGTGTTGCCTGAGTATTGCTAGGCATGCTGGACTGCACAAGAAATCTTCCCTTGGTTATTGGGTAGGGTTTGCTAACATTTGGGCTTAGGAACTGATTTGGGCATCAAATGGGTCGGTTTTGTATTGAGGCACCCCGTACTATCAATCAGTGTACCCTACAAGCTTTGCTACAAAGTTTGTCTTTTTTATTCATATAATAAGCCTCTGGTTCCTTTTTGAAATCAAAACTTGTTGAGACTATACCACCACTGATGAGAAGGTCACTATAGTTCAATCAGTTCCAAATTGGCGAGAAATGTGCGGTTTGTATCTCTCCTCGTGCAAAAAGTAATCCAAGCAAATGTGTGTGATTTCGGCCATACGCACAAATTTGGCCAAACGTGCGTGTCATGCATTTAACGCCCAATACGCTTGTTGCCTTCGTGTGCGTCTGCACCCTTCTGTGTTAATTCGCTGCTGTAAGGAGGCCTGCCAATTTGGAGCTGATCTTGTTCTACATTTACAGGAGGTGACTTATCCGAGCCTCGGCAATGTGATTATAATGGACAGTACTACTGCGCTCAGTGCCATTGGAACGACACAGAGGTCATACCAGCAAGGGTCATACACAACTGGGACTTTGAACCCAGGAAGGTAAGGTCAGGCAAAAAAAAAAAAAAGTTGACTTGCCCTTTCTGACCAACCCAAATTTTTCGGAAATCTAGGGTCGCTATTTTTTTTTTTTTTTTTTTTTTAAATAAAAATTGAAAAAAATTGAAAAAGAAAAAGAAAAATTGAAAGAAGCACATAACAATAAAGAAAGATGAAAACGTGTTTTTGAGTAATATCTGCTTGTTTAAAAAAAAATAAAAAAATAAAATTAAAATAAACCCCCCCCCCCCCCAAAAAAAAACCCACAAAAATACATGTTTTTGTACAGTAAATTTTCAAAAATTAAAAAAAATTTTTTTTTAAAAATCTGACTGTCCGACCCTGACTCTGACCCTGAAAGGGCAAGTCAACTTCTTCTTTTTTTTCGGGGGGGGGGGGGGGGGGGGGGGGCCTCATGCAACATACTGTAAAACCACTTAATTATTTTGGGGAAGTTTGTCTTATTTACTACCAGGCTGTTGACTTTTGAGAATTGCCACCGAGTCACAAATTAGAGAGTGGAGGGTAATGTGGCATCTCCTTAACCGGGGCAAATAATCAACGAATTCCAGCTCGAAACCGGAAAGTACACTGAAGTGAAATTATGTTGGTTAATCTTCAGCAATTTTCAAAATGTTTAACAATTTAAAAAAGAGAGGTTAGTCGGGGCCAGTAGAGCAGGGTTTTTTTGTGGCCTTAGGGATGTGTATTTCACTCCACATGACACGATCGCCACTGAAAAAAAAATAGAAAACAGAATAGAAACACTGTCATACTTTTGTTTTGGTTTGGTTTTGGTTATTTAATTCGCAGTATAAAAATAAAAACATATTTGGAAAGTGAAGTCTTGTAGAATTATTTTGATACCATACTTACAATAACAGCTATCTGTTTTGCCAAAATACAGACGAAAATTTCCCATACTGTAACACTGCACTTTCATAATATAAAAGTGTAATATAATGAGCTGAATAAAGTCAAGGATGCGACAAACAACGGAAAGAGGTAGGGAAGGTGGCGAAAGTAAACCCGCTGTTCCACAGGCCCTGTGTTTTGCTGTGATGTTGGGAGTTGAACCTGGTCCCTCTTACTAGGGCAGTGAAAGTAAACCCACTGAAGCACAGGCACTGTGTTGCGCTGTGATGTTGGGAGTTGAACCTGGCCCTCTTGCTAAGGCAGTGAAAGCAAACCCACTGAAGCACAGGCACTGTGTTAAGCTGTGATGTTGGGAGTTGAACCTGCCCTCTCTTGCTAGGGCAGCGAAAGCAAACCCACTGAAGCACAGGCACTGTGTTAAGCTGTGATGTTTGGAGTTGAACCTGGCCCTCTTGCTAAGGCAGTGAAAGTAAACCCGCTGTTCCACAGGCCCTGTGTTTAGCTGTGATGATGGGAATTGAACCTACCCCCTCTTGCTAAGGCAGCGAAAGCAAACCCGCTGAAGCGCAGGCGCTGTGTTAAGCTGTGATATTGGGAGTTGAACCTGGCCCTCTTGCTAAGGCAGTGAAAGTAAACCCACTGAAGCACAGGCACTGTGTTAAGCTGTGATGTTTGGAGTTGAACCTGGCCCTCTTGCTAAGGCAGTGAAAGTAAACCCGCTGTTCCACAGGCCCTGTGTTTAGCTGTGATGATGGGAATTGAACCTACCCCCTCTTGCTAAGGCAGCGAAAGCAAACCCGCTGAAGCGCAGGCGCTGTGTTAAGCTGTGATATTGGGAGTTGAACCTGGCCCTCTTGCTAAGGCAGTGAAAGCAAACCCACTGAAGCACAGGCGCTGTGTTAAGCTGTGATGTTTGGAGTTGAACCTGGCCCTCTTGCTAAGGCAGCGAAAGCAAACCCGCTGAAGCACAGGCGCTGTGTTAAGCTGTGATGTTTGGAATTGAACCTGGCCCCTCTCGCTAAGGAAGCGAAAGCAAACCCACTGAAGCACAGGCGCTGTGTTAAGCTGTGATGTTGGGAGTTGAACCTGGCCCCTCTTGCTAGGGCAGCGAAAGCAAACCCACTGAAGCACAGGCGTTGTGTTAAGCTGTGATGTTGGGAGTTGAACCTAGCCCTCTTGCTAAGGCAGTGAAAGCAAACCCGCTAAAGCACAGGCGCTGTGTTAAGCTGTGATGTTGGGAGTTGAACCTGGCCCTCTTGCTAAGGCAGTGAAAGCAAACCCGCTGAAGCACAGGCACTGTGTTAAGCTGTGATGTTGGGAGTTGAACCTTGCCCCTCTCGCTAAGGCAGCGAAAGCAAACCCGCTGAAGCACAGGCACTGTGTTAAGCTGTGATGTTGGGAGTTGAACCTAGCCCCGCTAAGGCAGCGAAAGCAAACCCACTGAAGCACAGGCACTGTGTTAAGCTGTGATGTTTGGAGTTGAACCTAGCCCTCTTGCTAAGGCAGTGAAAGCAAACCCACTGAAGCACAGGCACTGTGTTAAGCTGTGATGTTGGGAGTTGAACCTGCCCTCTCTTGCTAAGGCATCGAAAGCAAACCCGCTGAAGCACAGGCACTGTGTTAAGCTGTGATGTTGGGAGTTGAACCTGGCCCTCTTGCTAAGGCAGTGAAAGCAAACCCGCTGAAGCACAGGCACTGTGTTTAGCTGTGATGATGGGAGTTGAACCTGCCCTCTCTTGCTAAGGCAGCGAAAGCAAACCCGCTGAAGCACAGGCACTGTGTTTAGCTGTGATGATGGGAGTTGAACCTGCCCTCTCTTGCTAAGGCAGCGAAAGAAACCCGCTGAAGCACAGGCACTGTGTTAAGCTGTGATGTTGGGAGTTGAACCTAGCCCCGCTAAGGCAGCGAAAGCAAACCCACTGAAGCACAGGCACTGTGTTAAGCTGTGATGTTTGGAGTTGAACCTAGCCCTCTTGCTAAGGCAGTGAAAGCAAACCCACTGAAGCACAGGCACTGTGTTAAGCTGTGATGTTGGGAGTTGAACCTGCCCTCTCTTGCTAAGGCATCGAAAGCAAACCCGCTGAAGCACAGGCACTGTGTTAAGCTGTGATGTTGGGAGTTGAACCTGGCCCTCTTGCTAAGGCAGTGAAAGCAAACCCGCTGAAGCACAGGCACTGTGTTTAGCTGTGATGATGGGAGTTGAACCTGCCCTCTCTTGCTAAGGCAGCGAAAGCAAACCCGCTGAAGCACAGGCTCTGTGTTTAGCTGTGATGATGGGAGTTGAACCTGCCCTCTCTTGCTAAGGCAGCGAAAGCAAACCCGCTGAAGCACAGGCACTGTGTTTAGCTGTGATGATGGGAGTTGAACCTGCCCTCTCTTGCTAAGGCAGCGAAAGCAAACCTGCTGAAGCACAGGCACTGTGTTAAGCTGTGATGTTGGGAGTTGAACCTGGCCCTCTTGCTAAGGCAGTGAAAGCAAACCCGCTGAAGCACAGGCGCTGTGTTAAGCTGTGATGTTGGGAGTTGAACCTGGCCCTCTTGCTAAGGCAGTGAAAGCAAACCCGCTGAAACACAGGCGTTGTGTTAAGCTTTGATGTTGGAAGTCGAACCTAGCCCCGCTAAGGCAGCGAAAGTAAACCCACTGAAGCACAGGCGTTGTGTTATTTAAGCTGTGATGTTTGGAGTTGAACCTGGCCCTCTTGCTAAGGCAGTGAAAGCAAACCCGCTGAAGCACAGGCGCTGTGTTAAGCTGTGATGTTGGGAGTTGAACCTGGCCCTCTTGCTAAGGCAGTGAAAGCAAACCCGCTGAAACACAGGCGTTGTGTTAAGCTGTGATGTTGGGAGTCGAACCTAGCCCCGCTAAGGCAGCGAAAGTAAACCCACTGAAGCACAGGTGTTGTGTTATTTAAGCTGTGATGTTTGGAGTTGAACCTGGCCCTCTTGCTAAGGCAGTGAAAGCAAACCCGCTGAAGCACAGGCGCTGTGTTAAGCTGTGATGTTGGGAGTTGAACCTGGCCCTCTTGCTAAGGCAGTGAAAGCAAACCCGCTGAAACACAGGCGTTGTGTTAAGCTGTGATGTTGGGAGTCAAACCTAGCCCCGCTAAGGCAGCGAAAGTAAACCCACTGAAGCACAGGCGTTGTGTTAACAGGCATGAGAATGAAAAAACATGAAAAAAACCGAAAAAACTGAAAATGTGCGTGAAATTGGGCTAAAAAGACCAAAAACAGCCTGAAATTAAATGAAAGTGCGGAAATTTGGACCATAAAAAAAACTGAATTCAGTTTAAAAACTGAAAATTCTCATGCCTGTGTTAAGCTGTGATGTTTGGAGTTGAACCTGGCCCTCCTGCTAAGGCAGTGAAAGCAAACCCGCTGAAGCACAGGCGCTGTGTTAAGCTGTGATGTTGGGAGTTGAACCTGCCCTCTCTTGCTAGGGCAGTGAAAGCAAACCCGCTGAAGTACAGGCACTGTGTTAAGCTGTGATGTTGGGAGTTGAACCTGGCCCTCTTGCTAAGGAAGGGAAAGCAAACCCGCTGAAGCACAGGCACTGTGTTAAGCTGTGATGTTGGGAGTTGAACCTGCCCCCTCTTGCTAAGGCAGTGAAAGCAAACCCGCTGAAGCACAGGCGCTGTGTTAAGCTGTGATGTTGGGAGTTGAACCTGCCCCCTCTTGCTAAGGCAGTGAAAGCAAACCCGCTGAAGCACAGGCACTGTGTTGCGCTGTGATGTTGGGAGTTGAACCTAGCCCTCTCGCTAAGGCAGCGAAAGCAAACCCGCTGAAGCACAGGCGCTGTGTTTAGCTGTGATGTTAGGAGTTGAACCTGGCCCCTCTCGCTAAGGCAGCGAAAGCAAACCTGCTGAAGCACAGGCGCTGTGTTTAGCTGTGATGTTGGGAGTTGAACCTGGCCCCTCTGATGTGGGGAGACCTTGTATTTTTAAGGTCTTTGTTAATTTCTGTCATCCCTGCGTGTTTTAGAATTGTTATTGTTTAGTTATTGGTTACTAAGACACTATTCAGCCAATCAAACATGCTGTAAATACTCTGTAGGATATAACGCATATTTTGATTGGATATTCAAGTGAGTTTACCGTGTAAAAGAACCAATCAAATGTACTGTTAAAAGGCAGCAGACCTTAGTAGGTGATTAATGTCAGCCGAGACTGTAGTAACTTTGGTTTTTCTTCAGGGGTGTAACCAAATGAAATGACAAACTCTATGTATATATTCAAAAAATAGTCGGTTATGCAGCCCTGAACACAGGCTTGTACCACCCCACTACCAATATACTTCGAGTTGTGCTCCTTTTGGTTTTCCCCACATTTATTTTCTTGCTTGTATGATGTATTATATACTATGGTGAAAATAAAACTGAAACTGATAAATAAAAAGGATAAAAATTAAAGACCCTAATTACTATTTCTCTTACAGGTTTGCAGGCATTCTAAACAACTACTTCGGATAATGTCTCATAGAGCTGCGTTGAGAATACAGGATCTAAACCCAACTCTGTTCAATTATGTAGAAGAACTAAGCCAAATTAAGGTAAGACGCAAGAATACAGGATCTAAACCCAACTCTGTTCAATTATGTAGAAGAACTAAGCCAAATTAAGGTAAGACGCAAGAATACAGGATCTAAACCCAACTCTGTTCAATTATGTAGAAGAACTTAGTCAAATTAAGGTAAGACGAAAGAATACAGGATCTAAACCCAACTCTGTTCAATTATGTAGAAGAACTTAGTCAAATTAAGGTAAGACGAAAGAATACAGGATCTAAACCCAACTCTGTTCAATTATGTAGAAGAACTTAGTCAAATTAAGGTAAGACGCACATTTTGAGACTGCTCCAAAGAAGATTTCTTGTGTAGTCCAGCATGCGTAGCAACACTACGCTTCCAATTGCAATTTCCCCCCCAAAAAAAACCCAGCAACCCACCAGTGCCAAAATGCGTTAAAGTCATTAACAGCTGGAGATCATCTGACTCCCACCTTCATAATACATTGCACAGATAGGCACATCTTGGCCACAGATATATATGAAAAGAGGTTGAATCCCAACTAAAATGCGTGATTAAAAAAATAAAGGGTCTTCAAGAAATAGGAAACAGGACTGAATTGAAGTCCCATCAATTGCACTACTTGCAATAGGGTGTTCTTAACACTTTCCACGCGGCTATTAGTTTGACCATATCGAAACAAACATTTTCAGAAATCTTTCCAAACTTTCTAGGTCTATCTCAAGAATTACTGACCCAATACTAGGCATTTTTGTACTTTTTGCAATGCATTTCACATGGTGATTCCAAATATGGTTATGGAATTCAATAATTTTGCCATTTTTGAAACATTTTGTGAAATTTTGGAATGTCGTCTGCAGCCGCCTGCCGCGTGGAAAGCGTTAAAGACCCTCGTTTGACCACATTATAAGCCTTTCATTGCAATGTATAATGTCAATGGGAACCAGTAGACACTGGTGAGAGAAATCAGTGATCATGTGATGAAAGTGAAGCATGCTGGTTTTGTTCAAGGATTCTTCTTTTGTTTGATTTTACTAAAGTAGATTCACAAATACTTTTTTCAAAAAGTCAAAAATATTATCAAAAATATTCAATAAGATTTTTATAATTTTCAAAAAAATGTTAAAAAAAAAATTCTTTTGAAAATGTTTTAAAAATTGGAAAATCAAATTAAACAAACATCAAGAAATATTGGTTGGTCGGAGCCAGTAGAAAATCAAATTAAACAAACATCAAGAAATATTGGTTGGTCGGAGCCAGTAGAAAAGGTCTGCCATCCATATGGCTTTAACAAGTATTAGAATTTGTCACTAGCTGTGAATGTAGCTACGTAAACAAGCATCAGTACTGTAGCGGGAATAGGGCAATCCAAATGTCTTGGAAATTGAAATAGGTTGAGCTATTCAACCTAGCTATACAGTTTCTTAGGACACTATATATGATATCTGAAGCAAAAGTTTGATAAATGTTATTCAGAAAAGTTGAAAAATATTGACGAAAATATCCAACGCCAACTCGGACGCTTTCATTTCAATTCATAGCTATTATGAAGGGCTAAACAAATGCAATGAGTTTATTTTGCCTAGTAATCAAAGTAATTCAGGTCAAAAATTGAGTAATTTATATACATATTTTCCCCTGTATTTTTGTGAAAAGTATACCCCCTTTTTTATTTATTATTATTTGATCATATCTGATTTACTATATATACCAAGGGTTCTCAACATTGAAAATATATACATTTACATTTCCTTAAAAGCTATGAGCTTCCCATGGCTGTACCCCCTGGGCCCATCAGAGCAGAGGCCAGGCTTGTCCATGATCCCCATCTGTTAAAGGGCAACCTTGTAATAGTAGTTTCCCGCAAGATTATTTCACAATTTTTGTTATTGCTTTATTTCGTAATAATAAGAGGGATTAAAATTATGCCTTGGCCAGTTCACCCCTCGCTAGTCTAGTGGTTGAGTTATACGCCTTACAATGCAGATTCCCACTAGGACCACTTTTCAACTGATTTATTTCCTTTTGTAAAAGTTAGTAGTTCAAAATATTCCAAGTCCACAAAGTGTTTAGTTCCTACCTAGTCAACCCCGGGTGGAAAGTCACTTGGGTATTTCCATCACTGCGTATATACATCCCATTCCCAACCAAAGAAATGGCTTGTAGAGTCATTTCCATGAGATCCGTGACCAGTGTTAGGATACCTCCTTTTCTTGATGGATTTGTCAAGATGGACTAATTCTAAGAAAAATGAGCTCCTATATACCTCCCAGAAATGATGGCAATGGTTTTTATAGTGTAAAATCCAAAATGGCCGCCATACAGGGGCCCGAAAATTCAAATGGCTTCAATTAAGCCTGAGCACAAGGATTCCAGAAAAGTATAGTTTGCCATACTTCCGATGTTTGGTTAACGAGTTATCGGGTAAAACGTAAAAAGGTCGTTGACCTTTGCATATGGGGTCAAAATTTAAACTTGCACCGATTTTGAAAAACAATATCTCATATTGTTTGTATGATCACAAGGATTACAGAAATGATAGTTTTTACCACCTAGAGTGTCAGTTGTACCTTATAAAGGGGTCAAAAGGTCAGGTTCCATATAGGTCAGTATACCTTGACCTTTTGACGTAAATAATAAACAAATAAAATGGCGGATGATTTAAACGCAAGTGACTCGATTTCTGTTACATTCTGAGGCCGAAATAGACCGCGAAAAGGTATAATCCACGCCGAAAAATAAATGATCTGCATATAACATAACCAGATATATTTTTCGCGATGATTCTATGCACAGAGGTGCGGCGCAGAGCCTGTTAAAGAGAAGAGAATGAAGAGAATGAAGAGAATTCAGCGCCTTGTTTGTTGAAGGGAGTTTCGTTTTCCGCGAGTGTTTTAAAAATACTTTTTTTTGTGGGCCTTTGGACTTAACATAAATTCGTTGTGCCATAATATGACATGCCAAACCATAGGTATTTTTCCGTATTGTGTGAACATGCAGGGGATAACTAATAATACTGGGTGTCCCAGACTAGTTTATACCCTGTTTGATAAAAATACGAATAGATATATAAGAATAACAGCGTAACTCAATCTTACACCTGCTATATACTGCACATATAGCAGTTGTAAAATTGAGTATTACTGGTGGACATGGCCCCTACTTGTTCTGGTGATCTCATCACAAAATCTGTCATTGTTCAGGTATGGAATGACATTCCTTTAAAATGGTTGAAAATCTGTTTTTCAATGTCAGTGCATTTCAAGTGAATAACCTCAAGCACTGTTAACACTGTGACCATAGAAAGGATTGTATTAAATCAGTCAAGCTGAACAATTCCGTTACCTCATACAAATGTTAGGCCAAACAAAGAAGAGAGTCTGTCACAGAAGCCCGCCCGCATTGGTATGTGAAATGAGCTACGGCGCGTAGGTCTATGCGCTGAGGACTAAAAACTTCTTCTTTTTTTGATTTTTAAAAAAAAGTTCAGCGATTTCTCTGAAGCTTAGATTAGGCCAAAAAAAAAATAGTTGTGTTGCCCTCATCCGCCCGGGTCAAAATTCTGAGAATGTGGGCCGGGTATTTTTTTTTTTTTTTTTTTTTTTTCAAGATTTTTTTCAAGATTTTTCCTTTTTTTTCAAGATTTTTTTTCAAGATTTTTTTTTTTTTTCAAGATTTTTTTTCAAGATTTTTTTCTCAAGATCTTCCAATCTGTGAAAAGAGATGGGCAAGAAACCAAAATATTCACCATTGGGTTGAAATTACATCCAGTAAGCGTTTTCCTTAGTATCTTCACACATGTTGACTGAAATAATAGGTATAAAATCATTGATTTGGTAAAATTTAAAATTAAAAAAAGAATTAAAAAAAAAAAAAAAAACGTCCGGCCGTCCTTCCCGATTTTAGGCTTGTGAGGGCAACACAACTTTTTTTTTTGTTGGCCTTAGCAACAACAACAAAATTACATACTCATAGCCTATTTTCTAAAAAAAAAATAAAAAAATCGCACAGCACTTACAGCTTACTGTAGCTTATTTGCAAAATGTTTCTGAGACAGACTATCTTCTTTGTTTGGCCTTACTACACTAAATATAACAAGCAACTGACGTCCATCAATGTTATAGTGGAAATAATTTCTGTCACAAACATCCGATTTTCAAAATCCAAACATTTTTAGGAAATTTAGATATTTGTAAATGCTAAAATCTCATGCAATTTGACTAATAGCAATGGTATCCATAGACAAATAAATGCAACTATCCCGGTATATAAATCATCCTGGGACACCCTGAATATGTTGTTAACTTTGCAGACATTACGGGAGGTAGTGGGTTTATTTACAAAATTGTTTTGAAAATTTTTCGCCAATTTTAGAAACATTTTGATTTTGTGTGTGTGGGGGAGGGGGGGGGGGGGGGGGGGTGATTTGTTAAAATCTCAAAAATTGTTGAAAGTCACCAATATTTTCACAGACATTTTGAAAACAAAAAACAGACAAAAAACCTCCTGACCGACCGACCCTACCTGAGAGGTCCATTTGCCCGTAGAACAGATTGGGTTTTTTTTCGTTGTCTTACCTCAATACCTGCCAACTTTGTGTCGTTAACTTTGCAGAAATTACGGGAAGAAGTGCTAATAATGAAGATGTATTTCCTGTCGTGTCGGACAGCGATGGAAAATAGGCTACTCACACAGGTAAGATGCTACAGATGGCACAGCTCTCAACAAAAGTTTCTTTTACCTAGTAAAAGCTGTGTTCTGACAGCTCAAGTCATGGACTTGAGTCACAATTTTTATGTCTTGACTTGACTTGAGTCACGAAGAGCAATGACGTGGCGTTAATTTGCAATTTGGTTTAAAAAAGATTCAAATGCCCTGACTTGACTAAAGTGACTTGACTTGAGTCATGATTTTTGATGACTTTGACATGACTCGACTCGAGTCACATCTGTCTATGACTTGAGTTGACACTTGAGTGACAACTCTGCGTATACATTGTATTTGACCTACATACGACGAGGGTCAGACAATAAGTTCTACCTCCTACCTTATAACTGTGCTAATATATAAGCCATTCATAACAAGTTGTAGCTTTGAATCGTAGCTATAGAATCATAGTGAGTTGGTCTGATTCTTGTTCTTGGCACCGACTTTTGACCTATTGGATTGACTTGACTTGACTTGATGAACATTGGAAAAGATTTGACTTGACTTAAAGGCATATTATGTGATCTTTTCCAGAGAGCGCCCTCTATTCATGATTTTTTTTTAGAAAGTAGATTTTCTTGCAGATTTACATTTCTGATCATAAATCGTACATACGTTCCAAGTTACAGAGCGATACGATTCCTAATTACCTCAAAATCATGGTTTTAGAGTGAATTTAGAGTGAAAATATAAACTGTCGTGTTATCCCGACAGTTTATTTTTACTCTAAAACCATGATTTTGAAGTAATTAAGAATCGTATCGCCCTGTAACTTGGAATGTATGTACGATTTATGATCAGAAATGTAAATCTGCAAGAAAATCTGCTTTCAATTTATTTCTTCCGATGTTGAGGGCGTTCCCTGGAAAGATCACATAATATACCTTTAAGACTTGACTCGACTCGAGTCACGTCTGTCTACGTGAAATGACTCGACACTCAAGGTTTAGTGACAACACTGCATATACATTGTATTTGACCTACATACGACGAACGTCAGACAATAAGTTCTACCTCCTACCTTATAACTGTGCTAATACAGTCCTCAAAAGAAGTAACATGAAGATTGAATGAATATTAACTCAGTTATATGCCCTAAACCAAAATAAAGTCTGTTTTTCATTTTAGCATTTCGTTCGTCTACACGCAGCCTCGGACTAGCAACATGCAGATTATTGATTAACTGGTAGCGACAACTCACGGGTCGATAGTGAGACGGGTATTGGGGATGCTTCAATTGATCAATGCAACCCATACACATTCCTGTCACACTGTCCCGCGTGTTCAAAACCCAAGTGTTAAAATGTAAACTGCACTTTGTTCTATCCTTTTCAATGTCGCGTTCTTAATTATTAACCGATCTTAATGAATATTGTATCAAGTTAAAGAGGAGAAATTTCTTTACAACTTTATGATTTAATATTTTTTATGTAGGAGCTATTGGTTTGGAGTTATGCGTATATTTATTACCTGGTCAGTGACTTAATTTGAGGACTGTATATAAGCCATACATAACATGTTATTTTCCACAGTTACAGCTTTGAATCGTAACTATAAAATCTCAATTATGTTAAATTGGTCAGAGTCTTGTTCGTGGCACCGACTTTTGACCTATTGGATTGATTTGACTTGGGGAAAATAGAAGAAAATACTTAACTTGACTTGGCTTAAGACTAGTTTATGACTTGACTTGACACTCAAGGTCTAGTGACTTGGTCTCGTCACTGCATACATATTGTATTTGACTTACACATGACAAGGGTCATTCAATAAGTTCTACCTCCTACCATATAACTTTGAGCCAAACATACCTTGAAATTGTCCACAATTGAAGCGTTGAATGTTAGCTATAAATTCATAGTAAATTGGTCCGAATACTTTGTTCATAAAAATACAGGGGTAAATATATATAAATAGGTCAGAAGTCGGAGCCAAATCAAGGCACTGACTCTGTATATATGTACGTCAAATTCTCCTTTTCCCCGGTGTGGGTACATGTGTAGATGGAAGTTTTACCGTATCACAAATGCTCAAATTGTCCAGTCAAGGAATGAAATATGTGACAACGTCGTCGGCCGGTCAACATCGCCGTTCTCTCAGGGTATAGACGTTATTCTTAATTGCCGCATTTACGTCAAAAGAGGGCCGTGCTATCCAACTGAACATGCTCAGAGCAATTACTGCTCCGATAAATGAGGCTAATGATGTAGCCGAGACGAGAGTGCTGTAGTTTTTCAATGAGGTGAACTTTGCACTAATAATAAAAGATTCTTCGTACTTCTGAGCTGTTCAATATTTGGCCTTATTACATTCGTGAAATAAACTGGAACATATAAAGTATCTATCTCCACTAGTTTGAAATGAAATGTTTGCTGTGTAACCGACACTATCTAGGAAAATGTAGAAGTTCACAGTTCATTACATTGTAGTACAAGTATGAGATTGTAATGTTTATTGGCGCACTAATTGCTCTGAGCATGCTCATTTAGATTTCACTCCGTCTGTTGACGTAAATGTGCCAATTGAGAATAACATCTATAATCTGCCAACGCGATAATTACAAAAAAAATAATTTAATTTTGTCTTCGTCCCATTTTTGTGTGTGCACAGTTGCAGAATCGGCCCCATTTTGTGGAGAACTCTGACATGTACTCATTGCAAGATCTGATAGACGCCAGGGACGGGGTTCTGTTGTCTTCCTTGTCCGGTATCCATGGAAACTTTGCTGTGCATATACGATTGGAGTGCCAAGTAAGTGTCTATACATTAGAGGCACAAGTTTTTTGTTTTGTAAGATGGCATACCCACAGTTTAGGGTTTTGAATCATAAAATTTGCAACCATCAACATATGCGACCCAACATGAGTAAATGAGGCGGAATGCGGCAGCAGCTAATTTGATTTAAGAGCACAAATGTGGGACAAGGTCAAAAACAGTCAAATTTAGAAGAAGTCTTAATTCTGATCTTTGATACATCTTGTATCTAACCAAACACTCAAATTTATGAAAATAAAGGATTAAACTACATTTGAGTTATTTAATTTTCATTTTCTTGTGATACTGGCTATAACAAGGCTATAAAAATGGAGATGAGGCCTTGCGTTTCTGAGCCCTTGACATCTTGATGTTTATTTTGAAGAAAAAAGTGTTAACTGGTTTAAAAACCATTGGTTTGGTGAATCATGAAAAAGAACAAGAACCTTGCTCTACAGGCAGATGGATTTTGAAGTAGGGTCAGAAGATCAAGTGATTTTTCATAGCGGCGGGCCATTTTTTTTTGTGTCAAAATATTGGAATTTTTTTCTTCTTCAAATGTTCATTCTTATTTTTAATTCTAGAAATTTTGAACATATTGAATACATGCAGTCAAATTTAAAGGAGGTGTCCCGCAAGCACAACATTGTGCATTATGTGTTAGTAAAATAATTATTGAGCCCAAATCGTGTAGTTATATAGAACAAAATATCATACTTATCACACAAACGAATAAAAACTGCCATCTCTCAACATGCACTTTTTAAGATATGCAGCAATCGAAAGTCCCCTTGTCGATGACGTCATGGTTATTGGTATTCAAATTTGCGCAAGTGCATTGAATAACTATGGCTTCATCGACACCGGGAATTTGATCGCCGCAAATTTTAAAAATTGCATGTTGAGAGATTGCAGTTTTT
>CM069446.1:55498454-55747762 GCA_035610835.1 Ophiura sarsii | reverse complement strand
ATTTGTGATAATATTGAACTAGCATAAATTAAATAAGTCAACACGGGCGGTGTCCTCTGAGAGATTCCAGAGTGAAGTATAAAATGTCCGCAACGGATCACTATAATACCCCCGGTCCTTGGTAAAACCCGACAATTTTGGGCCTATTGCAAAATTTGAACATGCGCAATTTGCTAAATTATGGACCAACCAAAAGGAGGTATTTCCTTTTTATATGTAGGAGTCAAGTATAAACTGTCCGCAACATATCATTTACCACCCACCGCCCCCCCCCCCCCCCCCCCCCGCCCATTTCTTTGTAAAACCGACAATTTGGGCCTATTGCGAAAAAAATAAACTACAGATCTGAAACCTTCGCAGGCAGCATAAGCTGAAAAAGCCGGCTTTACAATGTACAACAAACAGTTTAATACAAAAATATATAATTATATATATATCTCAAAAATACATGCATAAAAATATTGCAACGAAATACAGACTTCATCAAAATAGGCTACATTAATCATCCAAAACGCCATTGAGCTTTTATATGATGTAAGGAATGGTGGATTTTTGTTATTTGTGATAATATTGACCTAGCATAAATTAAATAAGTCAACACGGGCGGTGTCCTCTGAGAGATTCCAGAGTGAAGTATAAAATGTCCGCAACGGATCACTATAATACCCCCGGTCTTGGTAAAACCCGACAATTTTGGGCCTATTGCAAAATTTGAACATGCGCAATTTGCTAAATTATGGACCAACCAAAAGGAGGTAATTCCTTTTTATATGTAGGAGTCAAGTATATACTGTCCGCAACATATCATTTACCACCCACCCCCCCCCCCCCCCGCCCATTTCTTTGTAAAACCGACAATTTGGGCCTATTGCGAAAAAAATAAACTACAGATCTGAAACCTTCGCATAGATTTGGGTGAAACCCGACTGAAAGTTTGACTAATTCAGCCAAAGACACTACGCGTCAATACGGCGCTGCCCATGAAAAAGGAATTTCCCAACTACGGTTCGGTTTTGGATCGGTGCATAAATTTGGAAATTACGTCGGCTAAGTAATCCTCTGAGAGTTTCCGGTCAAGTATAAAAATGTATAAACTACAGATCTGAAACTTACGCATAAATGTGGGTGAAACCCGACTTTTACACTCTAGGAAATTTCAACTTTTTTGGAGTCAAATCCAAGCGATTTTGATCAGTCATTGATATTATTGATCTAGCATAAATTAAATTAAATAAGTCAACAGGCGGAGTCCTCTGAGAGATTCCAGAGTCAAGTGTAAAATGTCCGCAACAGATCACTATCCCCCCCCCCCCCCCCGGTTTTGTAAAACCCGACAATTTGGGCCTATTGCAAAATTTGAACATGCACAATTTGCTAAATTCTGGACCAACCAAAGGAGGCAATTCCTATTAACATATAGGAGTCAAGTATAAACTGTCCGTAACAGATCACTATAATACTCCCCCACCCCCCCCCCCCCCCCCCCCCATTTCTTTGTAAAACCCGACAATTTGGGCATATTGCGAAAAAATAAACTACAGATCTGAAACCTACGCATAGATTTGCGTGAAACCCGACTGAAAGTTTGACTAATTCAGCCAAAGACACTACGCGTCAATACGGCGCTGCCCATGAAAAAGAATTTCCCAACTACGTTTCGGTTTTGGATCGGTAGCATAAATTTGGAAGAGAGTTTCCGGTCAAGTATAAAATGTCCGCAACAGATTACTAGACCCCCACCCCGGTCTTTGTAAAACCCGACAATTTGGGCCTATTGCGAAAAAAATAAACTACAGATCTGAAACCTACGCATAGATTTGGGTGAAACCCCGACTGAAAGTTTGACTAATTCAGCCAAAGACACTACATGTACGCGTCAATACGGCGCTGCCCATGAAAAAGGGATTTCCCAACTACGGTTCGGTTTTGGATCGGTGCATAAATTTGGAAATTACGTCGGCTAAGTAATCCTCTGAGAGTTTCCGGTCAAGTATAAAATGTATAAACTACAGATCTGAAACTTACGCATCAATGTGAGTGAAACCCGACTTTTACACTCAAGGGAAATTTCAACTTTTTTGGAGTCAAATCCAAGCGATTTTGATCAGTCATTGATAATATTGAACTACATGTAGCATAAATTAAATTAAATAGGTCAACAGGCGGTGTCCTCTGAGAGATTCCAGAGTCAAGTATAAAACGTCCGCAACAGATCAATACCCCTCCCCCCCCCCCAACTTTTTTGGAGTCAAATCCAAGCGATGTTGATCAGTCATTGATAATATTGAACTAGCATAAATTAAATTAAATAGGTCAACAGGCGTGTCCTCTGAGAGATTCCAGAGTCAAGTATAAAACGTCCGTAACAGATCACTACCCCTCCCCCCCCCCCCCCCCCCCCCCCACGGTCTTTGTAAAATCCGACAATTTGGGCCTATTGCAAAATTTGAACTTGCGCAATTTGCTAAATTCAGGATCCTCTGAGAGTTTCCGGTCAAGTATAAAATGTCCGCAACAGATTACTAGACCCACCCCGGTCTTTGTAAACCCGACAATTTCGGCCTATTGCGAAAAAATAAACTACAGATCTGAAACCTACGCATAGATTTGGGTGAAACCCGACTGAAAGTTTGACTAATTCAGCCAAAGACAATACGCGTCAATACGGCGCTGCCCATGAAAAAGGAATTTCCCAACTACGGTTCGGTTTTGGATCGGTGCATAAATTTGGAAATTACGTCGGCTAAGTAATCCTCTGAGAGTTTCCGGTCAAGTATAAAATGTATAAACTACAGATCTGAAACCTACGCATAGATTGCGTGAAACCCGACTGAAAGTTTGACTAATTCAGCCAAAGACACTACGCGTCAATACGGCGCTGCCCATGAAAAAGGAATTTCCCAACTACGGTTCGGTTTTGGATCGGTAGCATAAATTTGGAAGAGAGTTTCCAGTCAAGTATAAAATGTCCGCAACAGATTACTAGACCCCCACCCCGGTCTTTGTAAAACCCGACAATTTGGGCCTATTGCGAAAAAAATAAACTACAGATCTGAAACCTACGCATAGATTTGGGTGAAACCCGACTGAAAGTTTGACTAATTCAGCCAAAGACACTACATGTACGCGTCAATACGGCGCTGCCCATGAAAAAGGGGATTTCCCAACTACGGTTCGGTTTTGGATCGGTGCATAAATTTGGAAATTACGTCGGCTAAGTAATCCTCTGAGAGTTTCCGGTCAAGTATAAAATGTATAAACTACAGATCTGAAACTTACGCATCAATGTGAGTGAAACCCGACTTTTACACTCAAGGGAAATTTCAACTTTTTTGGAGTCAAATCCAAGCGATTTTGATCAGTCATTGATAATATTGAACTAGCATAAATTAAATTAAATAGGTCAACAGGCGGTGTCCTCTGAGAGATTCCAGAGTCAAGTATAAAACGTCCGCAACAGATCACTACCCCTCCCCCCCCCCCCCCCCAACTTTTTTGGAGTCAAATCCAAGCGATTTTGATCAGTCATTGATAATATTGAACTAGCATAAATTAAATTAAATAGGTCAACAGGCGTGTCCTCTGAGAGATTCCAGAGTCAAGTATAAACGTCCGCAACAGATCACTACCCCCCCCCCCCCCCCCCCCCCCCCCCCACGGTCTTTGTAAAATCCGACAATTTGGGCCTATTGCAAAATTTGAACATGCGCAATTTGCTAAATTCAGGATCCTCTGAGAGTTTCCGGTCAAGTATAAAATGTCCGCAACAGATTACTAGACCCACCCCGGTCTTTGTAAAACCCGACAATTTGGGCCTATTGCGAAAAAAATAAACTACAGATCTGAAACCTACGCATAGATTTGGGTGAAACCCGACTGAAAGTTTGACTAATTCAGCCAAAGACAATACGCGTCAATACGGCGCTGCCCATGAAAAAAGGAATTTCCCAACTACGGTTCGGTTTTGGATTGGTGCATAAATTTGGAAATTACGTCGGCTAAGTAATCCTCTGAGAGTTTCCGGTCAAGTATAAAATGTATAAACTACAGATCTGAAACCTACGCATAAATGTGGGTGAAACCCGACTTTTACACTCGAGGAAATTTCAACTTTTTTGGAGTCAAATCCAAGCGATTTTGATCAGTCATTGATAATATTGAACTAGCATAAATTAAATTAAATAAGTCAACAGGCGGAGTCCTCTGAGAGATTCCAGAGTCAAGTATAAAATGTCCGCAACAGATCACTATCCCCCCCCCCCCCCGGTCTTTGTAAAACCCGACAATTTGGGCCTATTGCAAAATGTGAACATGCGCAATTTGCTAAATTCTGGACCAACCAAAGGAGGCAATTCCTATTAACATATAGGAGTCAAGTATAAACTGTCCGTAACAGATCACTATAATACTCCCCCACCCCCATTTCTTTGTAAAACCCGACAATTTGGGCCTATTGCGAAAAAATAAACTATAGATTTGGGTGAAACCCGACTGAAAGTTTGACTAATTCAGCAAAGACACTACGCGTCAATACGGCGCTGCCCATGAAAAAGGAATTTCCCAACTATGGTTCGGTTGGCAAATCATATCTATTGGGGATAATAAAACACTATTGAACCTACATAACCAATATAAAACCTGGATACGCGATATTATTAGATAAAGCATAAGTTTCGGCTGATTTAACTGATTTTGATACACTAATAATGTTGAACTAACATAACTTAAATAAGTCACATTTTTGTATAAAAAGTGCAAGCCCCCCCCCCCCCCCCCCCCCCCCCGCCCCTGGATCTTGTCAAAACCCGACAATTTGGACCTTGTGCATGTTGTGTGATCCGAACAATAAAGAAACAAAATATGCTGCGGAAGTAAAGGAATATCAGATGAAAAGAGCCCTTTAGTTTTAATAACAGACCATATTTCACGTCATTCAGAATTAAACTATATATCACTGAATTTAGTATTATTAGATATGCTGAAGGGCGGGGGTAATGTCTGTGTGCTTATTTGCAATATCAACACTCATCTCTTTTGAGTTATTATGTGGTGGCTCTGAAAGAGCCTTTTTAATAAGGTTAGGATAATTTCTAATAGCTGGTGTAAGTCCTGCCACCTCGCCTGATGACCTCTGGAATGGCCTTCCTTAAAGTTGTCGATATATCTATCACACTTCACTGCCGTGACTGCTGTTCTCCAAAATACCCGGATGCCACCAGCTTCTAATTCTGCGGGGGTCTTCAGCTTCCAATTCATGCTTTAGCTGGCGTGCCACAATTGTAACAGCAGTCGAGTTAACCTAAATAGAACCAAGACGTCCGAGAATAAAATAACCATCCAACAGGGCGTTGTGGATCCTGCACATTTAACAAAGAAACAAAATATGCTACGGAAGTAAAAGAATTACTACTACTACTACTACTACGCTGCATTTAAGAAACGCTTTTCGTAAAAACCCCAAAGCGCTTTACAATTTAAAACAATTTAAAAAACTACAAATTAAAAACTACAATTTAAAAGTACACAGATTGGAGGATAAAGATAAAACTGGTAAGATATATATATTATAAAACGTTAAGGGCAATTATAGTAGATGAAAAAGCCCTTTGGTTTGCATTTGTGTTATAACTATAGTTTCCCAAATTATATTCGATTTCGACCATATCATTCACTTCATTCACCAGAATTAAACTATATATCACTGAATTTACTAAGTTGTTAATAGTTGCCCGGAATAGTTGGTGAAATATTTAGAATTATTTTTCTCTAACGCCCGACGAGACTACTTAAGTTTTTATACATAGTTGTTCATGACGTGAAATGTTGTATTGCTCGTATTATATTAAACTATCGATATTTTGTTCACTATATAATTAGAATGTATAATGAAGGGCTTAATGTCTGTGTGCTTATTTGCAATATCAACACATATCTTTATCTCTTTTGAGTATATGTGGTGGATTATTTATATTATTGATAATTATATACCAAATTGGTTCATAAACTCTTCCAATAGACGGATTGGACCATGTTTGTTACAGGTACAGGTACCAAATAGCGGCACACTTACGATTGAAGTTCTCGGCTTAGTCAATTAATTAATAGAGCCAACTCTTCAATGCAATGGGCCAAGTAGGATTACTTGATCTGTGATCATGCATCATCGAAGCCAAAAAAGAAACTCAAAAATAGCAACTCAAAAAAGTAATAAAAGTAACTCGATAAATAACAAAAGAAATACCTCGGAACTCGAAGATTGTAATTCTCCCGAAAAAGTAAGTCGTAGGTAGTAACTCGAAGCTGGGAAGTAGAAACTCGTAAGAAACGTAGCTCGACACTCAAACAAGAGTAACTCTAAAGTTACTCAAACATTTTTCAAAAAGCAACTCAAAACTCATCTCTTTCCAAAAGATTCGTTTTTTTATTGACTGTTTTAAATTATATTTGCGTGTTTTTAATGTGTTATGTTTGCATTGCATGTTGCATAATAATAATAATAATAATAATAATAATACTAACACTAATAATAATATTAATAAAAACTAATAATAACTCAATCAGATTAAAAAATATTAACTCGAACGCTGTAACTCGAAATGCGAGAATATTTACTTGAAAACTGTAACTTGAAATTCGAAAACAACGCGAAAAATGTAACTCGAGTTTCAATATTAACTCGAAACGGTAACTGGAAATTCAAAAATATTAACTCGAAAACGGTAAACTCGAAATTCGAAAATATTAACTCGAAAATTGTAACTCGAAGTTCGAAAAATATTTACTCGAAACACTAACTCGAAATTCGAAATTTGTTAACTCGAAAACAGTAAATTGAAATAGACTTTCTTGTTTGTATATATAATTTGAAGCTAAAGCACCGGGATGTTGCGCATTTCGGATTTTGGCAAAAGAGCTAGCTATTTTTAAAGTATTTTCATAGTACATAGTTACGTCAAGAATCTTTATACCAAATTGATTAATTAAAACTCTTCCAATAGAGCGCGTGTTCACATCACGTGGTCATAGATTCGGACACACCCTTTTTGCCGATTTTTGATACCCTTAGCGATGCACGCGCGTACATCGGCTTTCCATGAAAAACAACACTTTCAAACAAATCCAGCAGAATGTCTCCCAAGCATAACAAAAGTTAGGCTCTGTTTTGAAATGTATAGGTACAGAGCGTGCGCTGAACTCACCACGTGGGGTACGCGGCGCACGTAAATACACCACCCAGTATAGGTATAGGTATTTCTCAATTCCCGGGTTTGGTTATGGCCTATGTAAAATAAAGATTTGTTTGCGCAAACGATAATTATTTAAAATTATGTTTGTACTCAAAGTAATCATAGGCGTTCCCAGGATTTTTTACCGGGGGGGGGCTTAGAAATACATTTCATTGAGCATGCATGATTTACTAATCGGTAACGCGGACAGGGGAGTCTGAGGGGGATGTGCCCCCCCCCCCCTTCGGTTTGGATTTTTTTCTCAATTGATTATTTAAACACTACTAAAATGTTCCTGAAAACGTTTATGAAGCCATCTTGTTCCAAACGGGCAAAAATGTCTAGTTTTCTAACTATAATGGTCCAGAAAACGTTCCTGAAATGTTGTTATAAAGCTTGAATAATGAACATTGAAACCAATTCGCGCGAAGCGAGCAAAAAATTGCAATTTTAACACTAAAAAGCCCCAGAAAAAAGTTCCTCGGCCATTATGTTTTAAGCTTGAATAATTTACGATGTAATGTACAAACTGTCAGTTTTTTAAAACTAAAATGTTCAAAAAACAGCTCTTTATAACTTGAATAATGAAAATTAAAACGAATTCGCAAATGTCAAGTTTTTTCACTGGTCTAGAAAACGTTCCTGAAACCGTATTAAAACTAATTTCTCGCAAAAAATGGCTTCTTTTGAGGGGGCATCGTCCCCACCGTGAAAAGTATGGGGCCCGGTGCCTCTTCCCCGCTTGCACTTTTGCACTGTCTATGCCTCGTTACCTCATTTGTCAATTGGTGGGTGGGGCGGGGGGGGGGGGGCTGGTTACGCCACTGGTGGCGGGGATTCGGGACGAGCTGTTGGGTCTTAACTTGCCTGGGCGACTTCTTCAAAATCACCTTGCTATCTCCCTCCTCTCCCCTTTTTCCCCCTCTGGGGACCCGGGGGCTTAAGCCCTCAAAAGCCCCCCCCCCCCCCCCCCCCGGGCACGCGCCTGGTAATGGTACGTGGCGTACAGCCGGGTCGTGTGCAGAGATGTAGGATGAGGTATAAGATAAAGACGAAGACGAAAAAAGAAGAGAACAGGGGGAGCCGGGGGCAATCGCGTGCTACTAATACTATTATTTTAGTGTCAACTATATTTGTCTGAAATATTCAATAACTCTTCTCAATCGGATGGAACAATACGCGTATAATTGGTTATCGGCAACTATTATCTGGAATACTAGAATGACTTTCTTTACCGTGGTGAGATCTCAACTCAATGCTTTCCAAATTTCAATTGATTTGATAATCATATCTTTTTTATTTTGAGTAGGGACTATACGAAATACGAACGCGCCACGCGGCATTAAAAGGTTTCTTTGACTGTCTTTACGTGCTTTGATCTCAACTCAATGCTTTCCAAATTTAAATTGATTTGATAAACATAACTTTTTAATTTTAAATACTGTATACGAAATACGAACGCGGCATTAACACTTTCCACGCGGCAGGCGTCTACAGACGACAATCCAAAATACCAAAAAATGTCAACATTATTTAATGTTATTTGCAATATTTGCAATAACTATGGGAAATGCATTCAAATAAGTACAAACGTGCCTAGTATTGTTTGTTCAGTTATCCTTGAGATACACTGAAAGTTAGGAAAGGTTTCTGAAAATCTGTTTTGTACCGTGGTTAAACCAATAGCCGCGTGGAAAGTGTTAAAAGTGTATTTTGACTGTCTTTATACGTGGTTTGATCTCAACTCAAAGCTTTCCAAATGTCAATTGATTTGATATTAAAACATAACTTTTTTATTTTGAGTACTATACGAACGCGCCACGCGGCATTAAAAAGTTTCTTAACTTTCTTTATTTAGGCGTTGTTTGATTTCAATCCAATGCTTTCAATTTGGGGTAGAATAGATGTTGCGTCATTACACTATGTATTTATTCGTTTATTTAATATGTTTAATTATTGCTTTGTTCATGTTGTAATATTTTGATTTTAACTTTTAACGAACATATCGCGTTTATAATTGTTGTAATATTTTTATTTTAAATTTTAACAAACATATCGAGCTTATATTTGTTGTAATTCTTTGATTTTAACTTTTAATGTATGTACATATATATCGAGTTTATAATATTTGTTGTAATTTTTTTATATTAACTTTTAACGTACATATCGAGTTTATAGTGTTGTAATATTTTGCTAAAACTTTCATATCGAGTTTATCAGTATTATTTTGATTTTAACTTTTGACGTAAATATCGAATTTATATTTGTATTATTTTGATTTGAACTTTTAACGTACATATCGAGTATATGTTTTTAATATTAAATCTTGCATAAATAAGAAGCAATAATACGGTGTGGTCTGTAATTTATTTTCAACTACAATTATATAAATATTCAGCATACTGGTCAATTTCAGCAATATATTCTAACAATTTAAAACGGGGGCGGACTGGCCCGTAGAACAGGACTTTTTTATTCGGGACGTTTCTACGCAATCGGAGGTTGTGTGGTTTACGAGTTCAAAAGTCAAGCTAGTATAGCGAATAATTTATCAATTACGCTGGCCGCATGTGGCAAGAGCAGCAGGTGCGCCGGGTTAATTAGGTCAAGCACAACAAACACGTTGTCGATCGTTGGTGCATGTACAATGTACATGTACGAAAGCCGTGCAATTTATCATGTAATATTTATATACATGTTAAAATCATGTCTTATGATTTATATCGCACGTGTTTATTTTAATTCCCTCTCTCTTGGTACAAAACGATGACGAAAAACTATTTTGAGCTTTTTCGAAAACACTTACTCTATATTCGAAGGTGTTAACTCTAAGGGACGCACCATGGCATTAGATACTCGGAGGGGGGGGGGGGCATGGAAGTTTAAGGGGGGGGGGGGGTGGGTGGGGCATGGAAGTTTTAAAAAAAAATTGCCCGCTATCCAGGAAAAAAACACCTTTGCCCAACAACCAGAAAGGAAAGAAAAGATGACCCACTGCCGAGTAAAAAAAAAATTATGACTCGCCCAACTTAATGTACAAAAAAACAGTAAAACCTAAAAAATAAAATTTAAAAAATCCGTCTTTTTTGACGAACAAAAAATGCCTACTTTGATAACGAAAACAATTCCGCCCTACCCCAACTTCCATGCCCCCCGCCCCCTGAAAATCAAATTGTGCGTCCATAAATTCGAAAGTGTTAACTTGATAACCTAAAGAGATGCACGCGCGTACATCGCCTTTCCTTGAAAAACAACCCTTTTAGGCCACCTCCAGTCAAATGTGAGTGTACTGATTACGTTTTTGAAAAGCAGGACGAGGTGATTATATAAATATTAATATTGTAATATTTTTGGGTAAAGTCACATGATTTAATATTGTCGGCTTCGTTAACTATATACGGTACGAATATCAATTCAAATGCTGTTAATTATGTCCTACCACCACCTACTGCCTTGGCTTTGCATTTTGTTTCTTTTATAATGGAGTCTACTCATATTTGCATCTCTACTTTGGATATTATTAATGAGATATACATGTTGAATATGCATCACCACCCCTCCAGCTCCCCTCACTCTAATTTCCATCCCTAACCGTCTCCCCATCCGCATCACCTCGCCTATCCTCACCAATGTCCTACCACCACCTACTGCCTTGGCTTTGCATTTTGTTTCTTTTATAATGGAGTCTACTCATATTTGCATCTCTAGGCCTACTTTGAATATTATTAATGAGATATACATGTTGAATATGCATCACCACCTCTCCAGCTCCCCTCACCCTAATTTCCATCCCTAACCGTCTCCCCATCCGCATCTATCCTCACCAGTCCTCATCTATGACCAAACGTGTCAAAACAAAACAATAAAAAGGGGCCTTCTCCTCCTTCCTTTTTTGTTGAAAAAGTCAGAACGCTAAACATGTTTTTTTTTAACATTTGGCCTAATACCACACGTGGTTGTCAAGTGAACTCGCAAACCACTTCAAAAAGTTGAAACACGAAACCGCAAGATGTCAATGACTGTGTTTACCAGGTTACGATACGGACGTGGGTGATTCTTTTAATATGGGGGCCACAGTGTGACATTAGGTTCAAATTTTCAAAATGAGTTATGAAAACCATCATTTCATTATTTGACACCCTGAAACCCATATTTCACAAAAATACAATCAGTTTTAATGAAGCGTGATTCGTATTTGGTTACCAATATGGTGAAGTAGGACACACAACACAAATTTCACCTGTAACAGTGACACCAAATGGTTTATTTCATAGAGCTCTCACAAACTGTATAGTAGAGGTATGATAATGATATGTTGGTTTTTAACAACCATTAGTGACCAGCTTGTTACTTAGAAAAAAACATTGAACCTTATCCTTTTACAATACTAGTCAAAAATGAGAATTACATGTCTAATATTTAGACAAATTATGACTAAATGTCCTTATTGACTTATTGTGCATGAAAGTTACCCTGACTAATAACTAAGTGCTATCTTTTCT
This sequence comes from Ophiura sarsii, assembly GCA_035610835.1. Classification (NCBI taxonomy): domain Eukaryota; kingdom Metazoa; phylum Echinodermata; class Ophiuroidea; order Amphilepidida; family Ophiuridae; genus Ophiura; species Ophiura sarsii. Next base: position 55,736,034 of record CM069446.1, on the reverse strand, counting down.
TTGAAAACAAGTTTAATAATCAAAGATGCATCCAATTAGTCAAGGCAAGGTTTAAAAATTCTACTGCAATGCCATCAAAGTCTATCTAGAGCTCAATGTTTCACAATATTTCACCAGTAACGATGACACCAAATGTATGGTGTCACTGTTACAGCGTGATAAATATTAAAGTAAAACATGACAAAAAACATCCAACTCAGTTCTGTTTTGGTGATTTTAAGTCAATATAACAGCCTTGTGAATTTACACGACAGAATATCACAATAGTAGAAATAAATTAGGGCCAATTTCAACAAAAGCAACGGTCCAATCAGCAACCAGACACGCTGTAATTTGGATCTTGGAGTCAATGTTACAGTGTGACTGCAAGTATTTTAAGCTTATCAAAATTTGCACATAAAAAATGCTGTGTGAAGTGTAAAAATTGCAAGTTAAAGTATTTCTCCCATGATATCACACATGTGCACATGCATTTTAGCATTCTATTTGGTCATTTTGTGTATGAATAGTTAAGAAACACAAGAAACAGATCACGCTGTAACGGTGTCAAATAGTGCTGACACCAAATGTCGAACAGTCTCTGGTTGCCAAGCGAAGGGCAAATTCTTGGGGATTTTGCACATAGTACTGGCTGTAGCATCCAGGGCTTTGTACTACAAGTGTTTCATTCATTAAAACTAGTTTGATGCCTTCAAAAAAATCCATGACAGTATCACTCTGTAACGAATTCTGGTGACACCAAAATATGTAGTACACATTACTTTTTGAGATATTTTCTCTATTCCGGTATATATACACACCATCTGTTTTCAGAAGTTAAGTTTATATAAGAGATGTGCAAAAATATCTATTTCATAGAATCTGCAGCTTTCATTCTTCTGTTTTGGTCAATCAAAGAGTCTATTCACACCTGTAACAAATGCTGACACCAAATGTTACAGCGTGATGTCTCAGGGATGTAAGAATTAAAAATGCGATATAAGTAAAATGGGACAAATTCAAGGAAAACCTTCGCCATAGTTTTGATTAATGGATCTCTGCTTTGTATTTTTCAAACAAACTTATTCAATTTTAACTTGTACAAAGGAATAATTGCTTCCATTGTGAAGTAAGTTTTCAACCAGTTTTCATGTCACGCATATTTCCAAAAAAACATGATGACTCCACACATACTAATCAATTTTACTTGTTATAGAAAGTAAGTAGTTCAGCTGTAATAGACTTTTATTTATACTACAAACTATTGTTATTCATTATCAAGCAACAAATCTTGACTCATATTTATCAATTAAATATAAATGCCAAACATTTGAAAAAGGAGGTGGAATTCATGACTGGTACCCATAAAAAAATAAACACCCACGTACGTACATGTACATGTGGAACACGCGGCGTAAATGGCATCGGGGAAATTCCCACACAACTCTCTGCTTTGGTCTGTGCTTTTGCTTGTATACTTTAACACGACACAAGGGCTGCTATTTAATTACGATGGAATTAAATATATTGCCAACTTAATTATTTTATCGTCAATCGTTTCGAAATAGTGCATCAAGTTTGCAGAGCATGAAAGTGCCGAGAGGAATTATAGGCCTACATTAGATGAAGATAGGACATATGAAGATAGGACATAATAATATGACTATGCAGTACGAATATTGGTCAATTATAAAACCCCGGGTACAGAACCTCCTGAAAGTATATTTGTTCAAGGCACCCGGCCAATATCCCTGACCCGGCCACTGCCGGTGTCGCACCCTTGCGGGCCGGCGGGCGGACACCGTGTTGTTTTACCCATCATCTTGGATACAAATTATTATTAATTTAAGTTTACGAGATGTTTTACGGACAAACACGGAAGAATGCAATGGCATACAACATACCCGGCAGGTCGCATTTCGTGTCAAATATGATACCGTCGGATATTTGATACGATGATGCCACGCCGTCAGGATGTGACAGAAGGAATTGCTTTTTGCGTTATTTTCGGCGTTTGTTTTAAGAGGTGGACGGACGATCGACAGTGTATTTTTACTTGAAGTTACATGTACGGTGGTATACAGGGCACCACCGCTTCAAGGTTAGTTTAACCTTTTGACATGATATTTATTTCAAACATATCACGTCGTTCTGTTGGTTGGTTTTATACCAACAGACTTGTATAATTATTGCATGGATACAATTTCGCAATGACCAGACTTGTTTTGATTTTCAAGTATAACGGTGAACTGTTATTTTATTGTTGGACAACTGTGTTATTACGAAAAGTTAACTTTCCGTAACAACAACAAGGGTCTGTCTCAATGAATTTGAAAGAAGACCACATCAAGGGTTTATTGATTGCCTAGTGAGTGGGTAATAACCTTAGCGCTTATAGATGGCACTTGACTGGGGAGGACTGGCGGCACGATAAAGAGGATTATACATGTAATTGCTATCGATTGCTATCGATTTTCTACCTAACATATTCGCCATGGGAATACAACGCGTTAACCACGACTCAGGCAGCTCTTGATAGACTAGAGATTCGCTCTACGCGAAGTATTACAACGCGTACACAACTAGAAGTATTCGCGTTGCGAATATCGGTTTCCATAGAGAAGTACTGTACCTAGTGAAATTGCTGAGCAATAAGATTTGCCTCTCGGGAGAAAAAACCTTAACAAGATTACCGTAATGTTAAGGTTTCTATTCCCTGATGCACCTCCCACTTCAACCTGACAATGATTTGATCATCACGTCAAGTATTTTGAGCACATCCCTCATCTATCTCTCCTGCCTGCTATCCGGTCTCCGTTATTTATGCGGTGCCTTATATTTTTGCGTCACATATTATTTAACCCCCTGAGAACTACCGGCCGATTGGGTGAAATTTAGAATGTGTCAAATATTGTGCCAATCAGAGACATCGTTAGAATAATTACAATTTTCAAAAAATATTAGCATAAAATATTTATAAAGCAAAACTGCAATTGGTCATCAAAATGATTATATCATGAAATTGTCCAATGGGAATGATTGTACGAAAGACAGGTAGTGCCCAGGGGGTTAACAAAGCACGGCGCTTGACCAACGAAATCAACCACACAGTAAATTGTTGAACATGTAAAAGGGTACAACATATTGGGGAAACATTGAAATCCACAGTCGGCTTAAATTTTGCGAAAAAGGTTTGCAAAAATAGGTGATCGTGAAAATATTTGCATATATGTAGAGCACTGCATAATGTAAGGGATGGGTTCAATAGACAACTCAAGCTGTATATAACAAGATAGAGCGATGTCATCCTATTAAATTAACACTTTCAGTCCCAAGGTGTTGCCAATTGATACACAAATTATTACTTGTCACATTTCAATGATTTCATGATTTTCATAACCAAATACATTATATTATCATGAGTTGTACATGTATGAATATCACAAACATACAGATGCATGCTATGTAGATTTTGGCCAGTGGTTTTTGAAATACTGGATGTATTCAAATCTGGGTTATGTAGCGTGTCGAACATTAAAAGCCTATGTAACAGTCACCCTTGTTGGTTCCTGGTTTACATCGCATATTTTAATATTTTATGTTTAATGTTAAAACACTCTCCACGTGGCATCGTCTGCAGATTATAGATTATTCCAAAATGTCACAAAATGTTTAAAAAATGACAAAATTATTGAATTTCATAACTATACTTGGAATCAACATGATAAATGCATAAGTACAAACATACCTAGTTTGGGTCTTTTGAACAATCTGTTTTTGTATGGTAAAACTAGTAGCTGTGTTGAAATTTTTAAAAATATTTTCTCTTTGGTGGGAGAACCACCTGTACTTCCTAAAGGTAGATGGCCCGATTTTCAACTTGGTGTTTTCTATTTTACATGAAAGGTCATCCTTAAAATTGTTCCAAAGTTTGAGTTGCATAACTCCAATGGTTCTATTTCTAGAAGCGCAAGGTCAAAAGACACGTGCCCATTGAGTATAGTACACAGACTGGTTGGTGGTTAACCACCTTTGGCAGTAATTCACCACATTTTAGCCTATGATTTCCAAATGAAACATTTCTGGCCCCTAATATTTTACAGACATAATGAGAAAAATATGGGGATTCTTCTGATACCAAAATATCTTGATGTGAAAAAAAATCATAGCCCCCCAAAAATTATCGGGTCATATACCTTTAAATGAACATAAAACATCTCCGTGGCAGTCTACAAATGTGATGCAACACATCAAAAGGGGGGACTTTGCAGGTGAAGGCAATTTTGAGTTTATTATAATGTGTGCTCTTAGAGCATATATTTCCTAAGCTTTAAAATGACACCAAATCTATCAAAATCGATCAAGGCATTCAGATTTTATGAGTGAAAATGACTCCTAAATTCTTATTATATTTTTTATTATTTTTTCTGTCCATTTTCATCTATATCTTGAAGAACACATAGCCGCAAAGTCCTCCCTTTTAATTTCCTGCATCACAAAATGTGTGTGATGTCAAAATGTGTATGGAGCATATAATGGGTTAATAACATTGTTAAGTTCCTGTACAATTAAGTAATAATTGCATAATTTGTTAAGGGGATCTAAAAACCATTAAGGTACATTATACACACATGTAAAAATATATAACAAAACCTGCATGGATCATGTGAAAAATACAGGCAGCCACCTTGCCCATATATTATTACATGTTATAATGTGAAATGTCAGCCTACTATCGCGATCGGCGTATGACATTTGCAAAATGTGTACAGTACTGGTAATCTATACAAGTCCTCAATGTGTAACGGCAAAATAGATTATCCGGGGATGGGAGCATGTGTATATTTATTGGTAAGACCAAAGGAAAAATTTCCCAGGGGGGGGGGGGGGGGGTACTCACGTATGTAAGGCATACGGGGACGTGCCGCTCCAGTGGGTCGTTTTTCATGAGACATCCTTAGCCATGGGTAGGCTTTTCAACTGAAAAATCCTTAGACATGGGTCCTGTTTTTCTATTTTCGCGAAAATTTGCCAAAATTAGGTCTATTTTCGCGAAAATTTGGTCTAAAATGAAGCAAAACCCCTAAAAATCACCCTTAGAAATGGGTAGGGGTTTTGAATCTCCAGCGGCACACCCCCAACCAAACCAAATCCGAGTACGCCCCCCCAGGAAAAATTGTTCGAAGAGCATGACCAACCTGTATTTTATTATTTGAAATTTTTAGTTTAACACAATTAATTTTTGTTGACAATTGTGAAAAATATGATTTTTTTAAAAAATACTATTTTGTTTGAATTTGGTGTGAAAATGTTTTTTATTATTTTATTTTTTGTTGTTGAAATGTTTGAAAACTGAGCATTCAGGTATTGTCTGTAAATAGGACAAGAAGGGAAAGGTGCATACTGTAAAAGCCAATATTTTTGCCTAAATATATTTTCGCGCATTTTTATATCATAGAAATTTCGCAAATTGTTTCTTCACGGGTGATCTTCTGGATGCACTGCATGAATGGTGAAAACAATTTTTTTGCGTGTTTTAATTTTCGCGTATAATCATTTTGCGAAAATAAAACCACCACGAAAATTTCAGCTTTTACAGTAATTCATTGCAGTGCAAAGCTTCACAGTTTATTATGTTACAGAATAATCGGTCACCCAGTGGTGTAGCCAGAGGGGGGAGGGCAAGGGGGTGATTGCCCCCACCCCAATATTCGAGTTGTGTCAGTTGAGATTGGCACTGTCGGTTTATCGAGCTCTATTTTTCAGGCCGGTTTGGGGGACGTCACATCACACAACCCTCCCCCACCCACGGCTCTCAAGTTTCTGATTCAGTGGTATTTCTCAAAAGTTGACAGCCCTTGTCAGTTCACTTTTACTTTTTGCACCCCCCACCCCCGCCCCCAACCTCTCCCCCCCCCCCCCCCCCCCAATATAATAAACCTACATCGAGGGTTGAGCGCCAGAAGGCCGTAACTCAAGAAATGCTATTTTGAGATAATCGACTTTCAAATATTTGGGACTCATTACAATACACTGTAGCACCCAACTTCTCTAATTTCAGTCAAATTCAGAATGTTTATGAGTTATCTCTTCATGGTTCTGAAAATCTAGGTTATATGGATTATTTTTGTACTAAAATATCCATTTGCCTAAAAGTTGAGTTACGGCCTTCTGGCGCTCAACCCTCGACATGTAGCTACGCACGCCAAGCTGCTGCGGCCACCTGTAATAATGGTGACATAAACATACAGGTCTGCACATAACTACATCCACTGCCGAATACTGTAATTCTTTTCGTTTTAATGCTGTAATTCTTTCACGCTTTGATATCAATTCATAAAAACATTAACGTTTAACCATTATTTTTAGATCCGTCATCATTTTAAACACTTAAAATTATTCTCATAAATCATCTTTTATTCTTTCCTGTTGTTTGCAAAAATACCAATGCGAAGAATGTTTAAAAGCATGTGTAAATAAAGACTGTTTGACAGTTGCAAAAACGACATCTGCTCTGTGACTTAAATTGCCAGGCGTGGTAGTGATGGAATATACATGTACTGTATGTAAAATTCAGTAAAAATATGGTTAGCCCGCGGTTGGTAAAATGCCCTGTCCCCAAATTGATGTTGATCAAAGGTACATGTATGTCTTTAAAAGTAAATGGACCCAACATTGATTGGTGTGGAAGGCCCCCATGGTTTCAATCGACATTGACTTTGGGTACTCAGATTGTTCCCAAAATTGTGGGAAAAGGGGCGAGTCTTCATATCATGTCCACGATTTCTCAAGTTTAGGGGTGTTTTTTGGTAGGCCTAGCCTATTATATTTGAAGACCACATGTCTGCTCCTCTGTGCATAAATTGTAAAAGGGAGTAATTTGAACCAATGTGTCCTTGTTTTTGTGCAAAAAGGGGGACTATTTAGAAAATGTCCTTGATATTCTAAAATAAGGGGTGTTTTTTCTTGTTTTTACATGAAAAAGGGGTAAAATGAGCAAAATTGTCCTAAAAACACTGTCAAATAGGGGGTATTTCAACCTCCTGGAACGATCATGTGTTACCCCTCTGAATACGAAGAGGTGAAGAGGACGGTCTCCGCTAATCTTTGAAGGACATTTTTACATGCATCATTTTGTACCTGATTTGATGCAATGAATGAATGAATTAGTGTAAGATGTCTGAAGAGTTCCTATTATTATAAGTACCATATGTTCCAGGGCTACGCTCTTCAAAACAAGGGCTTCTTCAAGAAAGATTTGCAAAACATCAATAGGGACAGCGAAGTTTTCAGGTGGCATCACCAAAACAATGGAATACCTTGCCTGAATAGGTCCCGCAAAGTTGATTTTTAGTTTCCCGTAATATTTGTTTTCAAAATTAGCGAGGCAACTTTTTCATTTTTCATTATTCATTATTTTCTTTCATTATTATACAAAATGTGGATGTCAGACGTATTGTTATACACTGCTGCACCCTATCAAAGAATGAAATTGGGTCAATTTAGATATTTTATTATGTAAGTTACAGAAAGGCTATTCTGGTCAAAATGAATAAACATTTCACGACGGACGATTGATCGGACAATTTCATCACACAAAATGCATAAATTCGGACGTTTGTTTTGTAAAAACAGTATTTATTTTCTCCAAAATGTCAGTAATTAATTCAAACGCGGGCATAAAAATAAAGCGCGGGCGGGTGATGGGAAACTAAAAATCAACTTTGCGGGATCATTGTGAAACCGTCAAACTCTGAACATATTTTTAACAAAAACCTGAAGACATTGTACTCCGAAGCATTTGCTCTATGTGACTCTCCTCATCTTTGTACTTAAATGCATTTTTAGTCTTTTCATGTTATTTTGTGGTTATGTAGAGAAGCACCATGAGCGTTGCTTGAGGCAGATACCGGCGCTTTATAAATTACCATCATTATTATTATCATCATGGATTGTTGGTTGGTACATGACTTTAAATAGTATAGCTAAGGTTTTCACCCATTTTTACCTATGTTGACAAAGTCTAGATATTTAGTATCGTTTCATATGAAGTATCCACACGTACAAGTGTAATGTAAATGTCACCATAAACCAATTGTTGATGCTCTTGACATTATAGCATTTGTGATGCGATCTGTGAAAACCCGTCGGATGTCGCAAAATGTGAAATAGGGATTATGGGTAAAATTTAAAATTTAAAAAAAAAAAAAAAAAATTCTAATACTTTGTGTCATCACCTTTTATGAAATTTCACCTTCAAAAACATACTTGAGTCACTTTTATAATTAGCCTTATAATGTTATTCTATTGAACTATGTATCTTTTATGGCCTCTTTTCATGATTTCTTGTTTTGTAGCTTTTTATGACACCACAATCATCATTCACTCATAACTTTGTTGTAGTGATCGTAGAAAAATGATCAAAACAGTTCTGTAATCAGCACATATTCAGCTTTCTTTTTCTTATGATATAAATATCTCCAATATGAAAAATCCCGACATGTGGCGGGTTTTCACAGATCGCATCACATTTATTGAAATGTTAAAGTTCATGTTTGGAAACTACTGTTTTTGAGCAGTACATTCTGCTTTTGTTTGCGATTTTAAAGAAAATGTGATTAATTTTGTTCGATTTCTCACAAAAACTAAGAAATATTAGGTAGGGTTCTATACTGTATTGTAAGGAAAGGAAGTGGTAGTTTTTAATTATTTGTTGTTGTTGTCATATTGTATTGTATACATTTGAATAGTAGATCTATGAGTAAATTACTTGTTATTTGGTTTTCAAAACATTTGAAAAAAGTCTGGACTCTGTTCAAGAACCTTATTAGAATGACTAGTCACTTTTCCAAAAGATTTGACTTGACTTGTGACCAGGGGTAGCACTAGAAGGGGACATGGGTCATACTCATTGGGGCACATTCTCAGTTTTCATAGCACAAATTAATCAAAACATTTATAAACATTTATGAACGTTTTGACTCCTTTCTATACTCTATTTGTCTTCCTCTGGACAGTGATGTAACTTTACAGGCGCAGCATTTACACACGCGTATGTATCTTCCGTCTTTCTACGCTCGTGTGTACGTAAACACCAGCGCCTTGAGTAGGAGTGCAGGTTTACGTGCTGCAATTAGTAGAATACGCAGTTACGTCACTGTCTCGTGATGGACAAATAGACCATAGCACTATAATGTACATGTACCCATGCATGTGGCTTGAGGTTTCATGACTTGATCACAACACTGATCTATGCAGACTCAGAACAGGTAGTGTTTCTTCAACTAGCCATGGCGTACCTGTGTGCCACAAAACCCTTTCTTACAAGTGCCTTGAATGCCAAGAAAGAAATGCACCCGACTCGTATCAAAATTCGAGGAGGCCTATCTAGCTGCAGTGCACCGTGTGGGTAGAGCGTGTATGGCAAGATATTATTGCATTGAATAATATGGCACACGACCACGAACAATATTGCTTATTTAGCCAGAGGGCTACTCAAATCATATTTTTCCCCTTTTGGTTAATATATGGATGGCTGTTTGTCAAAAAGAAATCGGGTTTACAAATTTTCAATGAAAAAAGTGGACTTATATTATATGGGATATATCCAAGAGCAAAATTTATTTATAGAAGATAAATGTTGTTTTGGATTTAAGTAGTAGCCATATTGATGGTATCATAATGTTACTTGTATCATGGAGCTCTTTAGTGGAAGTCGGCACTTTGCCATAACAGCTATAGTGCTATATACCCATGTATCTTTTGTATTAGGCAAAAAAAAGAAGAAGTTGTGTTGCCCTCAGCGACCGACCCTAAAATCGTAAAAACTAGGGTCGCATTTTATTTTTTAGATTTAAATTTGATTAAAAGTGTCTAAATGTTACTATTTCTTGTTTGAAATGAATAAGTAAGCCAAAAAAATGTTTTTTAGCCTATTGTCATACTAGAAACAGTAGTTAAATTGACTTATGGGCCTATACCAATTTTGTCTTGACATAAATCATTTATTTTTCAACCAAAAACAAAAAATTGAAAAGAAAAAGAAATTGTAAAAAAAAAAATTCCAGACCGACCGACCCAATTTTAAAATTTTTGGCATTTGAGGGCAACGCAACTTCTTTTTTTTTGCCTTACTTGAAAACTTTATTTCAAATTTTAGAGAAAATATAATGAAGGAGACAGGAATGCGAAAACGTATTCAAGTCAGCAATTTGTTTTTATAAAATTGTTAAAATAGACAAAGATAGCAATTCTTTAAAGACTTGGACTCCAAGATTTTAGAGGTGTCTCCATGGGTCATTCATTTCCTAAATGGGTGAAGATATTGATTGTATTCGATAACATTGGTCCATAAGCCTTATCGCCAATCGGAACAAAGCCATTGATTATCCTTTTCTGATGCATTGTGGGATAGAAAAGGGGGCATATTTTGCCCCTTTTCAATCCCACAATGCAACAGAATAGGATAATCAATGGTGTTTTTTACCGATTCGTGATAAACCTTATTGCCTCATGTTTTTGTCTTGCCTCTGCCGCCTCACGCTTCCTTGGCACTGTGTGAGCGAGCATGTTTGTTGTCTGCAATTTGAAATTGATCAAGAAAAAAGAGGTTGATATTATATTTTTGTAAAAAAGGATATAATGCCACGTGGCAGACGTAGCCCATGTTTACTGCATATCACCATAGTTAGTTTCTACCTTGTATGTCCCTCCCCTGATGGGAGATTATCATACTTGGTGGCATATGTCTGCTTGCTGCACGACACCACCAAATAATCTCCCCATACTTTTAAGTGCTTTAGAAATGTGTTTTTTGTTTTTTGTTGTTGAAATATTTTGAAAATTAGCTGAAAATTAGCCAAAATATTTCCAGACAGTGGCGGCGGTCATCGAGTACGATTTGTTGCCCATGCTGGTTTGCCACTACTTACCCCCTCTTAATTTTTGTTCTCCCCTTCTCTACTCTCAAACAGTTTCTTGTCCTCCTCCCCCCACCCCTCCCACCCGCTCTCTTAAAAATTCTAACTCTGTAGCACGTTTCACAAATTTTTTGAACCCCAAAACAAAAAGACACCTGACTGGCCGAACCTACCTGAGAGGTGCATTTTCCCGTAGTACAGGGTTTTGTCCCTGTTGCCCAAGAGATCATATTAAAGTCCCAATTTTCTCAGCTACAGAGCGACTGGTATGTTCAAATCATTGTTTTCTTTGAAGATACTGAGGTCTTCTATAAAAAAAACCACATACATTTTTTTGGGTTGACCAGCATTTGTTTCTGCGACTGGACGTCAAAGACTACTCCACTGTTCAAATTGCTGTCTGTTAGCTATTTTCAGTTCATTCATTCTAGAAGATATGGAAAAATAAAAGTTGTATAAAATCTTACTATCAGAGAAAACACCTGGATTATTTAGTCAAATATTGAGGATTACAGTATAGTCTACAAATCACAAATAATACAGATTTCAACTACTGTAAAAGCCAATATTTTCGCGTACAGATATTTTCGCGGATTTTGATATCAAAGACATTTCGCGAATTTTTTTTTTCGCGGGCGACCGTCTGAAAGCATTGCATGAATGTGTAAAGCAATATTTTCGCGTGTTATAATTTTCGCGGAAAAAGATTTTGCGCGAAAAGCGCGAAAATAAAACCACCGCGAATATTTCAGCTTTTACAGTATATCAAGAGTACTTTATACCTTTTGCTGTTCATTGAAATTAATGGTTAAAGAAGGGGTCTATTTTTGATTAAAAATGGGTGCTAGCCACAAAATTGTTTGACTGCTGTTGTCTCATGTCTGTCGAGAACCTTTACTACCCCATGAAATCTTGACACTGTCTAAACATGTTAGCTGTCTACGAGTGAAAATTGATCTAGAAAAAAAGGGCTGTTGAAATATAAATTTGAAAATGGGTCATCATATAAATAATACCAAACGCTTGAATATATGAAAGATGTTTGCAGTATGTCTCCTGTAGTCAAATCATAACAAATTTACAATAATTGTATTTGGTGGCATATATCCATGCAGGCATAAACATTTTCAGGTTTAAACTTGAATTCAGGTGTTTTTTGGTCTAAAATAAGCATACTTTATTTACATTTCAGTCCGTTTTTGGCCTCTTTAGCCCATTTTCACACTCTTTTTTTCAACTACATGTATGTTTCTTAATCTTCTCATGCCTTTATCTGATATCACATTATAGATCGAATGTCATGAGATATTTCACTATCTCAAAGTTGATGAGGGTTTGGAAGGGTGTCTTTCCTCCAAATTTGTCAAAGTAGCCCTCCTCCCGGCCTGTAAAATAATTTATTATGAGGGCTGACAAATTCCATTTTAAAGGGCAACAGTGGTACCTGTGTTAGTTGAGGCATTGTTAGTTTAGTGACACACACCCACACACAATATTTAGAGAGATATGCACTCCTACATGTATTATGAGGAGGGGGGGGGGGGGGGGGGGGGGGAGATGAACATTTGAAGAATTGGTTCCCATCTGAAAAATATAAAAATATAAAAATTACACATTGGCAAATTGTTAGAATTTTTTTTTAACCCCCTGGGGTCTACCTGTCTATCTTACAATGGTTCTGATTGGTTTATTACAAGATGTACTCATATGAATAGCCAATTCAAATGCAGCTTGTAAAATGTTTCACTCCCATCTTTATCAGGGATACAATTATTCTAACAATGTCTCTCATTGGTGCAATAAATGATGTATCCATCTTTTTAACCAATCGGCCGGTAGTTCTCAGGGGGTTAAAGGCCCTGGTGATAATAAAAGAGAGAAAGTATTTTGACTCGTGCCTCTACCTTTCCCATGGATCCTTGGCGCTGTCTGGACATGTTTTCAATTTGCATGTTTCAATTTGCATTTCTATTAGACCAATACATAATAGGAACATTTGTGACTGCGATCAAATTATAGGACATCACATCGAACATGATTCTATTTAGTCATGGATACATAATTGCGCCGTTGTACCCCGTCTTAGCGAGCGCATATTGATGAATGATGACGCAATGTGTGTGTATCATTCCTCATTAACGGATTGCTGTTAAAAGTGGTAATTTTCACGCGATTAATTGTTCACGCATTGCCAATTTTGAACCGTTCTGCATGTTTTTTAAATTCGCAATTTGTAGCTTCATCACATAGACCTATATGCAAAAGAAATATATTCACATGTTATTATTTTCGCTGTAGCTCATTCGGGCAAGAGAAACGCAAACATAAATGAAGCACGAACATTTCGACTTTTACAGTATTACACATTAGCATAATCCATTTGATGCCCACTTCATTATAGGGATTTTGTTAATGTCCGCATTAATGCCCTGAATGTAATAAGCTTAACACTTTACATGCGGCTATTGGTTTCACCATATATACAAAACAGATTTTTCAGAAACCTTTCCCAACTTTCATGATCTATCTCAAGAATTACTGAATCAATTGGTTACCAACAGATTTTTCAGAAACCTTTCCCAACTTTCATGGTCCATCTCAAGAATTACTGAATCAACTGGTTACCAACAGATTTTTCAGAAACCTTTCCCAACTTTCATGGTCTATCTCAAGAATTACTGAATCAATTGGTTACCAACAGATTTTTCAGAAATCTCTCCCAACCTTCATGGTCTATCTCAAGAATTACTGAATCAATTGGTTACCATATATACAAAACAGATTTTTCAGAAACCTTTCCCAACTTTCATGGTTCATCTCAAGAATTACTGAATCAATTGGTTTCCATATATACAAAACAGATTTTTCAGAAACCTTTCCCAACTTTCATGGTTCATCTCAAGAATTACTGAATCAATTGGTTTCCATATATACAAAACAGATTTTTCAGAAACCTTTCCCAACTTTCATGGTCTATCTCAAGAATTACTGAATCAATATTACATGTGTAGGCATGTCTGTACTTATTTTAATGCATTTTATCATCATGGTGATTCCAAATATGATAATGACATACAATAATTTTGATATTTTTGAAACATTTTGTGACATTTTGGAATGTCGCCTGCAGACGCCTGCCGCATGGAAAGTGTTAACAGAAGAATTCACAGAGCCAAGCTTCATTCTGTTTGCAAGGTGAAGTCATGGTTTACAAAAGAAGATAAGGACACTCAAAATTAATTATTAGATTCTCGTTGCACTGGCTTTCGAAAAGTGAAGAGGGGGGGGGGGGCAGTTTTTATTTTGTACTAAATTGACACGTAAATATGGCTGTTTTCATGCAAAATCTTGAAAATGTATATTGCCAGCATCTTTCAGAAGCATCAGGAAAACGGTGAGGCTCTTTATGGGGGTTAGACCTGAGAGTTCTATAAAAAAAAATCTCATAAGTAGCTGATGCATACATTAGGCCTATCTATCCACCATTACAATTACAGTATTAGAAACTCAATAATTGGTTATTTTTGTGAATTTAACAACATAGGAAATTTAAGTGTAATTCAAACGTAAGGCAGACCCCTCCCCCACCTGTTGTCAGGCAGACGGACCTAAAATGGTACAATTGTCAGATGCTGTTGTTTTGTTTTTCTCAGAAAACAAAAAAATATAAACGTGTCTAAATCACAAATCACGCATTTAGAAAGACAATTTTAAACATTTAACAAATTATTCAATTATTTGTTCAACATTTTTTCATTCAAAATTCAAAACACGTTTGAAAACAATGATCTGAAAATGTGTAAATTTTGAGTGGGCGGGAACTGCAGAGCAGGGTTCTGTGGGTGTTTTGTAATGCCTCACCGTAATTGATCATCGTCAGATTGCTTGTAAGCGCACAACATGAGTGTGTTATTTAGAATTGAATTTATATTGGTAATTGGCCCATGCACGTACAGCCGTATACACGCACGGCTGGTTGGCTGGATGGCTGGCTGGATCGTATGCCTATACAACATTACTGAATACACAGATAGACTTAGACAGATTATAAAGTCATGTACTGTAAAAGAGTAAATGTTTGCGCTTGTAAATGTTCGCGCTTATCACATTTTGAACAATTTTGCTTGTTTTTATTTTATACAATTTTGAGCTTCCTTACATAGACCTAGATATAAAAAGGAATATATTCGTGCATTTTTATTTTCACGTTTGCTGATTTTAGCGCTTAGCGCGAAAAGCGTGAAAATAAATGTAGCGCGAAATTTTCCGCTTTTACAGTGGATCAAGAGATGAATAGAGGACGACTGGGTGTACATGTACAATCGTTTTACTTCAGAGATTTTTTTTTGTTCAATGTGGTGATTTGAGCTGATGATATTTCCACAATATTTATAACTGTTTTTTTTCTTTCTCAATGCGGGGATTTCAGCGAGAGGAAACGTGCAAATATTTGTATCTACGTGTAATATTTGTATCAATATACAATATTTATATATATTTTTTTTTTACAATATTTACAATATATGTATTTTATCAAATCTGTGCAATATTTGTTATCATTTTTCCCCAATGCAGTAATTTGAAAAAGAAATTTGTGTATAAAATGTTTATGATACAATAATATTGTTATTGACATTTATTTCCCCTCCCTGAAACATGCAGCTATCTACTGAAGATAGTTATTGAAATTTATGTATTTTTCAGTGTAGAAATACCATAGATTGATAAATTGATAAATTTGTTGTTGCATTAATTAGTGCTTCGAGTGATCCAGGTCATATCAGTCAGGATTTTATTGATTCTTTATCATATACATTTTAAAGCCATATATTTATTGACAAGCCAACATTTTGTGCTCTGTATTTATTTGCATTTGAACAATTATTTTCACAATTTATGTTTGCCCATCGGGCCTGTAGAATATGGTTCTTTCGTCGTCTAAACGCTCAGTATAAACTGTCTATGAAATAAGAATAAGGCAAGGTTGATTTACTGTTAAAGGGGAAATTTCCGGATGTGTAATTTTTTGTGCTCTGAACATTTTTAAAAAAATACTTTACTTTTGTGATTTTGAGCTTCCTTACATAGACCTACATACATTATGAATACATTTGTGCGTTTTTGTTTTCGCGCTTGCTGATGATTTCAGAGCGAAAATAAATCTAGCGCGAACTTTGCGACTGTTACAGTATTTTGTCCGTCACTTATCCACTGGGTCATGTGACCTGTCACTAAATAACGCCAGCGGGCTTGGATAAAAAACTCCCCGCTTATATACATCATCCCGAGTAATTTACAAAGTCAATAGAACCAATGGGAATTTGATACTACGTAACACCTCGGTTTTTAAAAAATACGAACAAGATGTAGGATGTGACTCCCCGGACACGTCATCGGGGACGGGATTGCACCCGGGGCGGCGAGCTTGTACGTGCGAGATGGCGCTGCCCTGTAAATGAATTAATTAAGACTCCTGTGGGTACTATTGTTTTATGCAGACTTGCTTAAAGTTCATTAAAATTTGTACTAGATGTTTTGATAAAACTGATATTTTAAGAAGTGTCAAATTGGGATGTTTTGTGAAGCATGGACTGTCAATTTGTTTACCTTCTTAGTCTGACGTTACCATCGTAACACCTCTTTTTTTTAAATACGAACAAGATATAGGATGTGACTCCCCGAACACGTCATCGGGGACGGGATTGCATTCGGGGCAGCAACCTTGTACGTGCGAGATGGCGCTGCCCTGTAAATGAATTAATTAAGGTTCCCTTGGGTACTATTATTGTCTTATGCAGACTTGCTTAAAGTTCATTAAAATTTGTACTAGATGTTTTGGTAAAACTGATATTATGTATTGTCAAATTTGTCAAATTTATTTTTCTCAATTGTGGAGCATGGAATTGTGCCATAGTCTATTTATTTGCCATTTCTGTGCAGTGACATTACCATATATTCCATGAGTGCAATGTAGATGCAGTATGTCGGTGCAAGTAACCATTGAAGAGCAGTCTTTCAGCCATACTGTAAAAGTGATGAATTTCGCAAGATTACATTTTTCGCGCCTTGTCGCCATTTCGCGGTTTGAAATTCATTACATAGACTTTTACACAAAATAAATATGTTCGCATGTTTTTATTTTCGTAGTAGCTGCTTGGAGCGCGAAAAGCGCGAACATTGCCACGTTTACAGTAGTCGGATAGTGTAGTCATGTGACCAATTAAAGTCTTAAGTATTTAGATTCTTTGTTGATCAACAAGGACTCGGTAAAATATCAGCTTTCATAAATGTTACCAGTATATAACAAATGGTTTAACACATACTCACCACGTACATGTAAAACATGCTGCTATCTACTGAAGATAGCATTATATCGTTGCTGTTCTGTTAAAACCTTGTATCTTCATCTGGCCCCTCAGCATGTATAAAGTAATACTTCTTATGTATACCATTTGGACAGTCTGCTTTAAACATGTTCAAGGGCTAAAACAAATTGATCAAACCTTTTAAGAGCTCTTGCCTATGAACATAAAGCGACACTTTCTATGCATAACCATCGGGCAGTTTTAATGGGCTAAATAGAAGGGCCAGAAAAAACATACAAGGTTTTGACAGAACAGCGATGAATACTTCTGACAACATTATAAAAGTTTTCAATGTGAGTTAACAAAGGGTTTTTACACACATTGCCACACATATGTAAAAAAGCATGTAGCTATCTACTGAAGATAGCAATGAAAGGTGTCAACATAAGTTGGTCCCTTCATGCAATCTTAACACAGCAGTTGCCTTCTGAAGGTCGGTAGAATCAGTAAAATCTCACCTTTCATCACAAATACTTCCAATATAACAACAGGTTTTTACACACTTTGGCACACACATGTAAAATGCATTCAGCTATCTACTAATAGACAGCAAATGATCAATAAAATCTGTCAATTGACAGTTAGCCCCTTCATGCAATTGATACACATTTAACAAAGGTTCCTGACACACACATCGCCATACAATGTAGAAAACCATTAAGCTATCTACTGAAGATAGCAAACTATTATAATAGGGGCCAACGTGAGTTAGACTCTCACGCAGTTTACTCACAGCAGCTTTCTACCAATGATATCAGTATGAAAAGCTATCAGCATGACTGCAATACTGGAAAAGTGGTGATTTTCGCACAATTACATGTTTGCGCTTTGCTGAATTTCAGCCATTTCGTTTAATTTTAAATTTGTGACTTGAAAGTTCATTACATAGACTTACACACAAGATAAATATATTTGTGTGTTTTTATTTTTCGCTATAGCTGCTTGGAGCGCAAAAAGTGCAAGTAAAACATATCCATGTTTACAGCATGCACACCACTGTAAGGAGCCTATTCTGATTCATATTGTGAATGAAATGCTTCATAATCCGACAGTTATTTATAATTTGATGACATTTCACGTTAGCCAGTTGTATTGATTGTAGTGAGTGAGCCAGTCGCGATGCCAACTATTTATAGACATACATAGAGGGTTTGGAGCTACAAGGCCCTATCAAAGCCCTATGGCTGCCATACAAGGGTGCACCATTATAGCACCATGCATAGGGTCTATGATTGATTCTCAGCACCAAATATATATTGTTATTTTTTGAACTGAGAGTATGACATGTGCATTATTATCTTTTATTATCAAATTTTTGTTGTTGTGATTTTTGGTAATTGAAATAGACAATACTGCATCGTATTATTTTTTGATATGACTGTATATTATTATACTCCTCCTGCTTCGTATACAGTGGAAACTGTTTGCACTACATTCATTTTTGCACTTCTCACTCTTCAAGAAGAAAAAGAAAAAAATCCCCACAAATATATATTTCTGTTGTGTGTAAGTCTATATGAAATGAACTTCAAATCGCGGATTTAAAAACAAGCAAAATGGTTCAAAAATCGGTAAAGCATGAAAAAATAATTGCGCAAAAATTACCACTTACAGAAGTAAGCAATGGCATAGAAAATCAATTATCATTATATGATTATGTAATACAATATTTGAGTGTTTGGTCTATGATTTATGTAAGGCATAATAATAATGAGTATTTTGCTTGACATGACTATAGTAGATTCATAAACTCTGGCGCATCGGTATCGATTTTGGACCTCGTCCATTGTACGTTAGAGGAACCCATTTTGACCAATGATGAAGCAGCGGTACTTTTATAGATGTTATTATCATGATTATTTGCGCTCCATAATCAAATGCTATTCATGATAGTGTGGCTTTATGAATAGGGCTGATCATGAAGCTTTACAATCACGACAACCAAAAGCTTAATCCAGCAGCTTCAAATGTGTTATCCCTTTGGAAGCGGTTACCACAATAAAAACAAATCGACCATCATCGACTGTATACATGTTTCGAAAGAAAAATATTATGTATGTCATTTTACCTATTCATAAGACATAAGACACGGTATTAACCTTGCAAATTACGATTAAATTTGAGTGCCTCCCCCTCTTTTGCTTCTGTTACCTCTGACTGAAAATGGTAAATCGGCCAAATCGGCCAATGTCTGCGAATCGACTATAACTATAGATTTATTTTTTTTTGGGGGGGGGGGGGGGGTGGGGTACTCAAATTATTTGTTGATGGGGGGGGGGGGGGGGCGGGGTGTGTTGCTGGAGGTTGTAAATCCTGACCCACTTTTTTAGGGGTGTTTTACCTTAAAAAATGGCTAATTTGGCTGGGTTTTTGTGACCCATGTTTTTGTTGTTGTTATGATTTGGGACCTATGTTTAGGGTTTTCCACTACAAATCATACCCCATGTTCAGGGATTGTTGGCAAAAAAGCGACCCATTAAAGCAACACATACATGTATACCTTATATATGAGTACCCCTCACTCCTCCCCTGCCTTCAGATATTATATCAGATCAAACATAACTTTAGTTTGAGAAAGTAACAATCCAATAAACAGCATTTGAAAGCCAACTAAATTATCTTTCAGTTTCAGATTATATAAAGATTCCAGCCAAATATTGAGTAATCAATGGGAATGACGTGGAAACATGCATGTGCACCCTTTTTTAGGGACACCCTGTATAAGTTAGAAGCAAAAATAAATGCGATATTTTGATATTCCCATACATGTACATTTTGCTCAATCCTTTCATATTCCAATGCTATTAGGCCAAACAAAAAATTGTTGTGTTGCCCTCAAGGCCTCTAGAGTACACACCACCAAATCATATTTTGCATTCTGACATTACACGGCAGTGTTTGAAATTAAGATTAATCCCACCATATGTCTAAATTTAACATCCTAGAAAAGGTAATAAATGCTGTAAATGTACCTAAATGTTTCATAATTTTGTATTTGTAGGTTATTTCCTCCACATCAGGCCCAAAATCTCTAGCTTTTTCTTGAATGGTATCATTTTACACGATTTCACTGTTTCCACCAATTTAGAACTAGACTAGAATCTCTGATCTTAGGATAAAGGCAGTCTGTCGTACCTAAGATAGATATCATTGGCTCGTAGCGAAAAAAAATGCTGGTCACCCCCCACAAAAGTGATTGTTTTGAAGCAGAAGACATCTCGATCTTCAATAAAAACAATGATTTGAATGAACCAGTTTGCTCTAAAGGTGAAAAAAATTAACACAAACTTGACCTCTTAACCACACAAAGCAATAGGGAACTGATTTGGTGGTGTGGGACCTGTAGTGCCAAAAATCTTGAAGGGGTCAGTCGGTCGATTTGTTTTTGATTTTTTAAAAAATGTTGCGGACAAATGTGACTCACCAGGGTTCATGACAACAACACAAAATTGGTAAATGTCAATTTGACTAAAGTTTCTAGTGTGATAATAGTGTAAAAGCAATCTATTCAAGCAAACTTATTCATTTTAGGCAGAAAATAGAAATATTTTGACAAATTGGGTAAAATTTAAATCTTAAAAAAATAAATTGCGACCCTTATTTTTGAGATAATAGGGTCGGTCGCTGAGAGCAACACAATTTTGTTGTTGTTAGCTTTACATGTCTTTATGTGTTTGTCAAATTTCAAACACTCTCAGATCATACTGTAAAAGCTGATATTTTCGCGTACACATATTTTCGCAGCTTGTGATATCAAAGACATTTCGCGAATTGCTTTTTTCGCAGGCGACCGTCTGGATGCACTGCATGAATGTTAAAAACAGTATTTTTGTGTGTTATAATTTTTCGCGGAAAAAGAGTTTGCGCGAAAAGAGCAAAAATAAAACCATCGCGAATATTTCAGCTTTTACAGTTGCCCACAGTAGCCTCTGGGCACTCCTGTATTTTATGTTGGCGTGTAATAAGATATGAATTTGAATATATATCCTTTTCCCCTACACCCACATATGTTTCAAACATTAAGAGCGCTTTAAGTAATAAAGCTCATTGATCAGTGATATTCATGCAGATATTTAGTAATAAGGCCAACAAAAAGTTGTTATGTTGCCCTCAAGTGCCAAAAATCTGGAAGTCGGATCGGTCGGTCGATTTTCATTCTTTTTTTTTGCTGACAAATAACAAATATCAATACTGACATACTGTGATGTCAAGACAAGATTGGTAGATGTCAATTTGACTAATGTTTGTATTGTTTGTAGTGTGATAATAGTTCAACGAAAATGTATTGAAGTAAACTAACTCATTTCTAGCAGAAAATAGGAATATTTTGACAATTTAGGTAAAATTTAAATCTTAAAAATTAAAAAAAGTGACCCTAATTTTTGAGGGCAAAACTACGTTTGTTTTTTATTTGTGGCCAAAGGCCTGCTGCGATTGTATTCATGAGTGGATATCACGAAAGGCTAAAAGTGATACATAAAAATGTACAGTAAAACCATTTAATTTCGCGAGGGATTTAAGTTCGCGTATTTCGCGAGAGATGTTGATTCACAAAATTAAGCACCCACGAAAACTGACAATTTTGCATTGAAAGTAACAGTCACCAATTTCCAGATTTGCAAAATTAAATGCCCGCTAAAATAGCAGTAATTTTGAATTTTGCGAAATAAAGTATCCACAAAATTATAGTGATTTACAGTAGTTCTTTTCACAGGAAAGGTGATGCACGTGCCTGCCACCCCATAGCCCTTTAATGGCAAAAAGATGTATCTTATATGTACTTTCCAAATGATATACTTCCTTTTAACATGGATTGTGTTAACTTGGTTCAATAATCCTCACGTAGGAAAAGGTTGCAACTTGTAAAGACAATAAAAGTAATATACTGCCTTTTACCACTACATGATTTATGGAGAAAAAAGCTAACTTTGATCATGTCAAAAGGAAGTATACTGTTAGAAAACTTCATATAAGATACATTCTTTTGCCATAAAAGGGCTATGTGACATTGCTTAGCAAAAATATCCAAACGGGGGAAGTTTTTGAGCATGGAAATTGAATATACCCAAGTTTAGCTGGGGATGAAAACACGAAGAAAAAGGAATTGTTTGAAATAATTGACAAACACATGTATAAGCATGCAGCTATCAGGGGCGTACCGACCGGGGGGGCCCCCCCCCCCTGACTCCAAATACTGGGACGCTAAATTCGCAATACCGGGACGCTATAAAATGCGCTTAAGAAAAAAAAATAGGGCCTAGGCCGAAAACACTGAGGATTGGGCATTATTTGTTGACTGTTGTGCTTTTTGGACCGCGAAATTTTGTGACCGTGCAATTTTTTTTTACCCTACCCCCCCCCCCCCCCCCACCCCCACTTAAGTGAAATTCACGAGGTGACTGACTGGGAAAAAAATTGGGGCAACCTTTTACGAAAATGTACGCCACTGTCGGGACGACATACTTCTGCCCCCCTGGCTCACATGCCGCGGTACGCGCCTGGCAGCTATCCAGTTATCTACTGAAGATAGCGTAATACAAACCTATCAGTGTGTGAGTTAGCACCCTCATGCACACTGACTTGTTGCCCTAATGTATTTGTGTCAAGGATAATTAGGTCAATATCTGTGCGTAATTTGCCATATTTTGCACATTCAGATTATTTTTGTCACAATTATTTGTTTGGAATGTTTTTGATTAAAAGAAATAGATATATGATGGACATTTTTTAATGATTGACATTTTGTCAGGCATGTTTCTTTTTTCTTTCACTGGATCTAGCATATAAGAAGAGTTTTGAAGGCAATAATATGTGATGCGATCTGTGAAAACCCGTCGGATGTCGCAAAATGTGAAATAGGGATTATGGGTAAAATTTAAAAATTAAAAATTAAAAATTAAAAAAACTTTTTTTTTTATTTTTATAGATTTTGTTTAGACAATTAATTTTATTACTTTGTGTCATCACCTTTCATGAAATTTCACCTTCAAAAACTTACTTAAGTCACTTTTCTAATTAGCCTTATAATGTTATTCTATTGAACTATGTATCTTTTATGGCCTGTTTTCATGATTTCTTGTTTTGTCGCTTTTTATGACATCACAATCATCATTCACTCATAACTTTTTTTGAAATGATCGTGGAAAAATGATTGAAACAGTTCTGTAATCAGCACAGATTCAGCTTTCTTATGATATAAATATCTCCAATATGAAAAATCCCGACATGTGGCGGGTTTTCACAGATCGCATCACATATATTATTAGGGCCCATACATAGTGTAGTTCGAGTAATATGCACAAAAATGCCTGTATGCGATGCTTGGCCCATCCATCCATCTATCACGCACGCATGTACCATCGTCAGTAATGCTGTGTGCGTGGACTACAAGACATAGGTTTCGTCACTCTAGCAATGGAAGGCGGGTAGCCGTTGTATACATGTCAGCCCTTTGATGGCAAAAGAATGTATCTTATATGTAGTTTCCTAACAGTATACTTCCTTTTAACGTGATCAAAATTAGCTTTTTCTCCATAAATCATGTAGTGGTAAAAGGCAGTATATTACTTTTATTGTCTTTACAAGTTGTAACCTTTTCTTAAGTGAGGATTATTGAACCAATTTAACACAATCCATGTTAAAAGGAAGTATATCATTAGGAAAGTACATATAAGATACATCCTTTTGCTATAAAAGGGCTGAATTGTGTACTGGTGCAATATCTGTAGGCAGGCAAGCAGGCCGACTGAGTGCCTGGCAAAGAGAGAAAACACGCTACGTGCTATTTATAATGCATGCGCGCATAGAATATACTGTAGAAGAAAAGATTATTTATTTTTTACCGTATTTAGTACAGTTACTTTCACACAAAAAAGGTTTTGTTTCCAGATTTGCTGTTTCCTCCCTTATGCTTTGAATATGATATAAAATGTTGTGACTTGTTGCAGAAAATGTCTGTTTTGGAAATTTGTGAAAATAAAATGCAGGCGAAAATAGCCATTTATGCGGTATTGTAATGTATACTGTACAATGTATTGTGCCATGATTGGGATGGGAGCTACATGTACACAAGTAGATGGATTACTACACCACCTCCTACAAAGTAGATGTATTATTACACCACCTCCTACAAAGTAGATGTGTTACTACACCAGCTCCTGACCCGGGGGAGGGGGGGGGGGTGAGGGGGGCACTCAACTTTTTTTGGGTAGGGGTGTGCCGCCCAGGATCTCAAAAAGGGGGGCTACAGAACTAAACTGAGTGGATTTAATGACGAAAAATAGGGTCTTAGGAACTGATTTTTTCAAAAAAGTAGGTCTTGAGAACTGGCCTATAGTTCAATTTTGATTAGCAAAAAGAACGCACATTTTCGGGGGTTTTTGGGGTTTAAAACGCAAAATTTTCGAAGAATTGGGGCTTTGGAACGTAGAAATTTCGCGATTTTTGAATTTCCAATAAAATCAGGGTCTTAAGAACTGATGCAGGCTCAAAAGGGACCCATAAGAGCTAGCAGCAGAGGGTGAAAAGGGGGGTCTTCAGCGCGGCAAATACCTATACCCTTTTCCAATGTCAGTGCCCCCCCCCCCCCCGGCTCCTGACCAGTCTGAGAAATGGCTTACATTATCTGAAGTCTGTTTTTGCATTATCATACTGCATGTATAATGTTTTACATTTAAGGCCTAATGTATAAAGCCCTGGAAAACAAGTATGCGTGAATCCTCGGGAGAAAAAGGATTGTTGGTGATGGATGAATAACATAACATTTTACTATTTTGGCCTCAAGCCCTATGTGACAAGACATTAATGAATTCATGCCAAGATTCTTAAAGAGAAAAGACAAGTGCAATGAGAGATGAGCAACATAACATTTTACTATTTTGGCCTCACGTTTAAAGCTCTATGAGAAAAAACACATTAATGTATGCTGAGACTCTCAGAGAGAAAGGACAATTGTAGGCAGGGATAGATGAGAAACGTAAGGTTTAACATTTAAGGCCTTGTATTTTAACACTTTCCACGAGGCAGGCAGTTGCATACGACATTCCAAGATTTCACAAAATGTTTCAAAAATGTCAACATTGTTAAATTTCTTAACCATATTTGAAAAAACATGCCTAGTTTTGGTTCAGTAATCCTTGAGATAGACCTTGAAAGTTGGGGGATGTTTAAAAGCCCCTTATGATAAAAGACACACTATAGATGGACTCCACCTCCAAATTGATTGAAAAAAGATGCGTCTGGCCCCTCACAGAGAGAAAGAGACGAGTGTGGGGAGTGTTGACAAACGCATAGTAGTTGTACAATTAAGGCCTTGTATGAAACGCCGGCATGCTCCTCGCAAACAGGTTTGCAAGTGAACCCTGACATTTTCACCCAACTCTTTAAAGTCTCGCGCTTGCTTTATGCTGGATGCCGTACTCATTCTTTATGTACGGATCGGTGTTGCCAGTAGATAGGACATCAGGCCCCCTTAGAATTAGCCCAATTAGAGGGAAACAGCCTCTGCAGTGCGTTGTAAAAGTGGATACAATCGATCTTGAACACATATTTGTTTCCATTATTGCCAAATTTAATCAACTTTGTATGTTGATACATGTTGCTATTTTGTATGCCTCTATATTTAGATTATTAGTATTTGCTCTATAGAGTCTAATTTGCTTGTTTTTATGATGTTGGGCAACTGTAAAGGTGATCAAAAGATCAAGAATCAATGAACATATTTTCTACTTAAATACAACACTCATTTGAAAAAAAAATGACAAAATGGCCACTCAATACAACAATCATTTGATTTTGAAAGGGGGATGGGACAGAATTGCACCAGCAGTAGAGAGCAGTATCTGTTGTTAACTCCTTGTGCACTACCTACCTATCTGACAGGTTTTTTTGATTGGTTAATTACAAGATGTACTCATTTGAATAACCAATCAAAGTATTGCTTGTAAAATATTTCACTCCAATCTTCAAGGATATTTTAATAACAATATCTCTGATTGGAGCAACAAGTGATATATCCAACTTTCTGACCAATCGGCTGGTGGTTCTCAAGGGGTTATAAATAACGAGCCCAAATGGGCTACTGAAGTAAGTGAAGGCAACCCTGAACAATTGAATCCCTTCTTCAAGCTGCCAAGCAGACAAGCCAAATGATGTGATTTGAAAAGAGTTTTAACATGCTGGCTGTAGAGAACAAATTACAAGGGGATTACACAAATCAAGGGTATCCAATGTAGCGAGCGGGTGTTTCTATGGCTTTTTTAACAACAACAAAAATGTTAACCCCGTGAGCACTACATGACCTTTTACAGGATTTTCTGACTAGTCAATTACATGATATGCTTATTTTTAACTCTCGTCCTACTAAAGGGTTGTCACCACCCCTAAGGATTTCTGTTGGTGGCAGAAAAACGCAACAGACTGTGACCTAGGGCCTCTAGTTAATCTCTCTTACATCCTTTGTGCTCATTTTAACGGTCTGAGTGGGAAGGGGGGGGGGGGGGGTTGCCACCTTACAACATTCAAAAATCACCATTTTGAAAAAATATCTTAATAGTATAGTCTTGAATCTTGTATGATAGAAACATTCCCTTAATTTTAAGGCAAAAACCTGGTGAAATTCCCATGTTTTGAACTTTTGGTGAAAATTTCAATTTTGGCCTATCTGTCACTGTACACAAAATATGACAGCATTTTGAGGTTTGTCATATACTTGTTTTGGTATGTATGGAAAGAGGAGTCCTCTAATTATAACATGGTACCAAAATAAACATGCTCTGCATCTCTGTTTATATATTATTAGGGGGGGGGTGGGGTGGGTATAAGGCGACAAAAATACATTTGTACCACAGCTGCATTTTTTTCTCTCAGTTGACCTGCATGTTTTCATGTTTGATTGATTTCTTGTTTTTTTGTATGCTCGTTCAATCCAAATCCAAATTACTTACCAAATCCACCCCGTTATAAGGAGAAATCCAAGTATAGTTCATCAATGTAATCTAACTTTCCCCCAATATGATGAGAATAAAACCCCTCACAATGTTAATAAAAGTTCATTCATCAAGTTCTTTCCGCTATCTCCGTAAAATTCAATCTAATTTCAATCAATTTGTCACAGTAAATCTCTCCCTCAAAAACTCATTAGAGACAGGCTATTATTTGGTGGTATATTTATGGCATGTGCATGTTTTCATTTTCTTTGATATCATTACTTATTATATATAGGTGGACTGGTGCCCGTTTATAACCCAAGGAAGCAGATTCACCGTTTTCAACTTCTTTCAAAACACTGCTGCATTCATTGTTACCATCTCAAAGGAGAGATGTTATATTACTTTACATCTTGAGAAAAAAAATTGCACTGCTCTCCTGTTTCTTTTTGCATCATTATACAAATATTAGTCGATTAAGAATGGAGAGAATATATTTCATTGCTCACAATTTTATGAAGGTTAATTCTTGTTTAGAAATACACATAGAGACAGGCTGGGTGTAACCAGGGGGGGGGGGGGGGGGGGGGGGGGGGGCAAACACTTTGTTTCCATGATTAAGTCCAAAATCAAACCATTTTGTGCCATGGCAGCTGACAGGTCTCAGCATCATGCCTTTGGAACCAATTACCTCTGTATCTAAAGATATGTTGGCAGTTGGCACATTAAAGAAAAAATCCTGATAGTTTAGCAGATCGATATAAACCTGTGAAATAAATAATCCACAAAAATCGTTTGTGAACAATTGTGAGAAATGTTTGATATTGCCAAAATGTCTGCACACAAAAGTACTGGCTTATTTATTAGGGAAATACTGCAAGAAAAAGTCTGTATTGAAGTCTCAGAGTCGGGTTGCAAACGGTATTAACATCTAAGTATATATATGTGGAAGAACTCCCTACTATAGTAGTATAGAAGTAACATCATTGAATGAAAAGTTCAGATTTATGACCTTTACTCAAAATGGGTACTTTTCTGTTTGTGTAATGGTTCAATAATTGCTTGTTTAATTGTAATGACAGCATTCAATTGGCAAATTAATCAAAGAAACAACCTTGGTCACTGGTGTCAAGAATCTTTTTTGAATCAATCAAAATAAAGAGGAAGCCTATTGAATTGAATTGCCACTGTAGACGTTTGACTTTTTGAATTGCTGCAGTAATAGACATTTGACTTTTGCAATGGCCAATTCCAGGCAGCTGTATACATCGGACCAAGGTTGGAAACTCAAGCTTATGTTTTCGCTAATTAGTTACGTGTAATGATTTCAATTTCTTAAAGGCATATTATGTGATCTTTTCCAGAGGGCGCCCTCTATTCATTATTTTTTTTAGAAAGTAGATTTTCTTGCAGATTTACATTTCCGATCATAAATCATACATACATTCCAAGTTACAGAGCGATACGATTCCTAATTACCTCAAAATCATGGTTTTAGAGTGAATTTAGAGTGAAAAATATAAAGTGTCAGGATTCGGACAGTTTATTTTCACTCTAAAACCATGATTTTGAAGTAATTAAGAATCGTATCGCCCTGTAACTTGGAATGTATGCATGATTTATGATCAGAAATGTAAATCTGCAAGAAAATCTGCTTTCTATTTTTTAGCTTACTACAAGTAAGCTATAGCGACTCGAAGCGAAAGGTCACGGTATAGGTCAAGGGGAAAGTGCGACTGTGAAATATGGTTTTATCTTGGTCACACAAGTGGTATTTGTCGGGAAATGTACTTGAGATAGTGAAACAATATGATCGCATAAATATGTTATAAAATGGGCTTGATTGCCATTCGACAAAATAGGCAATTTCGCGTTATTTTCTTTATTGTCAAAATTGTATTGAAAATGCATGTAAATGCTATTAATAGAAAATTGATTAACAAATGACACGCATGTATTATGACGTGCAAGCGTGATTGTCTTATTGTGATTGGTTTAACTACTAGAGACTCATTATTATTCATGATACGAAATCAGCTGAAAGTAAAATACAGTCGTCAAAGTGAAAAATGGGGGGAGGTCGTTTTTCGTTAATGATGTTAAATCGCTTCTGTATATATTCTTCAAAATATATCTCCGATTTCAGCGGCCAAAATTAATGGAAAATGATGTTTTCAAAGGTTTTTCATCATGAAGTGCTATTAGAAATTCGCGAAAAAGAGTAAAACTTGCGAATATTGCCTTGCCAAAATGCTGAATTTGCGTGCTTTCGTGCCGTATATTTTGTATTACCCCCAACCAGTTTGGTATCGTCTGCCATTCATAAAACTTGTGGACGAATGACATAAACTCAATGGGTAAAACACTTCCGGGTTTGGAGCTCGGGTCTTCGGAGGAAAATTTGCGGGGTTTTGATTGGTCATTTGGCACTGCCGAATGAATCTTCGGAAAAACGATAGATGACCCAACTTCATCTTTTCTCGCTTCAAAATCGATCAAAAGTGGTTCAAAAGTTACGACGATGTGAAGAGTTCATCTTCAAATTTCCACCTGAAGATTTCGTCCGATAATGTAGCGAGTAGGTATGGTAGTAAATAATATTATATAGATTAATAATAATTAATAATATCGTAGACTTTAATTCATTTTCACCCGCAACTTTTATGATGAAATATTCTTGTTTTGAGTACCCTATACTTCGTATTGACAGCTTGGCCCATTACATGAGTGTGGCACTCTGATGCACGTACGCCACTGCAGTGAGCATTGTGATTGGCTTTTTTTTTGGATAAACAACAAACAAACAAACAAAGTTGAAATGGGGGTGGGGGGGGGGGGGGTGAAAAATCTGGCGGATATCAATTTTTGTTTTTCGTCATTTTTTAATTCTTCAATATGTATACTTAACCCTCAGTTAAACAAAATCAAATTTATTGGTGAGGGAGGAAGTACAAAAATCATGCCTTTATTGAGGCAAACTGTGTCCCAAAGTGGTGATTTATCTTCCAAATACATCGTATTTTCCATAGATAGGCGACACTACTACGCACTGACTTACCTATATAAATTTGGTATCGTTCGAATCATGATCTTGCCATATATGGTAACATTTAATTAATTATGCATCGTATGTCATGAATATTGATCATTTAAAATGGTAAACAAATCTGACAGCTGAACTGCTTCAAGGTAGCACACCTCTAAATAATAGGAAGTCGAAATTAGTCGACCATTTTGCACCTTATTTTGATCCATGCGCGACGCTTCAAAAGATGATATCTCAATGACCATTGTGATTTAGGAATTGATTTTGGTATCAAATTTAAGCCCAAGACAATGCTTATAATATGTTTATAACGATAGATCGATTTTAACGATTTAAAGTTAGGAAAATGTTAGGCCTACGACTATGCTAGAAACCCGACATTAGCAAAAGACAAGTTTTTGAATTACGGCCGATGCGCTTAGATGCTCGATTGCTTAAAATCTAACGGTTTTCCACATATATTTTACAATTTTAATCGAAAGCTTGCTAAAATAGCTAGAGTTTAATACCAAATTGAAAGAATTTCTATGTATAAATTTCTATTTATGCCCCCAAACTATGACGCATTATACACGCAGGCCAACGTACTATTAGATTTTCCGAAGATTTAAACCATGTTCTGGCAAGGTTATTTTTAAATTTACACATAGAAAGTCATTCAATTTGGTAGTAAACTCTAGCTATTTTAGCAAGCTTATGATTAAAATTGTAAAATATACGTGGAAAACCGTTAGATTTTAAGCAATCGAGCATCTAAGCCCTCTACGGTCATTTTTCAAGTTGATTTTTCGCAAGACTTACGGCCGTGCACCGTGAAAGTAGGACTACTATTTATTAACAAAAAATAGTTAATATTATTTGTGAATGATCTATCATTAAAATTCATATTGTTAGCTTTAATTTGATACCAACCTCGTCTGCTGAATCACTGTAGTTCCCGAGAAATCACTATTTTAATCACGCGTATTGATAAGAAGTATTGCGCAATAAGAGTTGCAAGTTTTCGCCTGGAACTATTTAGAGGTGTGCTACCTTAGAACAGTAACTTTGATTTTTTATATGATCATTTTGTTTCAATATTTTGAGTTATTTATAAACCAAATATTATTTCAAAATCATACACAAATTTTCTTCGATATTGGTTAAATAGTTTTTGAGTTATACTTGTTTTTACAAACCCGGTTGACCCCAACATTGATCCGACGACGCCCGAAAACCTTGAATTTTCGATGTTGTCGTCTTAAAGGGTGTATGATTTAACAATGTCAATGTTGTCATTTCATTAAATATTAATCATTTCTTTTTTTCATTCCATTACATTGCATTGTCTCTGCTGACGATATCCTGAAAGTTTCACCAACATTTATGGACGTTTGGTATACAATCACTATCTTCAGAAGATAGCAGCTGACGGCGTAAGCTGCGTACAAATACGCGACTTTCAAACGCGTCCGTCCGTAGGCATCAGAGTACGTTGTGTATAGTTACTATAGTTACGCCGCATGCTGTCTTCTGAATCCATTGCTTTCTCCTGAGGGGGGGGGGGGGGGGGGGGGGGGGGGGGGGTGCTTGCTATCTTCTGAAGATAGCATCTAACATTTGCTATCTTCAGACGATAGTAAAGGCTTAAAAAGGCTACATCGTTTAGTGTTTAAAAATCAAGCTTAGATTTAAGGTTCAGTTAGGGTTAGGGTCTGATTAGGGTTAGGGTTTGATTAGGGTTAAGGTTAGGGTTAGGGTTAGGTAAATTGGAATAACTCGAAAACTATTTATTCAATGGCAATGAAACTTTCGACATGAGTTTAAAATTGTATTTGCTTCATGAATAATTAAATATAACAACACCAAATTTGAAAATAAAAAACCCATTGTGGTTCTAAAGTAGCACACCTCTAAATAATAGGAAGTCGAAATTAGTCGACCATTTTGCACCTTATTTTGATCGATGCGCGACGCTTCAAAAGATGATATCTCAATGACCATTGTGATTTAGGAATTGATTTTGGTATCAAATTTAAGCCCAAGACAATGCTTATAATATGTTTATAACGATAGATCGATTTTAACGATTTAAAGTTAGGAAAATGTTAGGCCTACGACTATGCTAGAAACCCGACATTAGCAAAAGACAAGTTTTTGAATTACGGCCGATGCGCTTAGATGCTCGATTGCTTAAAATCTAACGGTTTTCCACGTATATTTTACAATTTTAATCGAAAGCTTGCTAAAATAGCTAGAGTTTAATACCAAATTGAAAGAATTTCTATGTATAAATTTCTATTTATGCCCCCAAACTATGACGCATTATACACGCAGGCGAACGTACTATTAGATTTTCCGAAGATTTAAACCATGTTCTGGCAAGGTTATTTTTAAATTTACACATAGAAAGTCATTCAATTTGGTAGTAAACTCTAGCTATTTTAGCAAGCTTATGATTAAAATTGTAAAATATACGTGGAAAACCGTTAGATTTTAAGCAATCGAGCATCTAAGCCCTCTACGGTCATTTTTCAAGTTGATTTTTCGCAAGACTTACGGCCGTGCACCGTGAAAGTAGGACTACTATTTATTAACAAAAAATAGTTAATATTATTTGTGAATGATCTATCATTAAAATTCATATTGTTAGCTTTAATTTGATACCAACCTCGTCTGCTGAATCACTGTAGTTCCCGAGAAATCACTATTTTAATCACGCGTATTGATAAGAAGTATTGCGCAATAAGAGTTGCAAGTTTTCGCCTGGAACTATTTAGAGGTGTGCTACCTCAACGACGTTTGTGGAACCCGTGATTAAAAGTAAAATTCTGAAAACGTTCGCAGATAAAAAATGACTACGAGTGAGTCGAAAGGCTGATATAGCCTAGACGTGAGTACAAAATAAACCAATTATAAAATGAAAAGGGGTACTTTAAAATAAATAATACATCATCGTCCAACCCCGCCTATTCCTCATACGGTTCTCCCATCCCTGGTTCTCCTACTAAAAAAGGAACCCAAGAGTATGGCGCCGCTCACATCGGCGGTGTTTACGTACGCACGATGTTGCTCTAAAATTCGCTTCATTGTGCACATTTGATTGCACTTATGAAAGTTTTATGCATTTTGGTAGTACACAAAATTATTCTGATGGTAAATCTTGAACGAATCGCGATTTTAATATGTAATGTTAATGTCCGGAAGCTGATTAAAACCGGTGCAGATTTCACAATAATAAATGAAGACAACACAGAGAACAGAAGTACATATCTACAGTACAGTACACTTTGGTGGACATTTAGTATATTTTATTGCGATTTCACTTCCTCGAAAATCTGGACTACCAATTTTCGTAAATCCCGAGTCCCGCACGAAAAACAAAATCGAGTCCCGGGAGCACTAAATTCCCGAAAATCCCAGCCTATGCCTATACTAGCCTAGGCTATAGGCTATGATGTATTGTTATATTATTTTGATATCAGAGGAAAAGCCTATCTTATTCTCAATATTCCGACCCCGAAACCAATCACCTCGGTAGATGTTATTGTTACTTATTGAACCATCCAGAAGACTGAATGCCAATTCGCCAACTGGTTTTTGTGGCATTACCAAAGTCAAAGTAGTGGCGCACCATTTAAAAGGCCAAATAAAAAAATAGTAGTTTCTCTTCCCCGCGCGTGCTCATCCATTTTGGCCGCCGCGTCAAAAAAATAGTTTTTTTCTTCAATTTTTTTTTTTTTTCAATTTTTTTTTTCAATTTTTTTCTTTCTTCAATTTTTTGTTGTTGAATGTTCTCAAGATCACACTGATGTTGTAAATGGACAACGTGTCAATATTTAAAAAAAACCCCTGTTAAAATCAAAGAACAACATATTACAGGCAAACCGTTAATTATCAAAACATGATACAAATTAAACTGTATCATCAGATGATATAAATAAACCGTGGGTAAAACTGGTGTTTTAAAATACCAGTGTGGTCTTCGGAACATTTGTTTGTCGTTTTTGGCTGGAACTGATTTATTTATCAAGATATTCCTGAGATCACACTGATATTTTGTAAATCTAGAATACACATCTTTTCTTATTTAGCTTTGTATTCCTGAAAGAGAAAAAATAGAGAATAAATCCTTGTGTTATATTAAAATAAACATTTAAAATATCGCGAGCTGTTTCCAGTATGTACCCATTTTAAGGTTATAAAGCTAGTCTTAGAAAAGTGGCGGCCATTTTGAAGCAAAAACATTTCCACCATGTTGGAAAAAGCGAAACCAGTTTTGGAAAAAGGGGCATTCGCCATTTTGGGAAGAAGAAAAAACAACCTCATCTTCCTTTTTTCACAAAGTTAGCACGAAAAACTAGTTTTATTTTTACTTGGCCTAAGATCCAGGGGCCATGGGAGTTTGGTGACCTGTAAATATTATTATTTTCATTAAATGATGCATATTTTCATAAAATAGGTGTTGTATTTTGCCATTGTTATGTACCCAAGTTATTCATCTCTGTACATATTATTTATTGAACCTTCACACATTACATAAGAGAACAATCATCTACCATTAGGTCGCACCATTTAATATCCAAGGTGTTTGGCAATATTTTGTTTTAATACCAGAAAGAGACTATTTCTTGATCTTATGAAATCTCAACCGAAGCATATAGAAGGGCAAATCGGTCACCCGGGGTTTGGGCGGTCACCCGGAGTTTGTCGGTTCTCGGGTTTGGTGGTTTGTAGAAGGCATGCATAAAGCCCGATCGGACAAACTTTGAAAATTCGACCCTTAGACGACCTTTGACTCCGGACGACCCAAGAAAAGCAAAGCCGTTTTATTTTTTCCACGCTCGACTCGTAATTCGGGCTTCCCGTCACCGAGTTTAAGCCAGATCGGACAAACTTTAAAAATTCGACCCCTAGATGACCTTTGACCCCGGACGACCCACGAAAAGCAAAGGTGTTTTATTTTTTCCACGCTCGACTCACATTCGGGCTTCCCGTCCCCGAGTTTAAGCCCGAACAGACAAACTTTGAAAATTCGACCCTTAGACGACCTTTGACCCCGAACGACCCAAGAAAAGCAAATCCGTTTTATTTTTTCCACGCTCGACTCGTATCCGGGCTTCCTGTCACCGAGTTCAAGCCCGATCGGACAAACTTTGAAAATTCGACCCCTAGATGACCTTTGACCCCGGAATACCCGACAAACGCTAACACGTTTAATTTTGGCCACGCTCGCCTCGCATCGAGCATTGTGATCACCGAGTTTAAGCTCGATCCGACCA
Source organism: Ophiura sarsii (assembly GCA_035610835.1). Lineage (NCBI taxonomy): Eukaryota > Metazoa > Echinodermata > Ophiuroidea > Amphilepidida > Ophiuridae > Ophiura > Ophiura sarsii. The sequence goes on along the minus strand of CM069446.1, from coordinate 55,700,538 downwards.
ACTTCCAAAAGTTGACCCCTAGATGACCTTTGACCTCATATGCTCTATTTTTTCCACGCTCGACTCGCATTTGGGCTTCCCGTCCCCGAGTTTAAGCCAGATCGGACAAACTTTGAAAATTCGACACTTAGACGACCTTTGACCCCGGAAGACCCGACAAACGCCAACCCGTTTTATTTTTGCCACGCTCGCCTCGCATCAAGCATTGTGATCACCGAGTTTAAGCACGATCCGACCAACTTCAAAAAGTTGACCCCTAGATGACCTTTGACCTCGCACGCTCTAGCGAATGCGAACTCGCTCTTGCGGGGACCGAGCTGCACCCACCCACCGAGTTTGAACGCCGCCTGACCCCGGGAGGCGACGTAAAAGTGCGCACAGACAGACAGACAAACAAACAGACAGACAGAGAGTAGCGTATTATTATATAGATAGATAATTCTTGTTTCATGTAAGGTATAATATGGATTCGAGCTTTGCATCATTTGTTATATGCTGGACAGATTATAGTGGTTTACAATATGAAGAGGTTTTTTGCAAAAGGGCCTGCCATCCACTTTGGCTCTTATTGAGAAAAAGTTTAAAAAAACTGTTTCTAAATATTCAAGTTGAGCAATTGAAAAACTGAATGGATTATGAAAGAGGTACACTACATACTAATTTAAATTGAAATACATTCCAAATGTGCTAGTTTTCAAAAAAAATTAAATCATGTTTACATTTTTTGAAAATTTGGATGTAGGCCTAGGCCCTTTTGCAACAAAACTCCATCTGTTTGTACATAGAGAAAAAATACCACTCAAACAAAATCATTTATTTTAATCATTTAAAAAAGAAGAAGTTTGATACAGAAATGTATAGGTCACAATCATGTTTCAAGGAAATGAAGTCATTTTTTCTTCAAAAAGACCTACATCTCATTGTAAACAGCCATTGAAGTTGTTGTTTTGTTGCAAAAGGGCCTGTATCCCGATTTAATTCTGGACACAGGCCATTTTGCAACAATTTCAATGGCTGTTTACAATGAGAAAAAAATGACTTTTTGAAAATGACTTTTTGAAAAATGACTTTGTTTCCTTGAAACATAAGATTTTTCCCTATACATTTCTATATCAAACTCATTTTTGAAAAAAATGCACCATAGCCCTTTTGCAACAAAGCTCTTCATATATAGACATGTATTATGAGTTATGAATTTTCTTAAATTCTCAGCTGTAGTGAGCTTCTGCATCATTGATGCTCTCGTTTTTCGATGTTGAGGGCGTTCCCTGGAAAGATCACATAATATACCTTTAAGTGATGCCTCAACCTGTGATATATAGGGATGCTTTAATACAAGCATCTGCAACCTTTTCTACCACCCGGGCCTCATTGTGACTTTGAGATCCATTCACGGGGTCGCAGAGATCGTCAAACATTCTAAAACACGTCCGGAGGAGGAGTAAAAGGGGGGAGGAGAATCAGGAAGAAAAGTCCTCAGTCCATTGCTCGTTGAATACCCACTTCTCTTTGTGTAATTTCCTTTTTACTCGCTGTTGCTGCTGCAAGCGCCATTTTAACCAGGGATTATGACACGCAATCACGCCTCGAGTTATATTTACTAAATGCAGCGCGTCACCCAACTAATCATAAGGGAGCACACCACTAAATCAATCCGCCATTTGTGTAACCTAGGGAGTTCTGGTTAAAACGGGCTGCATCAATGGGAATTTTGGGATTGCTTCGCGGGCCAAAGATTAGAGGCCGGCGGGCCGCAGGTTGCACACGCTTGCTTTAATACCAATAGAGGCCAGCAGCCTTTTTTAAGCGTGACCCAAACAAGTGTTGGTAAAACAGGATTTGCACCCCCACACTCATCATTCACTTGCAAATCCTGTCCAGGCATGTAACCAGGATTTTGGGGGAGGAACATTTTGTTAAGTAGACCTTTACCCCAAAATATGGTGTGCGCCCTCAATTTTCCTGGAAATCAGGTTTTTTTGCACCTACGTAAGACATAGGCATATACTAACTACCATCTGAAACCGTTTACCTTAATTCGCCCTCTATCATGTAAATGTTTACGATTTGGTAACTTCGATGGAGATCACATCAAAATTATCAGCATCACTAACCGCATAAATTGCTTCAACCAAATTTATATGTAGCGCCAGCATTGAACCCTTTTCCAAACAATTATTGAGGGTTCCTATACGTACCTTATCTGTTGAAACAATTTGTGATGCGATCTGAGAATACCCGTCGGATGTCGCAAAATGTGAATTAGGGATTATGGGTAAAATATAAAAAATAAAAAAATAAAAAATAAAAAAACTTTTTTCTTTTTTTTAGATTTTTTTAAAGAAAATTAGTTGCCAGTACTTTGTGTCATCATCTTTCATGAAATTTCATCTTGACAAAATGACTTAAGTCACTTTTATTATTAACCTTATAATGTTATTATATTGAATTATGTATCTTTTTTGGCCTGTTTTCATGATTTCTTGTTTTGTAGCTTTTGGTGACATCACAATCGTCATTCACTCATAACTTTTTTGTAGTGATGGTAGAAAAATGATCGAAACAGTTCAGTAATCAGCACAGTTTTAGCTTTCTTATAATATAAATATCTCCAATATGAAAAATGCCACCATGTGGCGGGTTTTCACAGATCGCATCACATTTATGTTTTCAAAATTTAATTTTTCTCCACAATCTCTTTGTGCCCCTTTAATTTGAGCAAATTAGCATTTAGAACATTTATTGTAGCAATGCAATGTGACAAATTTGTATAACCACCATTTTAATAAATAATATAAGGCAAACATTAGAGAAATTGGGTTGTTTTATACTACAGTATACTATGTAAGGAAACAGAGAACTAATTTATGTAATTTGTCTTGTCTATTTTAAGGGTTGTGTGGGTGGTTTTATAAATCATGATCAGTAATACTATATAAGTAGACATTTTCGAGCTTCATTTATTTGCGCTTTTCGTGCTAAAATCAGCAAGCGCAAAAATAAAAACGTGTGAATATATTCATTTTGTATGTAGGTCTATGGGAAGCTCAAAATTGTGAAAATAAAAACAAGTAAAATTGTTCAAAATGTGCAAAGCGTGAAAAATTCCATGCGCGAACAATTCCACTTTTACAGTATAATCAAACGGGCAATGTAGCCCAATTGCTGTCCTTTCGAAAGACTAAAAAGAACTTCTAGATTATTCTGAATGCTAAAAAAACTCTACTGTAGTCTATTTGGCCATCACGAGACAGTGATGTAACTGCGTATTCTACTAATTGCAGCACATAATGTGCGCGCCTACTCAAGGCGCTGGCGTATACACACGAGCGTTGAAGGACAGACGATACATATATGTGTGCGTTAAAGCTGCACCTGTTAAGTTACGTCACTGTCCAGAGGAAGTCAAATAGAGTATAGGTTGCTGGTAGCGGGCCGTCTTACGCACAGGCAATTCCTAAGATTTTGCAAGCTGCTTCCTTAGTTTAGTTAGATAGGCGCTGGACTGCTATGCAGGTGACCCGGGTTCGACCCCTGGCGCAGGTGGTGCCATCGTCCCCCTCCCCCCTCACAAATTTGACCCGTTTTTCGCCACTGATAGTTTCATGATATCCAACTTTCAATTATTTTTAAAAATTAATGCTTTCCACGAGGCAGACAGCAGACGACAGTACCAAATGTTCACAAAATGTTTCAAAAATGTCAACATTATTGAATTTCATCACTATATTTGGAATCACCATAAGAAATGCATTAACATAAGTACAAACACACCTAATATTGGTTCAGTAATTCTTGAGATAAGACTTTGAAAGTCACGAAAGGTTTCTTAAAAATCTGTTTTGTACATGGTAAAACTAAAAGCAGTGTGGAAAGTGTTTGAAATGGGCTACCCTTTCTCCCCACAAATTGATCTTTTTTGGGCAACATCAGTGCAAGCTATGACAACTTTCCATTCAAATCCATTTCACGTAACTGCGTGGCTCTTAAATCAGTTTTGTATGCAAATGTGTTACCGTATTGGCATCCACCATGGATGGCTGGTTAGAAATGAGAGGACAAAATGGTTTTGCATGGGTACCTTGAGGATATGACGATGTTGTTGTCATGAGATGTGTGCTAAATTGGGGGGTAGGATAGGAAGAAAGGCCTAGAATAGTGATTATTTGTTCGATTTGGATTTATATGCGTAGGGAAAGTTGGAATATATGTGATTGATTTGTGCACATTTTAGGGGGACAGTATTTCAGTTGTGCCCAATATGAAAACCTTTTGAATATGATTTCATTAAATGCGTCTGTGTAGAGGGTGAACATAACATGTGTGTGAAATTGGTCAAATTTGACAAAGGGTACTAATTGGCATTATTTTCAAATAGGTCTCTCTTGCAGATTAAAGCAAAATGAGACAATTGTTTTACAAAATGGGACAATTGTTTTACAAAATGGGACAATTGTTTTACAAAATGGGACAATTGTTTTACAAAATGGGACAATTGTTTTACAAAATGGGACAATTGTTTTACAAAATGACAGGAGGATGGTGAAAATATCCCACTGCAAATATTATCATGCCCATATGAAAACGGTTCTGTTTCGCGACTTTCTATTTTTAGTTATGGGCACGTAATCGTTTCAATGTCCCCTGGGTCTCACCATGTCTCCTACTATATTTGGTCGTTTACCTTTTTATGGGCAGCATCGATGATAGTCGGACAATTGTCCATATTCCCGTCAAATCGCAGCACTTCTACTAAGTATAGGAATACAAATGAGCTTCAGACATGGCCCTTATTTTGGCTTAAAGGTATATCACACACCAGGTTCTTCGAGTGACTATACAAATTCCACTCTTCTCTATGGATTTGACTTGATTTTTCTTTCTTTTTTCTTTCTTTTTGTGAATTTGGAAAATGATGGATCAGTTGAGGCCATAAAACAGATTTTTACCCTAACCATAGGGTGGGAAAAGAGGGCAAAAGAGGGCAAGCTCCTTGCCACGAAATATTGCCATCTCGCAGGAAATCCCCCCCCCACCCCAATTTTTTTAATTTTAAACCTTTTATTTTAATTTTAAATTGTTGTTAGGCAGAGTTAGGCATTATACAGCCGATATTATATAAAATGATGCACTATGGCATCAATTGGACCTTAATTTTCCAAAAAGCTTGAAGCTTCTGAGGGGGGCAGCCCCCCCTCAGACACCCCTCCGCCGCTAAACCAGCGGGAAATCCAACTTCGTCGAATTTCCCTTGCAGGGAATCAAACCATATTTTCCAGCCCTGCCTAACCCTTTAGACACATGTCGTGATAGGGACTATTTGATCCAAACCAAATCACCGCCAATGTACACTTTTGAAGTAACCTTATCATCATGGCCGCCTGAGTTGAACCACACACAGCCAGCAGAACCTGTTTGTGCGCACACTCAAGGTCTATCCCATGCTGTGATAAACCCCACGTATTATGATGGTATATGGTCTGTGAAAATTTAGCCTGGGCAGCCCAGCACTTGTGGTGTGGTGGTTGACTCCCTCGCCTGCCACCCCATCGACCGGGGGCACCGACATAATTATTTTATTCCTCCCTTTTAACCCCTTCCCCTTGTTTTTAGGTCCATCCCCACTGCAACACCAGAGGGTTAGGGTTAATAGAATTCTCTGTGTTGTCCAAGTGTGTGATTATGACTCTTACAGAGTTAATAATTTAGCATCAAACAAAAATTATCATAGCTTAATTTAAGTTTTTGTAGCATATAAGCCGTTAACACTTTTCACGCGGCAGTCGTCTACAGACGACAGTTCCAAAATGTTACAAATTGTTTCAAAAATTATTGAATTCAACACCATATTTGGAATCGCCATGAGAAATGCATTAAAATAAGTACAAATATCCCTAGTATTAGTTCAGTAATTCTTGAGATAAGATTTTGAAAGTTGGGAAAAGTTTCTGAAAAATCTGTTTTGTATGGTGTAACTAATAGCCGCTTGGAAAAAAGGACAGACAAAATAAGATGTGTTCCTCCCCCTCCCCCCCCCCCCCCCCCCCCCCCCCCCCCCCTCTACCGGGAATCGAACCCGGGCTACCATGGCCGGAGTCCGGCTGATCATGCATCACGCTATGGGAGTCGCGCTCCCAAAATTATATTTTCGGAGCCTATCTAGGAATCGAACCCGGGCTACCACGGCCGGAGTCCGGCTGATCATGCATCACGCTATGGGAGTCGCGCTCCCAAAATTAAAATATTTCGGAGCCTATCTGTACCTTTGCATGATTGCGCAATGAGGAATAGGGGTCTACCGGCGTGGCGCTTCTGTTGGATTTTTTTATTCGATTAGCGGGGTTAGGGTTAAGCCCTAAATGAAGTTTAGGCGATGTCTTCTTAAACGCCTTAGATGGAATAACCTTTTATGATACACAACTTGTAATAATTGCACATCTTTAGGCCAAACAAAGAAGAAGGTCTGTCTCAGAAGCCCGCCCGCATTCGTATGTGAAATGAGCTACGGCACGTAGGTCTATGCGCTGGGGCTAAAAATGTTTTGATTTTTTTTTGATTTTTCTTTTTTGATTTTTTTTATAGCCTATTTTCTATTTTTTAAAAAAAAACATTGCACAGCACTTACCTTATTAGCAAAATATTTCTGAGACAGACTATCTTCTTTGTTTGGCCTTAGTCGGTGTGCAAGGAGATGTTATGTGCTACAAAGTTAGATGCCGATTGCTGAAGATTGAATGGGAAAAGAGTGTCTTATAATACTGTATGTAAGATTCATCGTTGAAGTGAAGAGTTCAGTGACACTTAAGAGAACAAGTAGGTTCTAAGAGTTCACCCCTGGGGAATGAGCTTGTCATGATTTTTAAGTAGATGCGTATCAGGGCGATGTTTAATGAAAAAGGGGATGAATTTAATTTTTAGTCGAGAGTGTATGTAGATCTTTTTTTGCTTTGAATGAGGGATATAGTTGAAGTCTTGTATTCATGAATTAAATTTGTATTATGAAAGAAATATTTGTGACCTGAGTAGACGAAGCACAATGCGGCAGTAGCTCATTTGATTTAAGGGGGGACTTAAGGAAGTTTTTTGTTGAAGTTTGTTGGTGCTGTAATTATTGAACCATGACTCAAATGTATATAAAAGTATACCTTTTTGGAAAGGAAATGGATCAGAGAATCCAAATTTGGCATTAATTTTGACCAAAAATGTTGATTTTTTGAGAAAATCACAAAAATCACTTTTTGGACCCATTTTTTTTTTTAACAAAGCTAACAAACATAGTTTTGAGTTAAAAATGCCCAAATCACTTGACGATGATGTTAAGACACTACTGGAGGGACGATTTTTTTGTTTTGAATCTAATCCAATATTTTTTGAAATTTTGACAAAAAAGTGTTAAAAAAAATTAAAAATCATTTTTTTTCACGTTTTTTGGCACTTTTTGGTCAAAATGTTCAAAAATATTAGATTAGGTTTTAAAATTAAAAAAATCGTCCCTTCATTAGTGTCTTAACATCAATATAAAGTGATTTGGCAATTTTTTACTCAAAATTATTTTTTGTTAGCTGAGCCTTTGTTCAAAAAAATTTGGGTCAAAAAAGTGAATTTTGTGATTTTCTCAAAAAATCTACTTTTTTGGTCAAAATTTACGCCAAATTTGGATTCTCTGATCCATTTCCTTTCCAAAAATGTATACTTTTATATACATTTGATTAATAGTTCAATAATTACAGCATTCACAAAATTCAAAAAATCAAATCAAAAACTTCCTTAAGTCCCCCCTTAAGAGCACAAATGTAGGTGGGACTAAGTCATAATTAGTTAAATTCATAAAAAATCTTATTTCTGATCTTTGATACATGTTGTATCCAACAAAACACTAAAATTCTTAAATATAAAGAGATAAACTACATTTTGTGGTATTTCATTTTCATTTACTCCATTGATTTGTTAACAAAACCAAAAGTTCAAATGTCCATAACTTGACAATTCATTTTGGATGTTTTAAGACAAAGTGATTTTCAATAATCCATAACTTTGGTTAGGAATGTGATATAACATATTATCGTTTAGTAGGTATAAATACTGAAATTTCATTGGTTAACACGTATGCAATCTGATCCATATCGTTGTAAACAAGAAGGTCAAACCGGCGATATAATCGTTGAGAGTTGCTTAAATACGACACATAAATAATAAACAAATAAAATTACGGATGATTTAAATGCAACTGAGTTGAGATTTCTGTTACATTCTGAGATCGAAATAGACCGCAAAAAGGTCTAATCCACGCCGAGAAATAAATGATCTTCATATAACATAACCGGACATGTTATTCGCGATGATTTTATGGACAGAGGTGACGGCGCAGAGCCTGTTAAAGGGTTGTTAACTTCAGGGGATTTTTTCGGAGGTGGGAAGCAGGGATAGCACTGGATCAAAAATGTGAGAGGTCCCATGACATTTTTCAGGACCCCGCAGGACTTCAAAAAACAAATTTAAGGGGTCCCCCAAGAAATTGAGGGGTCCTGAAGTTTGGGTATTTGAAAATTTTACTTTTTTTACAGGCAGTTTTAATGAATTTATATTGTGAGCGCGCGAAGGATGGATATGTATTTTACAGAATTTCTTATGGTTTCCATTTCAATACATCGTCAAATGTAAGGGGTCCCTTCAATTTTGATCGGGACCCGCAAGTCTTTCCAATATGAAACCTGATGCGTCACTATTAGAAAGTGAGAGGTCTAGGACGCGCAGACGCATCAGAATGCGACCCCTGGTGGGAAGGGAAGGGATTTCAGCGCCTTGTTTGGAGAGAGTTTAGTTTTCCGCGAGTTTTTTAAATACCATTTTTTATTGGGGCCTTTGGACGAAACGATAAATTCGTTATCCCTGTATGTTCACACAATACAGAAAAGCCATATCACATGAGCAGGCCTCATGAAATATGACATGCCAAACCATTTGTCTTTAATTCGCCATTTGAAAGTCCATTACATAGTCTTATACACAAAATAAATGTTTTTATTTACGCGGTAGCTGCTCGGAGCGTGAAAAGTGCGAACAATTATGTAGCGCGAAAATGTCCATGTTAACAGCAGTACATATGGCCAGCAATGTATTGTGCGCCCGTGATCAAGTTTTCGAGGGAAGAAGGAAGATTAAGACAGCCCTTTTATGGCAAAAGAATGTATCTTATATGTAGATTACTAACAATATACTTCCTTTTAACATGATCAAAGTTAGCTTTTTTCTCCAAAATTCATGTAGTGGTAAAAGGCAGTATATTACTATTATTGTCTTTACAAGTTGCAACCTTTTCCTATGTGAGGACTATTGAACCAAGTTAACACAATCCATGTTAAAAGGAAGTATTTCATTAGGAAAGCACATATAAGATACATCCTTTTGCCATAAAAGGGCTAAAGAGGTCTTGTGACATGTAATAAGGCCATCATCGTGTTATGGGGATTGCATTGCCACGTCGAGAGCTAATCCTTTAATTGAGGTATGATCAATGTAGCGCGCTATCTAGAATAATACCAAGGGCAAGTTAAGCCGTCGCTGGATTTCCCTTGGGCAGATTTTTATGTTAGTCAGGTCAATTTTTGTTTGTGGGTGTGTGGTGTGTGTGCAAACATGTGTACGTGTTCACTATCTAATTGCGGACACCCGTATGAATTCACACCATCAAACTGCGGACACACCTTGGAACTGCGGACAGTCCTCGGTTCCTGATATGTTCAAAATATTCCAAATAGTATAAAAACGCTATCTAAATGAAGTCCTCTTATGACATACCCCTCACACACCTCATAGTATCACTGCGTGGTTGCGCGTGGTTGGCGGTGTGATACCAAAACACACAAAAAATAATCACCATTTTGTCCTCGGTGTATCGATGTGTGTCCAGGTTGGGGTGTCCTCGTTTGGATAGTACCACTTCATGGTCCTCGTTTTCCGGTGAAAGCATGTAGGTGTGAACATGTATGTGTGTTTCAATTAACACTTATCACGCGGCAGGCGTCTGCTGACGACATGTTAAAATTATTAAATTTCATTACCATGTATGGAATCATCATTAGAAATGCATTAAGATAAGTACAAACATTCCTAGTATTGGTTCAGTAATTCTTGAGATAAACTTTGAAAGTTGGGAAAGGTTTCTAAACAGTCAGTCTTGTATAATATGGTAGAACTAATAGCCGTGTGGAAGGTGTCAGAAAAGAGATAGCCTGAAGCTAGTCAGTTTGATACTATTGTAAATCCCTCCATGGAACAACCAAACATCAAAGTTGATATTAACCCCAACTCTACCCCCACAAGTTTCCATGTCTGCGCCAAGTATATAGGCTGGATCCATTTTTTCAGCGAAAAAAATCCACGCCGGGTGATACAAACAAACTTTGTCGTGGTATATTGTGGTACATGTATATGGTAGGGTTAGGTTTATGGGATTTTTCAGAATTTCCTTAAACATTTGGGCAACATTTTTAGAATGTTGTCAAATTCAGGCGTTATCCCTGTCCTGACAAATTCTTGGAGTGAAAATAAACTGAGTTTTGCAATTTCTCAGTGTATTTATCATTGTCAAAAGACAGTGTACTATTGTGAATCCCTCCATGGCACAACCAAACATCAAAGTTGATATTAATGAGGAAACATTTAAAATAGATTAAAAGTTTAACGGGTTCGCCGTCGGACGAGTTTTAATCTGTCAAGCTTTCGTCAGGATTAGCTCTGACTTCTTCAGGACCAAATTATTATAATATTAAACAAAACATAGAGATATATATAGTAGGCCAGTGGCAACCTACGTGTTCAGTGGAAGCGGCAATCCATCTGAACGGCTCTTTTCAGAGCCACCAATTCTTTCACAAGTAGGAAAGGGCAACCTACGTGTTCAGTGGAAGCGGCAATCCATCTGAACGGCTCTTTTCAGAGCCACCAATTCTTTCACAAGTAGGAAAGGTCACCTACTCTCAAATCATTGGGCATGGGGCAGCCCAAATGATGATAACAAGAGAAGTGGCAATCTCTATGTTTGTTTAATATTATAATAATTTGGTCCTGAAGAAGTCAGAGCTAATCCTGACGAAAGCTTGACAGATTAAAACTCGTCCGACGGCGAACCCGTTAAACTTTTAACTTATATTATGAATACCCGTTGTAAAAGCCTATCTCACAATTCAAAATAGAATAAATTCAGGTGTTTACCCTGTTCTGACAACTTTTTGGAGTGAAAATAAACTGAGATTTGCAATTTCTTAGTGTATTTATCATTGTCAAAGACAGTTTAAATAATAAAAATAAATCTACTGTCAAAAAATCCTCCTTTAAAAAAAGACCACATTTGTTTAAGTATCGTTGTATTCAGCTGAATAATATGTCGCGACACAATGCAATGTAATATGTGAATACCCGCTTGGTCCATCATTCCATATACTTAAAACATATGTCATATATAATTATGTACCGGTACGCTATAACACAGTACACTTATACATTAACACTTTCCACACAGGTTTTGGTTTTACCATTATTATACAAAGCATATTTTTTCGAAAACCTCTCCCAACTTTCAAGGTCTATCACAAGGATTACTGAATCATCAATACTAGGTATGTTTGTACTTATTTGAATGCATTTCTCTTGGTGATTCCAAATATGATAATGAAATTCAATTATTTTGACATTTTTGAAACATTTTGTGAACATTTGGAATGTCGTCTGCAGACGCCTGCCGCGTGGAAAGTGTTAAGGACCTGGACAAATGTATGATTTTAACATCTGGATATGATACGGATATAATACATTCACACCGGTAATTACGACATATCTGGTTTATAATGAAATGGTGTACATACAGTAGGTATTCATTTACTGGTTGGAGACATGTCTGTTATATGAGCTAATGAATGCTCCAGCAAGGTCCACGGTAGGGGAGTAACCCAAAGGTTGAAGGCATTACATGAATTTGCTTTATATTGAAACAGGTGACTCGGAGGTAGTCTCAAACTGTTCATGGAATTAACACACAGGGTTCACAATGAGCATGATCAGGGTTTCTAACCAATGGTTTCTTACAAAATGTTTTTTCTATCCAAATGTTTTTTTTCTAAACAAAGGATTCTTCTAAACAAAGGTTACTTCTAACCAATGATCAGGGTTTCTAACCAATGGATTCTAACCAAATGTTTTTTTTTTTAAACAAAATGTGTTTTTCTAAACAAAGGATTCTTCTTAACAAAGGTTACTTCTAACCAATGATCAGGGTTTCTAACCAATGGTTTCTAACCAAATGTTTCTTCTAACCAAATGTTTTTCTAAACAATGGATTCTTCTAAACAAAGTTTACGTCTAACCAAAGGTTTCTAACCAGCCGAATTGGATTAATTATGTCAAGATTTTGTCTTATACCGAAAAACCTCCCTTTTTCCGAATTTGACCAAAATTGACTGTTTTATGCATTCGGAATGACAATTAGATGCTCAATTTTGTAAAAAATACATACAAATTGATCTTTTTTTGGCCTTAGGCCTAAAAAAAAAAGAAGTTTGATTGGCGTAACATAGAAGAAAAAAATAGGGTAGGTAGGTCGGATTTTTTTAATTTTTTTTTTAAAAATCTGTAAAACGTCTATGAAATTTTATATACCAGCACACATATACCATACAGACATAAACAAATGGCACAAATACACATTTTCACTGTCTTTATTTCTTTTTCTCACACACAATTTTTTTAATTTTTTTAAATTCTTTTATTTAGAAAAAAAAAATAAAAAAAAAATAAATAAATAAAATAAAATGTTTAGGGTCGGGGGTTAAAATAGGGTCGGTCGGGTTACGCCAATCAAACTTTTTTTTTTAGGCCTTATTGATCTCTATTAAAAATGTGTAAAATTCTAAAGGTTACACCGGTACTCATTATTTATACCAGCCTTACTTTTTAATTTACAAACCAACGAAGGGTATGACGTGTGACATAAACACCAGGGAATCACATCTCCGATGATAACTCACGATTCTTTCTCTCCGCCACTGTCATGTAAGATGTGTGAATTAGGCCAATAAAAAGAAATTTGGTATGTTGCCCTCAGCAACCAGCCCTAAACCTCAATTTGTCTAAATATTACTATTTTCTGCTTGAAATGAACAAGTTTGCTTGAATAGATTGCTTTTAAACAAACTATTATGACACTAGAAACATAAGTCAAATTGACATTTACCAATTTTATCTTGTCATGAACCACGGTCTGTCTGTCAGTAATATTTGTCAGAAAAAAGAGAAGAAAATCAAGATATTTGGCACTTGAGGGCAACACAACAATATTTTGTTGTTGGCCTTATTGAAGAGAAACCTTTTATGCGACAATTGAAAAACTATAGAAGACCCATTATTTTGCGTCAGAACATTGTTTGACGTTTGGTTCTCTGACACGTCAAAAGCACTTGTCACCCAAAGGAGATTTTAAAGTCTTCCCACAATGCATTGCGCGAACGCCAGCCAACTAAAACTTTTTTCACACAAGGCATTTGTCGAGCTCGCAAGTTTTAAAAATAAGAAAAAGGAACACTGATAAGTAATTTATTCATTGATGTAAACTAGAACCTAAGAGCTCCAACGATGAACGCGATATGAGACCATGATTGTGTGCACATGTCTATGGGAACCGAGATGAATTGGAGACCAGATTAAGGGCATTTTACAAAAACGCAATGCATTGTGGTGGTGTCTTTTAAATCTTCTTTGTCTCACCACAGTGGATCATTATGACGTGTATTCCCAGGTCTGCATCATTCTCAGCATGTGGCATCATTATTTCTAGGCCAAGATTATATCATTTTGTAGGAAGAAGCAACATAGATTATAATGTGTTTGACCTGATAGTGTTGGGTGGCTGGGTGGGTGAAACAAAAACTGTTCAGGGAGAGAGACGAATGTATTTAAATTTGTGAAAATGATAACAATGCTGTTATGATGTATATTCCAATTTGTGTGCTGCATTGTTTATCAAATTGATTTGTGATTTAAAAAAATAGCTATTTAGTTGGGTTGGTGATCAAATAGAATAAATACTGCATGCACAAACTATGACCAATTCTGGAGTATGCTATCTTCAGTAGATAGCATAGTTACCATTGGAATGCTCTGTGCATTTCTATATGCTACATGTGTTAATTGTGCTGTTGAGGAAAAACAAAATAAAGCCCCATGCCAAACAAAGATATACAAACGTGGCATGCATATGCTATCTTCAGTAGATAGCATTAGATATACCATGCCTATATACACCGATGTATATGCGTTTTGGGTTGTGACACTCAAGTCTAACTTGCTAACATATAACTATTTTCTGAAGCACATAAAGTTAATAGCTTTCCCAATTGTAGGTCTACAATATTGGTCATGCAAATAGTTCAACATTCCTGTAATGGGACCCAATAAAGAGAGAGTTTACACTTCCCACGCTACAGGCGTCTGCAGAAGACATCACAACATTTCACAAAATAGTTCAAAAATGTCAAAATAATTAAATTTCATTACCATATTTGGAATCATCCTGAGAAATGCATTAAAATAAGTACAAACATCCCTAGTATTGTTTCAGTAATTCTTGAGATAGGCTTTGAAAGTTGGGAAAGGTTTCTGACAAATCTGTTTTTTAATGGTAAAACTAATAGCCGCATGGGGAGTGTTAATGATCCTATCACGAGGGGCGTCAGCTTGATGTGTAAACGATGGGATCCAATGACTAAACACATAGCCACTTGTGCTAATCAGGAATTTGTTGTTAGGAGAGACACCATAAGCTCAATAGGTTCATTTCTTGGACTCCAGTTGTTTGATGTTGCGCAAAGAAGTCAAGTGTAGACATAGAGTCAAAATGTCACCATGGCAGTTTTAAGTGTGTAAAAGGTTGCTATGAGAACAATAATGATTAAATTTGTGCCCAGAAGATGAGAGTGCATCGACCCCGTCTTCTACGACACAGTTCAATAACCCACACATAATTTACCATATCACCGACATGTTTCCCCCACAGGATGAGAGAGTTCATCAGCCCCACCTTCTACAACCCAGTTCAATAACCCGTACACAAGTGTACATATCATTGACCTCGTTCCTAGATGACGAGAATGTAACAACCCTATCTCCAGTGGCGCAGTTCGATAACCCATATGCAAGCAGCGTACACATCCCAGGCATGTTGCCACAAGATGAGAGCGTTAGCAGGCAGGGCTAGACAGGCATCTTTTTGCAGTGTTTGTCAACATCCAATCATAGTGCATTTTGGATTTTTCCTTCTGTCTATCTTACAGTGGTTCTGATTGGTTTATTACAAGATGTACTCATATGAATAGCCAATTCAAATGCAGCTTGTAAAATGTTTCACTCCCATCTTTATCAGGGATACAATTATTCTAACAATGTATCTCATTGGTGCAATAAATGATGTATCCATCTTTTTAACCAATCGGCCGGTAGTTCTCAGGGGGTTAATATTAAATAAATCTGTGTCAAGAGGCAGCACTGCATAAATAACTTTGCATTGAGGCTATAGACAGCACGCGATCCCCATTTTGATAAGGCCAAAAAAGAAATAGGTTTATCGTAATTAATTTGTGCATTTATATAAACCACATAAATTGTCACTCCTTAAAAGTGCAATGCCTTTTGAACTCAAATTTATTATTTTTATCATCATCTTTGGAAGGAAAAATCATATTTTGGCAATCAAAGTTTCAATATTGAAAGACGAGCAAATGATATCAGGGAGAAAATCCTACCATGTATTATAATGTTCAACCTGTAGTGAGCATAGAAACAAATCGCTTTTGTTTTTTGGCCTAATCCCCTATTTGCCCGATGGAATTGGCAGATCAAACAGCTGTCTTCAGTAGATAGCACAGGAGGATTTTTAATTTGAGTGGAATAATGATTTTTTTCCCTGTCAATTGTGAAGTTATTATCATAAATATTTTACACTAATAGGGTCCATGATATAGTGGTATCCTGGCTAGTATCAATGGTTGTTTCCCTGGCTAGTGACACTGCTATGAAGTATTTCAGTTTGTTATAGAATTCGCTCTTTGCACGGATCCTCCATTACATGTATGTACATGTAACTAGTTCGACTCCCTCTGCACAATATGACTGTTCATGCAGTGAGACATTGTAAAATGAAGCAACACTTTCATTCAATCTGATTCCAGCTCGAGACTCTCCTAGCAAATGGCGAATCCATGCATAATTAGCATAATAATTAATTGAGATTTTCTCGCAACTTTTTTACGTATTTGCTTAAATTATATTGCACATGTCTGGGTAAATACAGTAACCAAAGCTGCGAAGTACACAATTTTTATTTTTTTAACGTAATAATTAATTGAGATTTTCTCGTAACTTTTTTACGTATTTGTTTAAATAATATTGCACATGACTGTCTGGGTAAATACAGTAACCAAAGCTGCGATGTACACAATTTTTATTTCCTGACACTGTGATCCAACTAAGTGCCTGAGCAACCAACTTGATGTTGCATTGATCAGCGTCCAAATTAGGTGGTTGCCCAGTTGTCCGAGACAACCAAAATTGACTTTGAAGTTGTCCGACAAACAAGGGGAAGTAAACACATAATATAAATATATTACAGAGCTGCAAATTTGTTTTATTTGTTCACTTACATTTTAAAAAACATTTTTAAGAAATATATGAATAAAGTGGCGGAGTGTAAGTTATCCAGATCTCACACACATGCCTAAAATGCTAAGTACAAGAAATTAATACCAACTTGGAAGCTCTACTTTTAAATAGGAAATATACATGTACGAAAAATAATGAACATTTGTCAAAATAATGATTTTTTGACACGGGGGGGCAAAACCCAGTAGCAGCTGGGAAAACGAGAACAAATGAACAGAATTTCATTAGCTTAAAATACGGACAACCAAAAACTGTGGCGGACATTTCCTGCTGGGTAGTCAGCTGGACAACCAGGACTTTTGCCTTAATTCGAACACTGATTGACGAAAAAAGGTTTCATGGCACTTTGTGTGTGGTATATCAATAATGAACATGGAAAGGGAAGCAAATACATTTTGCTACATCTATTTGTGAGTTTAGCGCCTCCGTGGTCGTCACTAATGGTGTTTTTAGTCCGACCTCGCCGAACGTACGGACGTCTAACCGACTGGCATCGTAAGAGTGTAATGGATGGACCACACTTTGAATGTGATCGATACGGCCTCTGTTTTCTTAACATTTTGATCAACAGTGTTTTATAGAGTCGGTATAGAACAAAAAAATAGAATACTGCGTTTTTGTGACGACAGGCGGAAGAGATAAAGTTTAAGAGGAGAGTGCCTGTGTTGAGATTCGATGCCGTAATAGGCTATAGTATGTACTGTGCAACTTTGGCTTATCAGCTTTCTGTGCCAGATGTGTGCGATTAAATAAATGCATATGGTGGGTAGTCTACTGTTTACAGGGACAGTGGGGGCATCAGCATCAAAATGTTGAGTACAAACCCGAGTTTGTTGTTTGGTTTTCTGGGTTTCGTTAGCTTTTACACACATTTATCAACCGGAAGATAGGTAAAAAAGTGTTGAAATATAAAAAAAATCTTTAAAAAAAAAAATCCTAATAAAAATTAAAAAAAAAACGGCCCACAATTCTCGTAATTTTGACCCGGGCGGATGAGGGCAAAGCAACTCTTTTTTGTTGTTGCCTCATTTGAATGTACATAATTCAGCTATCATGTATAGTTTTACGTTGTGAAATCCGGACTTGAAATAGAAATCCGGACTTGAAATAGAAATGAAATCTTGAAATTAATGAAGAGTAAAATAGTTACGAAATGAAATGATATGGGGAAACTGACAATCGAGTTTCATTTGGGTCTTGATTCAACATTTTTCAAACTCATATTTCATTATTTCAAGAGCGCTCTAAATGTGGAGATTTAATATTTTGTGCTGCTTTTAATCTTCACAATTTTTCCGCATCATAACACATGCATGAAATACAAACATCCAACTGTTTCTTACGTAATTAAGATTGTGAAGTAAATTGTTTAGGTTGTTCCTTTGTTCTGATTGAATCGCACAGTGGAATAACACCTATGGGAGGAGGGGCCACAACCGAGGAATAAATAATGAAATAATGAAATTAACAAAATATGTTAAAGGGGCATTAAGAGATGTGGTGGAGGCAGCGCCCTCAATTACAAAAATATATGATAAAAACTGGGATTCGTATATTTTTACAATTGTATTACATGTATGAACTTACACCTATAGGATTAAGAAAAAAATCAGCCCTCTTTGTACAACAAAACGTCGTTTCAAAAATGCTAGTAGAGCCGCAACCAGCATTTACATGGTTAAGGGTGGTATTTCAACATATTTAAAACATTTTTCTAATCAAGTTTTGCCGGTTTTTTTAAAGTAGAAACAACAATAATGGCAATTTTTAATGTTCATCTTGAATTCTGAAATAAATAAATTAAAATTGAAAAAATTCAACATGACATTGTGTCCCTTTAATGTTTTACAATTTTTTGAAATACTTAAATTGTGTCCTTTGAAGTACTTAAAATAAATCTGGGCCAGTCAGGCCTGGATAATTTTGTTGTCACATATTTTTTTATTATTACCATTTCATCAGTAAAAATTGACCCTAAATTGATCGGATCGTGCCCTCTGGAAATACATTGGAGTCTGGCTAGGTTGTGCCTAATATAAAGGGGCATTGGGAGATTGCCCAGAAAAATGAAATTTGGGAAAAAAGGAAATGTTTCAATAGATAAGGTACGTATGAACCCTGAAGTGTAATGATTTATGGGAAAACGGTTGAATAATGGCGCTAGATTGAAATTTGGTTGAAGCAAGTTATGTGGTGAGTGATGCTGATAGTTTCGATGTGATCTACATTAAAATGACCAAATCGTAAACTTTTACATGATATACGGCAAATTAAGGTAAACGGTTTCAGAAGGTAGTTAGTATATGCCCAAGTATTATGTAGGTAAAAAACCCCTTATTTCCAGACAAATTGAGGGCCCACTCCCAAACGTATCTCTCAGTGCCTCTTTAAATTATTACTGAAAATACAAATACAGGCAAAGCTTCAAAAGCCCATAAAACAGGCAAGTCTTGTGAAATGAAAGGAAGGAATAGATTGAAAATATGAAATAAAGAAAAAAAACACCCTGCAATAAAAAATATTACAATATACTCATACTATTTTAGAAGCTTTTAGTGAAAGGTAATCTTGAATCTACACACTAAGAACACTTATGTGGTTTTTGTTGTGTTTAAAAAACACATTAATATTTTGGTGATTTTTCATACACTTTTGAAATCTTCAAAATGTTTAAAATAAATAAAAAGGCAAACATTTAAAATTAAAAAAAATGGTAAAAAAAAAAATGGTTTGGTCTCATGGAACTGGGTGTATTTATTGGTCATCTAAACATAATATAAAACAATTTTCAATTCTATAGAGAATTTTAATTGGTTCATTAATGAACGAACCCTTTAAAGACGACGAAGCTATGAAGAACATCTCTTTTGAACCCACCAAAATGGTTTTTGAACAATTGAAGATCAAAAAAAGGTTCTTTATAATAGAACCAAAACGGATTCTGCATCATTGGCAAACCCTTTTTTGGTTCATTGAAGCAGGAAAAAAGGTGTTTTTTATTTCTTAAGAGTGTAGTCTTTTTGAACTAGGGGTAAAATGAAATAAAAAATGCATGAATTGGTTAAAATTTTAAATCAGACAGGGTTTGAATAAATAAAGTGTTTAAGATAATACCTTATTTTACAGTTTATGAACCCCTATTGATAGAGAAAGGGCCGCAGGATGGGTAACGATCAAAGAAGATTTTAAAGACATCACCACAATGCATTGCGTTTTTTCAAAATGCCCTAATTCTGGTCTCCAATTTGTCTCGGTTCCCAAAGACATCACACAATCATGGCTTCATAGCGTGTTCATCGTTGGAGCTCTTAGATTCTAGTTTACATCAATGAATGAATCACTTATCAGTGTTCCATATTCTTAATTCTAAAACTTAAGAGCTCAACAAATTTATCGTGTGAAAAAAGCTTTAGTCGGCTGGCGTTCGCGCAATGCATTGTGGGAAGAACTTAAATATTCTTTGGGTAGCGATATCCTTTAGTGGCTTAGGCACAGCTGTGTGCCCGCTAGATTTTTGTCTTGCTCTTCTTTCCCCCTCTTTTTGTTAACACCAAAACATAAAAATGTTCTGGTCGATCACATCAATCCAAAATGGAACCTTTGTATTTAAAATAGGTGGGCGTATTGAGGAATTTTTTGTGATTTTTTTCTCTCCTGGCATCGACTGACATTGAAAGCTTGAAGGTACATGTATGTGGTGTACTTCGCTCAGAAGAAATTCTAATCTGAGTTTGAATTTTCAAGATGCCACATGACCACAACATAACTGAAATAAATTAAAAGGGACCACTTTTTTGACAATTTGACGTTTTTATCTGCCATGATTTTGAGCCCTTATTTATTAAATTAATATTCAGCTAATTCTCATAACAAAAGCTTAGAATGGTTTTGGCATTCTTGCAACATAATAATTAGGTTTTGTGGAGACATTTAGCGGTGCAAAGGAGCATTACTTGTTTTATATTGGTGACACAAATAAATTAATCCCAAACTTGTTTTCATGACTGTATTACAAAGAATTTCTTGCAAATATTTTAAAGATAGCACAAAACAAATCAGATTTTGTTGGTGAATATTTTAAACCCATTTTCTTTGTAATTATGACCATGCATGATCAATTAAAGGGGTATGTTCTGATCCCTTTTTTTGGCTATGATTTTTTTCACATCACGATATTTTGATATCAGACGAATCCCCATATTTTTCTCATTATGTCTGTAAAATCTTAGGGTCCAGAAATGGATCATTTAGAAATTATAGGCTAAAATGTGGTGAATTACTGCCAAAGGTGGTTAACCTCCAGTCAGTTTGTGTACTACTCAATGGGCAAAATTATTGCGACCTTGTGCTTCTAAAATTAGAACCATTGGAGTTATGCAACTCAAACTTTGGAATGTGACAATTTTAAGGATGACCTTTCATGTAAAATAGAAAACATCAAGTTGAAAATCGGGCCAGCAATCAGAACATCTACCTTTAATCTGACAATTCTTTGGGCATAAAGAATTTTTTTTTTTAATTGAACCAGTTTTCCTTTTCTTCTTCTTATTTGCTCCACATTTTTGGGAGGGTATGACCCATATGTGTGGCTATTTGTCGCAAAATTTGACTAATTGTGGCAATTCTTTGGGCATAAATAAGAGGGAAAAAACCCATTTGAACCAATCCGTCATCCAATCCGTTCATCCATCATATAAGTTTTCACAAAACTAGCCTAGCTTGAAAACTAGCTTGAAAATCCCTCAACGAAGTCTTTGGCATTCTTACATGATAAACACCCAATTTTCCCGCGTGAAAACATGCAACTTCTTCCAAGAAACTATGGCCCGTATTCTCGTACGTACTTAAACACGGTTTTAAGTTAAACACGCGTCTAACTCTGACACATCGTTTAACTATAGACGTAATTCTCGAAAATGTGTTTAACTTAAATACGTGTCTAACTCACAAAAAGTGTCTAACTTTAAACATGGGTATGGGGGAAGTTTAAAGTGCATTTAACTAAACTCATATACCAACTGTATGCCTTTAATAATCACTCAACCGTGCCTGCTGCAAGCTGACATTCAGATTTTGAGGTATGCGGTCGATATCTATTGTAATCCATTTGGGCCACAACAAAAATAAATACCTGTTTAACCCTTTGAACCCGGAGTTATTATAAGGGTTCAGTACACCCACCCTGACTTCTCCGGGGGTAAAATGCTAAATATAATACACCTATATCATCCGTAATAAATGTTACCGATGATAGAGGGCAGTATGCCATTGTACTACACGTATAACGTAACCTATTTATAACATAAAAACGTCCGTTTTATCGCCAAAATTGCCAATCATGACCGTAAAACAATGCATCCCTGTCTACCTGAGAATCATCTGCGCCATATTATGTTGCATATTCATCCAATTTTGCGCTATTTTTGACTGTTTTCTTTAGCTAAATGACATCAAATCACAACGAAAACCTTGCGAAACAATGTATTTCACATCGGGTGAACATCACATGACTTTCAAGTCACATGACCACTCAGTCATATGATCAATGTGTCATCTGTTCGCTCAGGTCGATTTTTCGACCTATCGGGTTATACGACGTAAATCGACCTATCGGGTTCAAAGGGTTAACGCACGATTACTCTGGAGACGAGATTTGCAGAGTTTAGAACAGTGTTTTGTTAAACACGTTGTTTAAAAGATAAATTCGCATTTAAGTTAGACACACGTTTAGTTAGACTCAGGTTTAAGCTAAAACCATGTTTATTACAAGAATACGGCCCTATGTCTATAACTGCACATGGGGAGACCAATCATTCACTATTGCAGAGCTGCTGGTCTCTGGAATGAACTACCTATCAAAATACGAACTGCACAAAGTGTAACTGTCTTTAAAAAACCTGTTAAAAACACACCTTATGTCAAACACATTTGTGTAATTACATGTTCCCTTGTGGTCCATTTCTTTTTGTATTGGGAACATTGGCTTTTGTTTTTTGTTTTGGTCATTTACGTTTTGGTCCTTTCTATTAGAATTGTTCTAAATGTTATGTGCCTTGACTTGAGCGCTCTTAACACTTTTCATGCAGCTATTATTTTTTCTTTTCCCAACTTTCAAAGTCTATCTCAAGGGATACTAAACCAATCAATACTAGGAATGTTTGTACTTATTTTAATGCATTTCTCATGGTGATTCCAAATATGGCGAAGAAATTAAATAATTTTGACATTTTTGAAATATTTTGTGACATTTTGGAATGCACCTGCCGCGTGGAAAGTCTTAATTGAGTGGATATGTGCCAATTGTTGCTTTTAAAAAACAAATTATTATGTGTAAGAATTTGTCGTAAAATGACTAAGCCTATTCTTTGGATATCGTATGGGACTTCTCCTTCCTCCTGGGCCGGGGGTGGGGGTACTCAGTTATTTTTTTGGTAGGGATGTGCCGCCAGCAAAATGAAAATTCACCCAAACAGTTACCAATTTTCGGGGGAAAATGGAACTATATGTTTACCGGAAACCCATAATTTCCCTATATATTTGACAGATTTTGCTAAAGTGTTATTGAAAAACAGCAAAATTAAGGATTTTTAGACCAATAAATTTACTAAAAATGGCTTTGAAAAGTGGTCATCCATTTACCAGAGGGTGAAAAATGGGACCCTATTTGGCGGCAAATCCCCATAACCTCATATCTACTAAGTACACCCCCCACCCACCCACTCCGGGCCTATTCTTGTGGATATCGTATGGGACTTCCCCTTCCTCCTGGGAGCTGTACTTTTATCTCTCTTCAATAAGGTTAAGTCTGTCTTTGGTCATTACATACAAATTAAATTTTGATTAATTACTTGGAAGGAGATGAAACAAATTATTGAAGAAGAAAAAAATCTCCATAATCCCATCTCGGATTGACCGTGCCAAGTACGACTACAACTAATGTCATATGGTCATGCAAATTGAATCAACATCGCTTGACTTTATATTTGCACTTTGTAAAATATTTATTTACTATGACAATATTGCCCCGGCGATACAAGATTTACAAGTCGGCGGTCAGCAGGCCGGCCGGCCGGCCAGCCGGTTGCGCAACTGTCCGAAGTATGAGTATACACGGAAGCAGTAACTGATGGAAGAAAGCAAGCTTTTATGAGCCAACAAAAAAATATGATGTAGTCGATGAACATCAGGCCAAATTAAATTAATTGTTTGTCTCAAAGCTCCTCTCCTGTTGTAAAACTAATGCGGAATGCGGGGTTTTTTTCAAGTTTTTTCAAGTTTTTTTTTTTTTTAATTTAAAATATTGAAATCCTTGTAAAAGTGAAGTTTTGTATTTAAGATGATGTGATCAATGAAAATCTGAAAAATCAGTGAAATTTTGGGATTTTATTTTATTTTTTTTGAAAAAAAAAGAAAAGAAAAAAAAGAAGTTTTTTTCAGATTTTTGTTTTTCTAATGCGCATCAATAAACGAACGCGCGCGGGAGCTTTGAGACAAATGATTTTTTTTATTTGGCCTCACATGTGATCAATACGTTAGGTGTGTGTTTATGTGTACTGGCCATAGCAGATTGCAATAAAGATGAGTTATCAAGCGATGTATGCCCTATATATTTTTGGTTCGTAATTAATAACGTCATAGAGGTGTCTACACATGAGCAGAGGTCAATACCTCCAGACCTCCATA
The DNA here is from genome assembly GCA_035610835.1 of Ophiura sarsii. Classification (NCBI taxonomy): domain Eukaryota; kingdom Metazoa; phylum Echinodermata; class Ophiuroidea; order Amphilepidida; family Ophiuridae; genus Ophiura; species Ophiura sarsii. The sequence continues at coordinate 55,676,148 of CM069446.1, read as the reverse complement.
GCGGGGAAAAATGATTTGTTTTGCGTCAGGGCTTAATTGTCGATTGCGTCAGGGCTTAATTGTCGATTTCTATCTAATTGGACATTTTTTTAACTATATTTTTGGATTTTTCAAACTAAATGATGTTTGCATCATATTTTTGGTCACAATTGATAGTGCCATAGTCATGTCTGCATATGTGACCAGTCGCGTTAAAAAGGACACGTTGTCGGCAAACACAGTTTTGAGATAGAGGCTAATATATTTGGTGAAATATAAAGAAAATAATAGAAAAAAACATGCTTCATCAAATCATATCTTGTGTTTAAAAAGGTCCGATTACCTTCAACATGGTATCATTTCGAAGCTTAAAATGTGCTCTTTTAAGTCATACCAATAACTTAGATTTGACCCGGGCCGCCAACATGTCCATTTTTGATGCAGCACATCAAAAGGGGGACTTGGCAGGTGAAGTCAATTTTGAGTTTATTATGCGTGCTCTCTCAGAGCATTCTCCAAATTTAAAATGACACCAAATTGATCAAAATCGATCAAGGCATTCAGATGTTACGAATGAAAATGACTCCAAAATTCATATTATTTTCGTAATTTTTTTCTGTCAGTTTTTATCTATATTTTGAAAACACACACAGGCTGCATATCTTAGGCCAATTTTTAAAAAATAAATTATTGTCCAAAAAATGAAGAATTTTTTTTTTAAATTTATTTTTTATTTTAAAAATGTTAAAAAAAAAATATATAAAAAAAGAAGTTTTTGGGTCAGAATGATTAAGAGGGTCGGGCGGATAAGGACAATCAAACAATTTGTTTTGCCTTATGTGCATGGAATTGTATACCTTTATATGAAGAGGTATTTTGCAAAAGGGCCTACATCCACTTTGGCTCTTATTGAGAAAAAGTCAAAAAACTGTTTCTAAATATTCAAGTTGAGCAATTGAAAAACTGAATGGATTATGAAAGAGGTACACTACATACTAATTGAAATTGAAATAAATTTTAAATGTGCTAGTTTTAATTTTTTTAAAAATCATGTTGACATTTTTTGAAAATTTGGATGTAGGCCCTTTTGCAACAAAACTCCATCTGTTTGTACATAAAGAAAAAATACCACACACAAAAAATCATTTATTTTAATCATTTCAAATAAATAAGTTTGATATTGAAATGTATAGGTCACAATCATATGTTTCAAGGAAATAAAGTCATTTTTTTCAAAAATACCTACATCTCATTGTAAACAGCCATTGAAGTTGTTGTTTTGTTACAAAAGGGCCTGTATCCCGATTTAATTCTGGATACAGGCCCTTTTGCAACAAAACAACAATTTCAATGGCTGTTTACAATGAGATGTAGGTCTTTTTGAAAAAAATGACTTTGTTTCCTTGAAACATATGATTTTTCCCTATACATTTCTATATCAAACTCATTTTTTGAAAAAATGCACCATAGCCCTTTTGCAAAATACCTCTTCATATATTTGTTTGGCTTTGTATATGATGATGACTAGCATTGGTCAGTAGTTATCTGAATTTGAATTTGATTATGTCCCTTAGACGTTTAAAACAATAATCTTAATTAGACGATGTTTGCACTATTTTTTTTTTATTGTAATTAAAAATACCTAATAACAATTTCTGGTATGAGCATGGCGTTTGGTTAAACTTAATTGTTTATAGGTTAATAAGTTCCAAATTGGGGAGAAATATGCGGCTTTTAACTCTCCGCATGTAAAAGTAATCCAAGTGTTTGTGCGCTAAGGCCAATTAACAAAAATAATGTGTTTCTCGTCCGGACTTTTTAAAAAAAATCAGTGAGGGCAGTCCTTACTATTTGTTATTTTTGGATTTTTTGTTATTTTTGAGAAGGCAAATTACAAGCTTTTTGCAAGATTTGTTTCGATAATCGTATCACTATCTATGCGCAACGAGTGTTTCTCGCGTCTTTTTCATTGAAATTATAGTTGAAAATGATGGACACACTCACACACAACAAAGACTTGTGATTTTTGATTTTTTTTTGTTGAACTTTTTTTGGAATCTTTTGGAATTTTTGAAAATAACAAATAACATTTTTTTGGAGCTGGCGTCAAAAATCGGCGTGAAACATGTAATTTTGGTTACTTGGCCTTATTTGACATGCAAGCATCACACATACGATTTACAATGCACCATGTGAACGTTTTACGTGCCCACGCTCTTCTGAATTCATTCACTGCTATAAGCAAGTTTGCCAATTTAGATCTGAATGAACTATAGTGTCTGTTGTTTACAATATTTATGATTTTTAATTAAACATTGTTTGCTCCATTAATTTTTGGTCATAATTGATAATGCCGTCTGTATATGTCATTGAGGTATGTATACCTTCATGCCAGCATAAGCAGTGTCACTAGCCAAAATTTAGTGCCGGTTAATTTTACTGATGGCGAACGGAGTAAATGTAGCGAACTAAGGCTTTCTTAATGTTTTTTATGTTTTTTAGGCCTTCGTAATGTTTTTTTTAATGCACTTTTGCACTTTGAGGTTCCTGCCACATAATTTCTTGTTTTTTATGAGGCAGTTTAATGATTTTATCCACAAATTGTTAAAAAGATATTAAAAAATTTAGAGTGCCGGTTTTGTGACCCTTTTGTTTTTAGAGTGCCGGTCGGCAATCGTGAGTGCCGGCTACGCCCGACCAGCTTAGTGACAACCCTGCGCAAAAGGTTAAAATTACTTGTTTAGTGCGGGTGTGATGTACCAAGAATAACATAGCAGATAATTTTTTCAAACTCGAGACTAGTGACCTATAGTAAATTTATTTTAAAAAAAATTAAATAAAACATCAAGTGATGTGACCGACGCCTTTAAAATGGCATGGTCTGTGATAGATGAGCTATCATAATCATTAACACTTCATAGATGTATATATAGGCTCCAATTAGTGACTGGTTAATGGAAATTGGTTTCTGAATACTGACAATATGGCTGCATATTTTTACCAATGATCAAAATATGTATTTCCTATTCATTTCTAAAATTCTAAAAAAGGTGTAGCTGTGATGAGAGGCCGTACGTACATAGGTAATGGGTTTTGCCTTGTATTATTAGATTGGTTTGTTATCAAGCACTGGGCAGTGTATCAGCCATTTTTTTTTAAAATACGCAAAATTGATAGGCCTGTAAATAGCACCTGCCCATAGTGGGTCAATTTTGCGTCGGGCGGGCGAAGATACAAAAGTACTCGCCCGCCAGACTGGCAAGTAAAAATGTTGAAGTTCTAGTCCTGAATGTGTCCTGTCATATTAAACAGTATGTAGCACACACAGGATTCTAGCTACGCCGGGCGGCGCACTGGGCTAACCCGCCCGGTGCTGGGCCCGGAATTGGGCTGGCCGCCCGGAACTCTTGTGGATAAAATCATTAAACTGCCTCATAAAACAAGATATTATGTAGCAGGAACCCTCAAAGTGCATTAAAAAAACCTAAAAAGAAGGCCTCTGGATCCCATGCCATGATCCACTGCACTTTGTTCGCTACACTTTCTCCGTTCGCTGTCAGTAAATTTACCCGGCACTAAAATGGTCCTGGCTAGAACCCTGAACACACACCACTGTGTCAGCAATATGTCACCATTGATAGGCTCCTATATATGTTATCATGAAATGTAATAAGTGAACAATACTGACTGAAACAAGTGTCTGAATTTTAAAAAAATATAAATTCATTTTTGTAAATTCATTTTACAGGGCTTTTCACAAATGTAACCCATATATTATGTTGATACGCATTTTACTGTTATGCTATTTTATGAAATAGCGCCTGTTTTCAGCAAATAATGTAAACAAATCAATGCCTATGTTGATACATATTTTACTGTTATGCTATTTTATGACAATAGGTATTAAAATATTTATTTTCATAAAATATGGTAGCATAACAGTGACCAATTTATTGTGTAGTATATAAGGACCCTGTAATGGCATTTAGTTAATGCTCATTATCGTCTGTATTGTACTAGTAATATTATGAAGAAATGTGATCTATATTATACTTTGTATTTAACATAGTTTTATGAGGATACTGTGAAATAAGGAATAATATAAAATAAAAATTTAATATTGTTGCTTAATATTTTTAACATCTGCTTTTGAACAATAGGATAGTAAAACATAGTGAAAATATTCTTGACTTAATGCAAAACATGTTCGAAAAACCATGGACTGTGAGCTACATGAAATGTTGTAAACAAAATTACAATTTTTAATACCTACTTTCATACAAAATAATAGGATAACAGTTACACTTTGTTATTGTTGTTTAATATTTTAATATCTGCAATCGTAAAACGTGGTAGCAAACAAGAGAGATTAGTCCTATAATGTATTCCAAATTTACAATCGTACTTACATTTGTAATACCTACTCTTATACAATATAACAGTATTGTATACTATTTTTAATATCTGCATTCGTAAAATGTTGCAGTAAACAGAGAGAATAGTCCAATTTATTACAAATTTACAATCGTACATACATTTTTAATACCTACTTTCATACAATATAACAATTTGTTATTGTTGTATAATATTTTTAATATCTGCATTCATCAAATGTGGCAGTTAAAAGTCCTGATTTATTACAAAACATGGTCTAAACCATGAACTATATGAGCTACATTTATTAGGACTGTGTACTACATGAATGGACATTTTTAAATTAAAGTTATCTTTTTCCCTGGAAATGTGCATTTTTTCTGGCCTTACAGATTGATTTGTTTACAATTGTACAATATTTGCTGTAAACAGTCATTATAAATGTAGCACACAGTTCACGGTATAGAACATGTTTTTCCATCATAGGTTGACACTATGTCATTGTTACACTAATAGCCAGCAATATAGAGACACTGTATAGAAAAAATAAAATAATATTTTAATACCACAGTTCACGGTACAGAACATGTTTTTTCATCATAGGTTGACATAGGTTGTCATTGTTACGCTAATACTAGCCAGCAATAGAGACACTGTACAGAAAAAATAAAATAATATTTTAATACCACAGTTCACGGTACAGAACATGTTTTTCCATCATAGGTTGACATAGGTTGTCATTGTTACGCTAATACTAGCCAGCAATAGAGACACTGTACAGAAAAAATAAAATAATATTTTAATACCACAGTTCACGGTACAGAACATGTTTTTTCATCATAGGTCAACACTATGTCATTGTTACACTAATAGCCAGCAATATAGAGACACTGTATAGAAAAAATAAAATAATATTTTAATACCTATAAAATAGCATAACAGTAAAATGCGTATCAAAATAATCATTGATTTGTTTACAATATTTGCTGTAAACAGTCGTTATAAATGTAGCACACAGTTCACGGTATAAAACATGTTTTTTCATCATTCACAGGTCGACACTATGTCATTGTTACACTAATAATAGCCAGCAATATAAAGACACTGTACAAAAAAAATAAAATAATATTTTAATACCTATTTTCATAATATATCATAACAGTAAAATGCATATCAACATATATAATCATTGATTTGTTTACAATATTTGCTGCAAATAGACACTATGTAGCACACAGTTCACGGTACAGAAAATGTTTTTTCATCATAGGTCGACAATATGTCATTATTACGCTACTAGCCAGCAATATAGAGAGAGACACTAGAAGAAGAAGAAAAAAAATGTAATGCCTATTTTCATAAAATAGCATTAACAGTAAAAGGCGTATCAACATAATATAATCATTGATTTGTTTACAATATTTGCTGTAAACAGTCGTTATAAATGTAGCACACAGTTCACGGTACAGAACATGTTTTTTTCATCATAGGTCGACACTATGTCATTGTTACACTAATAGCCAGCAATATAGAGAGAGACACTGTATAGAAGAAGGAAGAAAAAAAATTAATACCTATTTTCATAAAATAGCATTAATAGTAAAATGCGTATCAACATAATATAATCATTGATTTGTTTACAGTATTTGCTGCGAACAGTCACTATGTAGCACACAGTTCACGGTACAGAACATGTTTTTTCATCATAGGTCGACACTATGTCATTGTTACGCTACTACTAGCCAGCCAGCAATATAGAGACACTGTAATACACTGTATATGTTTCTTAATCAGTGCACCTGTGCATGCATGCATGCTTTACCATGCAATGTACACGACGACGAGCACACAGAGACCTGTTTCACCGTCCCTCCTAAATGTCAACGGCGAAGACGTCGTCTTCTTCGCCGCTGACGCAATTGTGGCTCATGAATAATTCATGAGCTGCTAGCTATAGCTAGCTTCCTTCTCTCTCTATCTATCCATCTCTCTATCGCTCCATTGCTCGCTCTACCATTGTTGGCATTTTGTACGCTGAGTAGCGTGAGCCACTTTCATAATTCATAATACATCGGTGCGGTGTTAATAGTGCTGTATGATTAGGGTGGGAATTTTTTGCGTGGGTTTTATTTTTGATGGAAAATTGGCAAATTGATGTTGTGAAACAATGTAAACGACTGGCAACATGTCACAATTGCTTATCAGGCAGACACAGCTCGGTGATACATATGATTAACGAGTCTTATGTGCTTTTTGCATCAATATGTGAAAATTTCCGCATACAGAAAAAAATGTGGCATTTCAGTACCTGGTGCACGACGTATGTACGTCAATCCATACATAATAGTACAATGCTTAAATACGTCTCTCTTAACAGTGTGAGGTGTTTCATGACCTTTGCTATTATACATTGAGATTATATTGTAAAATTCTGTGGCGAGGATCCATGTTGCATGGAACGGAGAGTAGTTGTGGCTATATTCTCCGGTATTATAGTCTGTGCAATGTAATTTGTTATATGACCTATGGTTGTAATTTGTTATATGACCTACAGTGTTACGTATTGAGTTGATATTTTGACAGATGCTGGTTGATTACCATCCTTGCATATCCACATTATGCAGCAAAGCTATCTTCAGTAGATAGCAGAACAATAGTATTGGCATTATTGATCTTAACACTTTCCATGCGGCTATTATTTTTACCATACACACAACAAATTTTTCAGAAACCTTTCACAATTTTCAAAGTCTATCTCAAGGATTACTGACCCAATACTAGGCATGTTTGTACTTTTGTCAATGCATTTCTCATGGTGATCCTAAATATGGTAATAAAATTAAATAATTTTGACATTTTTAAACATTTTGTGAAATATTGGAATGTCGTCTGCAGCCGCCTACCGCATGGAAAGTGTTAAAACTGTATTTGATATTCCTAATTAGATGAAAAATGTCAGGCGGCTATTTTCCTACTCAATAGAATATCATCAAAATCACAAATGTTGAAGAAGAAAAAATTGTAGACAAAAACATGTTTGAAAAATAAAAATTTAAATCTTAAAAATTATAATTCATTGTCAATTTTTTTCCTCAAAAATCTCAATTTCACAAATCATCATGTACTGCTACAGATATAAAAAATAAATATATGCCTATTATTTTTCTTCTGCTACAGATATATTTTCTCAGAATAATTTTGATCTGATCTGATCAGTAGTCTGCTGTATAGTTTGCTTTCTGATTGATATGTAATAGGAATTTCTCTATGATTAATTTCATGTCGCTGGTTATGGGAATTTTTTCTTGGAATGATTTTATGTTATTTATGTTCTTGGAATGATTTTATGTTATTGTTAACATATTTTTTGCGGAATAACTGCTTTGTCGATATTTCTTGGAATATATCCTCTATGGTAGGATAAGAAAGCATCACCATGATCAAAATACAACCAGGAAGGGAGAAGCAGGGCAAATTGTTGTTTTTGATTGTTTTTGTTTTAATGATTAAATCTGAAACATGAAATAATTTCCTGGATGCTTGTGGATAATTTGGTACTTGTTGAGCATCACATGCAATGTAGAGAATCTATGAGGGTCATTCAATAAGTTCTACCAGGGTCATTCAGTAAGTTCTACAGGGCCATTCAATAAGTTCTCGACCTAAGGTAGAAGGATATGAGGTGTTACAGTCATGACTGATAAATGTGTTGAAGTGTTTATCAAGTGTTATCAGAAATATAAACGCTTCTTTTTACAGTGCAGTGCACCTGTTGTGTTTATGCGCGCCTGCGTCCTTCTGTATTCATTCGCTCCTGTAAAGATATAGACCAAGTCGCCTCCTGTTGATCAACAATGATGTGCCCGGTTCCATTCCATGGAAAATTAAATTAAAGGGGCATGGAGAGATTTCTAAAAAAAATGAAATTCAGTATTTTTTACCTTGTTTTAGATAGATGATATACATAGAAACCCTCTCATGTAAGATTTCCTCAAAAAAGATCAGTAAAAATGAAAAATAAAGACATTTTCTCAGCATTTCCGAGGGTATATTAGTGCTTTTCACTTTTTTTGTATTTTGGTTCAAAATCACCACCAATTGAATCAGGGAGATCATGACTATGCATCACGCAACAAGCCATGGGTGGCCTTAGTAAGAAGCCATCTGTGGCCTTTTAGATGAATTTGAGTAGTTTCGATGTGATCACAGCGAAACTCAAAACGCTATCAAATCCATGAATTTCACATGAAATACTGCGAGTTAAGCTCTATAATTTTGGGTGGTAGTTAGTACGTATATAAGCATTACGTATAGGCAAAAAACCCAACTTCTAAAAAATTGAGGGCTCCCTCCATGAAGGATCTCTTAATGCCCCTTTAAGCCATTCATAGTCATATTGAATGGGTCAGACCTTCCCAAAATTCACATGATCTCATTCATGAAGTATTTTTGTGCAGATTTCTGAAGTTCATGAAAGATGTGACAGATGAAATGCAAAGGTTGAAAAGTTGTCACATAGATTTTCGTATTGGGGGGGGGGGGGGGGGGGGGTGGGGTGGGGTATGGGGAAGGGGATAAGAATATATAACAACATTTCTCTTTACTCAAGGCCACAAAAAAGCATTTAAAATCAATACAAAATAATTGTTATGAATTTGTGTTGAACTTTAGTGAGAGGTATCCTCCACCAGTGAACAAACAGCTAATTAATTATACATTACTTTCAACTCTTGAAGGGAATTCCCCTCTGTGGCTGGGGAATCCCCACTGGGAGTTATTACGCATATGAAACCATGTAAAACGAGACGCTTTGAGTGGTTTCTATTATGTTGTCGTGCAAATTGTCTCGACGCTGCTTGTTTTGCACTAAATTATAGTTTTCCTGTAGAGAATATCAAAGGTTATAATTGGAATAGACAAGAAACAAATCCATCCATTGAATTTGAAACAAAATTAATATGGAGTTCTTGAGTTGAGTACTATAGTTTAATCAGTTCCAAAGTGGCGAGAAATGTTTGGTTTTTATCTCTCCGCGCGCAAAAGTAATCCAAGCGTGCTCATGCATCGATGGCCATACATACGCATGAGGTTTTTGCCGGACGCATGCGTCACACACGATGCTCAGTGCAATTGTTGCCTTCCTGCCTGCCAGCATCCTTCTGTATTCATTTACTGCTATAATGAGGCTTTTCCAATTTGGAACTGATCAAACTATAGTATTAAATGGAGAGTCAACTTGTACTGATTTTTGGTTTCTAATTTGAAAAACAATTAAAGTTGTTGAAATAGGTATTTGATTTGCGCTTGGCATTCGAAACTGAAATGACTGATTAAGTTTTAAGATGGAAGACAACCAGTAAGGGAGGTTATTTAAGTAATAGTACCTGAAAATGAAAAGAAGAAAAAAACACACACAAATGGTTCTCTTTATAATTGGCATTTTTTGTTATACTTTACACAGTTACTAATTTATATTTTTGAAATTTTATTTTGCTTCATTCATACTACTTTAAACTAAGATAAAATTGACTAAATTCAAAAGTTGTAGCTGTGTTAATATTCAGTCAATCTCCATGTGCAAATGAAAGAGAAAAAAAATCTTTACACATTTATAATTTCATTTTTTACGTAGTAGCTATAGTGTTGGAGTTAAAGCATTTTTGTTACATGGTCAGTTACTTTTTAAGAACTGTAAGTGTGGTGAATGTCTTGCTGTGTTAGAATCGTATGTAAATTTGATTATTATTTTTTTAATTAAAAAAATGTATTACATCCTTACATGTGTAAAGCATACAGTGTAAATGTTTCATAATTATTAAACAGGTGACGTCAGAACAATCCCTATGAGTCAATAAGTCTGGATTAAAACAATTATATTGATTGGATAGCGTAATGACCTTCAAAATGTTTATAGTTGGTCTAATTGTATCATGGGCAACCATATTATGCAGGCTTGCGTTATTTTGACCCATAAAAATATAGATTTCATTTTTAGCTGTAGTGGTAAATGCTATTTTAGTCAGTGCTTGAAATAATATTTTGATATTAGATTAGTATTTCTGGGACCTTACTCGAGCTGTGAGTGCTATACTTAGAGAATAATGACTGCGTAACAACTGTTTTTGTGAATCTGTTTTGAAATCATAATGACCGCGTAACAATTGTTTTCGTGAATTTGTTTTGAAATCATAATGACTGCGTAACAACTGTTTTTAGTGAATTTGTTTTGAAATCATAATGACTGCGTAACAACTGTTTTCGTGAATTTGTTTTGAAATCATAATGACTGCGTAACAACTGTTTTCGTGAATTTGTTTTGAAATCATAATGACTGCGTAACAACTGTTTTCGTGAATTTGTTTTGAAATCAGAGGTTTTTGTTCTGTCATCTTAGGAATTCCGAATGACCAGAACAACCAGGGTTGCACAAAGTGTGGGAGCAGGGAGCACCGCTCCCGGGAAATAATGAGCAGAATTGGGGAAATAATGCAAAGTGGAAAAAGAAAAAGTATTGGGGAAAGGGTGAAAAAAGATGAAGAGAAAAAAATGGAACTTGTGTTATGAGCTGTGGTTGCAGGTATACTAACATGTTTATTGCTTTTCCCCAGTGGGGACGCTACAGGGGTAAGGGGGGAGGGGGGGGGCATTTCCCCAAAAGACATTTTTGTGCCCCTACCCACCCCCAAAAAATCTATTTAGTTAAAATTAGAAAGAAATTGACAATTTTAGCATAAAAATGCAATGAGCAAAACAATCAAAATCATTCAACCAATCAGAAATAAGCTTCAATCAGGTTTCCTCAGAACTCATTGAATATTCAGTTTAGGGGTGTGAGGCTTTAATTTGATTGGTCGGTCAATGAGCAAAACAATTGAACACTTTGGCGCAGTTCTTTCGGGCAATTATTAGTAACCTGCGCTCGGCGTGCGCGTTATCATCTAACGATTAATTTGATTGGAACGCACTTGGTACGCAGCTATCGCGATTATTCATGAAGTAATGAATTATTTATTATAATGCAACTTATTATTTTAACAGTCCTATTTCGTTGCTGTTCTGTCCAAACCTTGCATCTCCAAACGGCCATTCAGTATAAAGTAATACTTCCTAATGTATAACCTTTTGGCAGTCTGCTTTAAACATTTTCAAGGGCCAAAAAGGCATCGGTCAAAACCTTGTAAGTGCCCTTGCTGGCAGATCATGTATAAAGTGACACTTCCTATGTATACCCAATGGGCAGTTTTACTTTATACATGCTGAAGGGCCAGAAAAACAAACGAGGTTTTGACATAACAGATGATTTATATCTTCAGTAGATATGGCAATATGGATATAATAGCTATAACAGTTGTGTTTTTGGTATGACTTGATGGAACACATTTTAAGCTTTGAAATGGTACTATGTTGAAGGCATTCAGACTTTGTAATCACAAGATATTATTTAAAGAAGCATATTTTTCTATTATTTTCTGTATATTTCACCAAATATATTGGCCTCCATCTCAAAACTCTTTTTGCCGCCAATGTGTCCTTTTTGACGTGACTGGTCACATTTGTACACATATGTGATGCGATCTGTGAAAACTCGCCACATGTCGGGATTTTTTCATATTGGAGATATTTATATCATAAGAAAGCTGAATCTGTGCTGATTACAGAACTGTTTTGATCATTTTTCTACGATCATTACAAAAAAAGTTATGAGTGAATGATGAGTGTGATGTCATAAAAAGCTACAAAACAAGAAATCATGAAAACAGGCCATAAAAGATACATAGTTCAACAGAATAACATTATAAGGCTAATTAGAAAAGTGACTTAAGTAAGTTTTTGAAGGTGAAATTTCATAAAAGGTGATGACACAAAGTATTAGAAATTAATTTTCTAAACAAAATCTAAAAAATAAAATAAAAAAAGGGTTTTTTTTCTTTCTTTTTTCTTTTCTTGTTTTACCCATAATCCCTATTTCACATTTTGCGACATCCGACGGGTTTTCACAGATCGCATCACATATGGTGTATATAATTGTTATGATGTTGCAATCTTTAGTAGGTTAAGTAATGTATGGGTATAGCTGAAGACAGACTAATATTTGACTATTGCTGTCTTCAGTAGATAGTAATACAGATAGGATATAACATGTGACCAGTCACATCGAAAAGGACATGTTGTCGGCAATCACAGTTTTGAGATTATAGAGGCCGATATATTTGGTGAAATATAAAGAAATAATAGACAAAAATATGCTTCTTCAAATCATATTCATATCTTGTGATTACAAAGTCTGATTAGGCTAATGAAAGTTGATTCCATGTTTCCCGTAAAATTTGATTCAAACCATAATGAGGTAACTTTTTCATTATTCATTATTCATTATTTTGCAGCAGTTCATTATTTACAAAATAACGACCATTTCACCATCCAAACATTTACGCCATCCAACCGTTGCATTTTTACATGAACTGTTCCGTGTTTACAGCAGCTCCAAAAACACCAGTTAAATTGCGCGGATGTATATGAACAAGCCGTAGGTGATCATCGAAGTTGATTTCTATTTTTAGGTTCCAATTGATTCAGAATGTAAACAAAATGCGATGTTCGATGAAGGAAATTAAGGAAAACACCGAAAAACTTCAACAATATCTCAAAAACGGCGGAAAAAAATGGAAAATATTAAATAATGAATGATTTCGCTATTTTGGCATTCATAACGCGGTCGAAAAAACCAAACGCGGGCGGGTTACGGGAAACATGGAATCAACTTTCATTACCTTGATTTTTTCAAAAATCCAGGTATTGTATCTGTCGTGTTTCTTCTTTTTTTTTTTTTTCTTTCCTCAAACCCATCTAAAAAATGCTATTTTTTCTACAGTTTACATGCTACAATCACCAAACTTGGTCAGTAGAACCCCCCACCTAACCTTCATATAGGGTGTTCACAGTTTGGGGTCAAAGGTCACACAGGGGTCACTAGGGGTCAAAAGGTGATTTTCACTTAAAACGCATTTCCAATTTAGTGAAATGACCTAGGATCGTCAAAATTGGTCCACATATTCCTTTTGACGGTACGCATTTACAAAAGAACGGTTTTTAAAAATAAAAATCATTTGGGGTCACTAGGGGTCAAAATGTCAATTTTCACTCCAGTCACTTAAAATGCTATTTATTCAAGAGAAAATGGCCCATGATTATCAGAATTGGTCAAAAGATTCCTTGGGTCCATGCACATATAGGGTGTTCAGCGATTAAAAGTGACATGTCATACGGGGTCACTAGGGGTCATTGAACTTTACAGGGGTAAAAGTTAAGACATGCTCCGATTTGAACCGGGTTTGTTGCATCTTGTTTGGATTGATGAGCCATGAAAATAAGTTAATGATATTGACCAGGTCAAAGGTCAAGAAGGGGTCACTAGGGGTCATTAAATTTTACAGTAGTAAAAGTTAAGACATGCTCTGATTTGGACCGGGTTTGTTGCATCTTGTTTGAATTGATAAGCCGAGAAAATAAGTCAATCATATTGACCAGGTCAAAGGTCAAGAAGGGGTCACTAGGGGTCATTGAATTTTACAGTAGTAAAAGTTAAGACATGCTCCGATTTGGACCGGGTTTGTTGCATCTTGTTTGGATTGATGAGCCAAGAAAAAAAGTCAATCATATTGACCAGGTCAAAGGTCAAGAAGGGTCAATACGGGGTCATTGAACTTTAGAGGGATAATTTTTCTTTCTTTCCTCAAACCCATCTAAAAAATGCTATTTTTTCTACAGTTTACATGCTACAATCACCAGACTTGGTCAGTAGAACCCCCCACCTAACCTTCATATAGGGTGTTCACAGTTTGGGGTCAAAGGTCACACAGGGGTCACTAGGGGTCAAAAGGTGATTTTCACTTAAAACGCATTTCCAATTTAGTGAAATGACCTAGGATCGTCAAAATTGGTCCACATATTTCTTTTGACCGTACGCATGTACAAAAGAACGGTTTTTAAAAATAAAAATCATTTGGGGTCACTAGGGGTCAAAATGTCAATTTTCACTCCAGTCACTTAAAATGCTATTTATTCAAGAGGAAATGACCCATGATTATCAGAATTGGTCAAAAGATTCCTTGGGTCCATGCATATATAGGGTGTTCAGCGATTAAAAGTGACATGTCATACCGGGTCACTAGGGGTCATTGAACTTTACAGGGGTAAAAGTTTAGACATGCTCCGATTTAAACCGGGTTTGTTGCGTCTTGTTTGGATTGATGAGCCAAGAAAATAAGTCAATCATATTGACCAGGTCAAAGGTCAAGAAGGGGTCACTAGGGGTCATTGAACTTTACAGGGGTAAAAGTAAAGACATGGTTCGCTTTTGACCGGGTTTGTTGCATCTTGTTTGATTTGATGAGCCAAGAAAATAATTCAATTATACTGACCAGGTCAAAGGTCAAGAAGGGGTCATTGAACTTTAAAGGGGTAAAATTTAAGACATGATCCGATTTGGACCGGATTTGTTGCATCTTGTTTGGATTGATGAGCCAAGAAAATAAGTCAATCATTTTAATCAGGTCAAAGGTCAAGAAGGGGTCACTAGGGATCATTTTCTCAAAGAAAAATCAAGGTAGCCTGGTCTTAGACCGGAGCAAGATCTAGTTAGCCTTACCTTCAATATGTTGAGAAAGACCAATACCTGACTGATGTTCCTTTTTTTCTTCATTATCATCCTAAGGGTGAATAGATGTACTTGGATTAATATTATTTATAAGTTGTAATTATCTTGGGTCAGTGTATAAAATGGTAATCCAATAGCTCATGTATACACACTAAAATTAACCGGGTTAGATTATGACCCTTACAAAGGATCTTCTACTAATAGGATCAAGTTGTTACACCTTTTTGAAACTTCAAAACTCCTGTATAATGAGTTTTAATTTGGATGTATTGAAGTAGATTTATGCTGAAATCACAACTCCAAAAATAAGAGGAAAAAAATCAATTAGGTTTTCAGGCCACCGACAAGAAGATTAAAATAATATTTGGCTAAAAACCACCTGTAGAACTAATTCAGAATAAATTTGCTCTATTATTTTTTTAAAGAGGATTTTATATTTTGACAAACTTTTTGCAGTTTATAAATTCAGACAGCTTTAACAGGGCTTAAATGATTCTACAAACATTTTCTATTCATTTTCTATATTTTTACATAATAATTTAACCAGAGATAGGCGAATGAAGTTTAATTAGATAATACCGAAGTTACTTTTAAGTTTCAATGCGTTAAGGATTGGCCTTTATGGGATGAAATTTTACTGATCACTGGTCACCTATAATAGTAATAGGTGCTAATTTTATGGGGTCAAATTTGACGCTGTCATTTTTAGTGTGTACTCAGGATTTTGTTTTGAAATGTAAGGACTCTAATTCATATGCCACTCCTATTGATATTAGTTGATAATACAGCATGCATATGGCAATGTATTCTTTGACTTTTATTAAACCAAAAGGTCGTTATTTATGTGAGAAGACACAGGTTGAAAGTAAGAAACATCCATGTTTATTAGGCAACAAAAAACAGCGACCTGTTTTACGGGTGGACGGACCTGTCCCTGTCATGTAGGGTCGGTCTGTCTGGGTTTTTTATTTTTATTTTTTTAAATCCTTTCTTTTTTTTAACCTAAAATATCACCAAAATCTGCAAAAATCGTGAACATTATTTTTTTATCTGAAACTGTTTACCAACATTCGCCGTTTGTCATATAAAATTTCATGATTTTCTTAGTTTCGATATGATCATATCAAAACTAGGTGCCGAATTCGGAAGTTATGCTATCGTTTTACGTGCGGACTTTCGCGGCAAATCTCAACCTGGAAGTGCCGTTATTTGCTTATTTGGCATGAAGGCGATGTCGGAATTGTATGACATTTTGGATTTGGGTTATGTTGATGATTATCTTTACGTTGTTTGCTCATTTAGTATATCAATACATCTCTCAATGTCCTTTTTCAGGAAACGGCCGGGAAAGAGTACTTAGAACTCAAGCATTTCACACTGTGCTTTTTAACAACTTCCTGTTAGACTTCCTTGCTTCATGTGATTTATTGTCCTACAAGTAATTTGCCTTGCCTTGACCTCCCCCAGTTTCTCAACAAGTAATGGGCATTGCATACTATTTACTAAGGTCGCTGAACGATCCAGGTCCAATACGTCATTTGTTGTTCAATCACATGCAATTTAGTCACAGCGACTTGCCAAAAGTCGGAACAGGTCGCTACACTCATAGAAAAAATGTGTTCGAACACTGACCCTAATTGCCATGCTGTTGTACCATAATATGCACGCACGCTATTTGAGTCACTTGAAAACCGGAACTTGTTTATGGTAGTCTGAAGTATCCCCTTCCCCACCGATCAATGTTGCGAGGCCCTGTGCTGATGATGGTGGACAAATTGTGTGATGCAACATTGATCAGGGGAGAAGGGGGAACACTTTTCATTCCCCCGGCAAAGTGTTCAAACAATATTTTTTAACATGTAGGCATCAATCGCTGAATTGACTTCATCAAACTCGTACACGATTGGTCGTTCGATCTATGGAGTGGCTTTGAGTGATCCGTGTTTCATAGTCCATTCGAGCGACTAAAAATCGTAACCAATCTACGACTGAAAGTATGTATGTTACGGGCATTAGGTTGCGAGTGCTGTCACCACTGCTTGTGTATTTTGTAGTATGTTATTCTTTATGATTTGTTGATTATACAACACCAAAATCAGTTTGTGGCAGTTTTGTTTCGGCCATCGCAGCATCGCAACAGCTAGTAGCGCTGGGCAATATGGTATTTTTTGCAAGCCAGGGGTGGAATATTGGAATATAATATGCGTGGTGATTGACCATCATAATGTATTTAGCTCCAAGACAAATGCATGCCAACGTCACAATGACGAGTTTTGGTTTATTTTGAGTGACCCTCTCTTTTTCATCCCGCTCCATCTACATTTGCCTCAATCCAAATTGTGTCTTTACACGGGCCTCGTATAATGGCTGCAGCGTAACTGATAGCTAAGTATGACATAAAACGAGAAGAAAACGACAGGGATATTTTAAGAGAGGAAACGAGAGAAAATGACACAGATAGTTTGATATCCTTTGGCTGTTTTGCTTGCATTTAACCACTCTGGGGGTGAAATATGAGATTTATGGCCAAAATTGAATTGATGAGTTTCCTGAATAGCTTTTAAAGATTCATGAACACTTTTGTTATTATATCATGGATTTTTCTTAAGTATTAGTGGAATTTAACTTTTTTTCTTTCAATTATTCTGAATGAAAATACGGACATTTTGTTCTCTTCAAGGCTGGAAAAAAAGTTGTTTGGAATGCAATTGAAAAAACTTGTACATGAATAAACACAAACGGATGGACCAACCAGAGCTCGGATGATGACCTCATCGAATGAATGCTGTAGCATGCGCGTTGACATTGTTTTGGCTGTAGTGAATCGTAGTGTCTAGGAAGGTTTGGGATAAGACAAACAAATCTATGATAGGGTATACCCCCTCTAGAGGCCATTTAAAAGCACCTGGAAACGTCTCCACCCTGGGGGTACCCCTACAATATGCAAAAATGCCCATAGTGCATCTTCATACATATATTTACTCCCACAATGTAGCTCCTTACAAACAAACAAACAAACAAACAAACAAACACAATGTATGTGACACTGATATTTAGGTTTGACCCCTTCTAGATTAAAGTCGACCTCTTTTTTCAAACGCCATCATTTCCCTACATATTTGACAGATTTCGCTAATTTTGTGTGTGAAAAACAGCAAATTTAAGGATATGATAAAAAGGGGCATTCATTTACCAGACGGTTGAAAAATGGGACCCTATTTGGCGGCACATCCCCATGACCTCATATCCACTAAGTGCCCCCCCCCCCCCCCCCCACCGGACATCTGTACAATGAGGAGTATCTTATAAGAATTGTTGGTAATCTTTTGTAAAAAAACCCCAAGAAAGCAAAACATAATATGTGTTACAAAGCACCCATAGAAATTAAACATGCATGTGTACAGTGTACACTCCACCATGCATAACGTTTTAAATAAGAGTGAGAACAGGCTAGTTAAAAGGCGTTAATAATTTTCATGTCACTGCGACTCGTACATGGTCTATGCAAACAGAATTGTGTCTATGGCATGCGCACCTGGAAGCATCGCTACCGACGATCGAAGATTTCCAGGAATCCTGGGGAAACTACTGTGTCGCGCTGCGATACTTTGAACACCGAAATGTTCACGCCGTGTTCCACTTTCTGCGGAGAAATTATTTAGTGATTTAATAATGAAAGGGAAATTGTTGCACAAGTGTTTGTTAACCACAATAGAGAGGGTGGAAGGTGCTTTGAAACAGAAATTTTCACTCCAGAGTTTTACTTTCTCACGTGGAATTATTTAGTGGGTGTATAGTGTCACTCCTGTTTAATGCATTTGTGTCAACCATGCTCTACTGTTAGTTAGGATACATGAAGAAAAAAGGTGTACTTTTTAGGTCCCAGCCATGCATCAAGTCTTTGATGGAATAAAGAGTATTATTTAGATAAAACGAGGCAATTTGTTCTACCGTGCAATTGATGAATGCCTGGGAACCTAAAAGGAATGAAAATCAAAGTGAATGTAAAATAAAAATGAAAAGAAACAAAAACCCGAAACCATTGAAATTTGAGGTTATTTGCATTTTGTATATTTGTTCATATAAATAGTCAATGAAATTTTGGCTATGGTATGCATCCAATGGCAAAATGGTGTTCTCTACCCCGTAATGGACACACGTATATGGAATAATAAGCTGTGAAATATATGTTTTTATTCTGATAACGGGGCAGCAAACAAGATATTTCCCACCTGCTTTCGGTCCCTTGCATATGCATCAATTACACGGTATAATAAAGTGCTTCATTTAAAGGTAGATGTTCCGATTTTCAACTTGAAGTTTTCTATTCTACATGAAAGGTCATCCTTAAAAAAGTCGTGTTCCAAAGTTTGAGTTGCATAGCTCTAATGGTTCTTATTTTAGACGCACAAGATGCTGTGAACTGTACCCATTGAGTAGTACACAAACTATATCGGTGGTTACCACCATTCGCGGTAATTCGACGTTATTTCATCGATTTCTCCATAATTATACCGATTTAGGCCGTCAAATTTCAGTATGATGATGAGAAAAATACGAGCTTTCATATGATATGAAAATCTCCGTATGTTTGAAATAATTCTGTGTTAAGAAAATGTGATCGGGTCATCTACCTTTAAACCATATGTAGCACTATATTTTCTCTCAGCCACTTGATGCAATACATACGACCAGAAGTGGACTATTTCTGAAAAGCTTTCAAAATACTCGTTACATTGACTCAAAATGTCACAATTCTTGAGTTTTTAGAATAACATAACTAATATTTTGCATGCATGAATAGCAAAAATTAGCACATGTTGCACAAAATTGTTCAATTCTACAGTCAATATATTTATTGATGGACTCAAATTCACAATTCGGAAGATTTATACGAATCACACAATTGTATGAATAGCATGAAAATTAATGTTGCGCAAAATGCTCCAATTTGACAGTCAATATATTCGGGCACAACATGGTGAGATAGACAGAGAGAGTGTGTGTGCAGCCCTAGTTAGCGTCGTTATTGCCGACAACCGATGGCTTTGCTTTGCTATAGATCGCATGCATCAATTCTGCTACGTATGTAATGAACAGACCTACTTGAGTATTGTCAAAGCCGAAATGTTTGTGGTTAGTTTTATTTTCGCAAATCTTTTGGATTAATGCTGTGAAATTAACCAACTGTGAAAATGTTTAATTGAGATATTTATAAATGTAATCTAATATCACAGATTCCAATAACAGTAAATTTAACACCTTTTGAAATTGTCAATGACACTTGGAAGTCGCGAAAATATATTTGTGCAAAAATAATTCAGCTACGCGGTTCCATTTCTCACTATTTACATTGTTATTATACAATATAGGCAGGGGATAAGGTATGAAGAAAACACAGGCCCAGCCGACTCATATTTTTGCAAATGTTAATGTTTTTCTTTTTAATTTGGAAGGTTTCAATGGTAAATAAGTTTTTTAAAAAAAGAAAGAAGAAAAAAAGTAAATATATAAATATATCAACAAATAAATATATAAAACAAAATATATATAATAAAATGCAAATGTTTTCTATAATTGTATGAATAAGTTAAATTGCCTTGTAAACCCAAAATATGCATGTCATTGTTATTATGTTGAGCTAATTCATAAATGTGAAATTTTTATGCAGTTCTTTAATTTAATAATCTGTTTCACAAAATTTCCTGAAAGTAAAATGGACATGAAACTAATATTGGGAAATTATTGCTACATCCACTTGTGTGCTATCCACCCACTAGGCCAAAAAAAAAGGTTGACTTGCCCTTTCAGGGCCAGAGTCTGGGTCGGACGCACAGGGTCGGACGGTTGGATTTATTTTTATTTTTATTTTATTTTTAAATTTGAGCAGGGAGATACTACACAAAAACACATTTTAAAGAAGAAGACTTTTTTATTTTATTTTTTTTATTTATTTATTATTATTTTTATTTTTAAACAAGCAGATACTACTCAAAAACATGTTTTCATCTTTCTTTATTGTTATGTGCTTCTTATAATTTTTTATTTTTATTTTTTTATTTTTTTATTTTTTACTCTGAAAAAAATAAATAAAAAAATAGCGACCCTAGATTTCTGAAATTTTGGGTCGGTCGGAAAGGGCAAGTCAACTTCTTTTTTTGTTGCCCTATATATAGTGGTTGTGAAATGATATAAACAATCATGTGATTTGTTTCTGATATAAAGTGTAAAGGAACAGAATCAAAATATTAGGCATATTGTTTTATAACACTAGGTGAAATTGGCATCTGAAATTTAAAAGCTAATGTTGCTAATTTTGGCAAATTGTTATTGTTCATTGATTTAATGCTGATTTATATTATTATGGCTAATTTGGTTACTTTTGTGGCAATATGTGGAGGCAAGGGGGCACGTTAAGTTATAGGTGGATATGTAGTTTGTTTAAAGGAAGATGTTCCGATTTCTGGCCCGATTTTCAACTTGATGTTTTCTATTTTACATAAAAGGTCATCCTTAAAATTGTCACATTCCAAAGTTTGAGTTGCATAACTCCAATGGTTCGAATTTTAGAAGCACAAGGTCACAAGAATTTTGCTCAATTGAGTAGTTCACAAACTGGCTGATGGTTAACCACCTTTGGCAGTAATTCACCACATTTTAGCCTATAATTTATAAATGGAACATTTCTGGCCCCTAAGATTTTACAGACATAATGAGAAAAATATGGGGATTCTTCTGATATCAAAATATCATGATGTGAAAATAAAATCATAGCCCCCAAAAAGTTAACGGAACATTACACGAAAGGGTAATGACAGGTGTACATTGCTGAGGGTGTCCAAACAATAACAACAGAAACGAAGATAGAGGTAGCATGTTTTGTGCCTAAAACTTGGATGTATTTGTCAAGTGTACAACGTGAATAGGTTGAAACAGGAGGAATTATGCATTGAAATACTTGTTAACACTTTCCATGCTTTCAATGTGACAGGCGTCTGCAGCCAACATTAAGAAATTACACAAAATGTTTCAAAAAAATGTCAAAATTGTTGAATTTCATTACCATATTTGGAATCGCCATGTGAAATGCATTGAAATAAGTACACATATGCCTAGTATTGGTTCAGTAAATCTTGAGATAGACTTTGAAAGTTGGGAAAGGTTTCTGAAAATTTTGTTTTGAAACATTGTAGCTGAGTGTTAAGTGTTAAGGGACCATACCTTAGGTTGACATCCAACACTAGGGGTATATGCCATCTGCAGTCCGTCCATGTACTATTAGTAATGGTGTACGTGCGATAAGCTAGTATTCGTAAAAGCGATCATCTTTGCATGATCATTTGATTGTGTTTTCGCGTGATTCAAATTTGTGCATTATGGATTTTAAACTTTTAACCTGTTTTTAAATTCTCGAAATTGAAGCTTCATAACAAGAAATGTATTGCATTTTTTAATTGCCCAGTCGATAACTGATTCAAGTGCGAAAAACAGAAAAAGCAAAAAAGTGCAAAAATAATGTGGCCGCAAAAATGTCCAGATTTAAAATATTTGCTGGTGAAACAGGAAACGTATACACCTGTTCTTATGATGTTGGTATATGTACCATCTATCTGATGCCTCTTTTGGTATTCTTGAATTATTACATCTTTTAAGGGGAGTGTTTACATGAAGTTTATCAAGCGCTGTAAGTTTTGTACTATTAATGTGAGGTAAAAAAAAATGCTTTTTTGAGGTAATATTTGACACTTTTTGGTCAAAATTTTAAAAACTAAACATTATTATGAAAAATTAAAAAAAAGATCCTAGAGAAGTGTCTTTAGATGAATTTCGGCATTGTTTTACCAAAAACTAATTTTGTTATGTTGTCCGAAAAATGTTGATATTATATATATATATTTTTTTTTTTGGGGGGGGGGGGCAACAATGGATTCTCTTGACTCATTTCCTTTCCAATAATGTATACTTTTATATACATCACATCAATAGTTCAAAAGTTACAGTGCTTGATAAACTTCATGTAAAAAGGGTGAACACCCCCTTAATACTGACTGGTGAACTTAATTATAACGAAAGTATAATAGATGTAATAGTTACGATGTATTGATTAATAGTAGGAAGGGGGAGCGCTTCGCCCAGGAAATGACATGGAGTTATGAGCAAATCCAAGGCTATCTCATAAGATATAATGGATAGGATGTATAAGCAGTGCTGACATTTTCAAATTTTCTCATAAGGTGCAACGCACCTTACTTTTGAGGTCAAGGTGCAAATGCACCATACTTTTGAGGTCAAGGTGCATTTCTTTCAAGTCAAGGTGCCATTTTAGGTAAATCGCAACAGCAACTTGATTTAGGGCTGAAAACATTTGTATCGCAATTTTGCACCAGCGCCGTCGCAAATGGCAAGCCAACTTCTTTTGTTGTTGTCACCCTAACGGTTCATAATAGGCATACAGGGCGAGTACAAAATAAGTGTACTCAACTTATTGATTTTAT
Organism: Ophiura sarsii; assembly: GCA_035610835.1. Lineage (NCBI taxonomy): Eukaryota > Metazoa > Echinodermata > Ophiuroidea > Amphilepidida > Ophiuridae > Ophiura > Ophiura sarsii. The sequence continues at coordinate 55,652,643 of CM069446.1, read as the reverse complement.
ATCTTAAGATCTGTGCAAAAAATGCACAGATTTTTTTATCGAGGCAGACAGGCTATTTAATTAGCTTTCTACAACATTTTAGTTGGTTGAAATTGGTTGTGGTAAACATATTTTATGCTCATTTGCGGAAAAGTAAAACGAACAAGATTTGCAATATTTTCTCTAACCTGAAGATCTATTGAATTCCATTATTAAAAACGGTCCACACTCTAGTCCGAGCTGAGTCTGACTATCACAAAAGCCAAATTGTTTGTTGTTTTTGCTAAATTTGTGTAATACTTAAATTGTTTTGTCATTATTTTGCATCTAATGCTTGAAAAAATAACTGAGAATGTTTGATTTGTCATTATACTTCATTAATATCAAGCATTATTGAGTAAAAATATTCAAAATTGTGTTCGGTTTCAAAATGCAGTAACTTGACCAAAATAGTCATATCTGGTAAAGAAGGGTACTATGAAATGTCATGATAGTGAATAAATGCATATATTGCCACATACATTGCTTGCCTTCATATTCTGATAAAAAAATATTTTTAATACTTATTTTATTTCGAGTACACTTTTTTTGGACTCGCCCTGTACATATCAGCCTCGCAAATATTGACATCAGTGTATATAGGCTGCTGAACCTAGTGTACACCAGGGGCGTGCGTAATCAGGTGTGCAGTTTAAGTGTGGGCGAGGTAAGAAATATTTCCCCCCCAAAGAAAAAAAATACCGTAGCGTTAACTTTTGAGAGCTGGGGTTGTTGTGACTTGTGACGTAACATCCCACAAACCGCAGCGAAAAATCGAGCTCGATAACCGAGCATGCTAATGTAAACCAACACTATCTCCGTTATTTTAATTTTCCCTCTTTCCCCTTTCTCTTCCTTATCCCTATTTTCTCCCCTTGCCTTCCATAATCCCCCCCCCCCCCCAAGAAAATGTCACGGAGTGGGCGACTCGCCCACCTCTAGTTACGCATGAAGCAGTGACGCAATGTTCATAGACACTTCCTTTGAATACTGTAAAACCACTTAATTTCGCGAATTTTGCAAAGGACTTTAAATTCGCGAAATTAAATCCATGTGAAATAAATTTTGGCCAACTCGGTAGATCTTGTCAAAATGTTGGAATCAGGAAATTAAGTCCTTGCGAAAATGTTGGCTTTCGTTGGTAATTCATGAAATAAAGTACCCACAAATTTTAAGTATTTTATTTTAAACTTGATGACACCGGTTGCTCTGAACTGTGATGTATATTCAGTTTGCCAGATATTAATACACTCAACATAGGACTTTAGTAGTACTTGATGTCCGCGTTTTGTCGTATTTAGTATAAGCAGGAACAAATTAGACTTGAAGCAAGGACCTTTCTTCTTTTGTTTTAAATTTAGGTTATGGTGTATGATTGAATTGTCTGGAAAACATGACATGACATATAATGTAGGTTCTATGTAAATGATTGAATAATATTTGGTTAGAGTACAAATGGAGGTAAATATGGGGAAACATTTGTTGAAACACTTGATGTGTGGTGTTGTGTTTCAGCCGTGAATGAAAAGCAAAGATGGCGGCACACCCAGACGATGCCGGACATAGGCTCGTTCACGAACATTCAAGGTTAAATTATACGTACGAGGTTACGTGATCAAGTGAATGGGACAAATGGTTAATGATGGATCAAATTTTAAAAATGATACTGACACTGGAGTTGGGTATCCAACTCCAGCCGTTTTAGGATGAAATAATTTAGTTCCAACATGTGATGAAATTTCTAGAGTCTAATCAAAATTTACGGCCGTTCATGTCCACCGTCATCTGGGTACACCAGTGAAAACCTATGGAAATTAATGGCGTTATCTTTCACATTTTTGAACAAAACTGTAACATATCATTTATCTTTCACAACAATAGTCATGGAATTTGTGCACTTGGTAAAAATTATGAAAATCGAATGTCCGCTGTGTAACATAGACTTGTTGTTGATGCCAGGACCTTCAGATGCTACTTTATATATTTAGCTACAGTGGCTTAAAAGATGGGCGCTTATTAATATTAGGTGTTACTTTTTGGTTCATTGGGGGGAAAGGGGTGGGCGTTTATAAGGGCATGGGCGCTTAATATGGACATTATGGTACTTGTATTTAACACTTTCCTACAGCAGGCATCTGCAGAGGATATTCCAAAATTTCGCAAAATGTTTCAAAAATGTCAAAATTATTGAATTTCATTACCATATTTGGAATCACCATGAGAAATGCATTGAAGTAAGTATACACATGACTAGAATTGGTTCAGTAATTCTTGAGATAGACTCTGACAGTTTGGAAAGGTTTCTGAAAAATCTGTTTTGTATTATGACAAAACTAATAGCCACGTGGAAAGTGTTAAATTTGACTATGCAAGGGATACAATATAGGAGAATATCTGTAAAAGTGTAAGAGCAACTGTGTTCCCCTTTTAGTTGCGATAAAGGTTATTATACTGTATTTACATTTGTTGCGCTTATCACTCAGCAGTATACCTGGGGGTATCCTTATTGTGGTTCTCTGTACTGTTTCAGTTGGGACTCAGTTTCTTATTGTATATAATGCGTAAACAGGTTAGTTATATTCCACGGAAGGGCGACGAACTCGTGTGCATTGCTTTCAATGGTGCCATAATACCAAAAATCAGGAAAAGTGTATGTTTTTTAGCATAACACTTTTGAAATACACTCGTCAAAAGAAGTTCCTGGACACTCATTGAAGTTCAAATATTTCACATAAATATTTAATATAAATTAAACAATTGCATGTCAAAATAAGCAGACAATAATTCTCTATCATGTCTGTATGAAATTAAGATGTACTCATTCATGCATGGCTGAGCACATTCATTACGCAATGGTAAGGCGCGTAAAAGGAAATTGCAAGAAATGAGCATTTACAGTCATTTGAATGGAGGGATTATCCAATTTTGTGCAATCTTCTTGCCATTGTCAAGTGAATGGGATCTGCCCTGCATGAGTGATCATGTCTAAATTCCATGTTAAGCTGTTAGAGGATTACTTTCTGCTTATTTTGATATACAATTATATATATTCTATTAAATATTAATTTAATTTAAGTGTCCAGGAACTTCTTTTGACGAGTGTACATAACATCAGTACAAAATATGTAGAGAAAATGGGATGAAAATCTACGGAAAAAATGTTTAGGTTATCTGTGGGCCACAGAAGGTAACAAGAAATTTCTTGAGATGTTTAACACTTTCAATGCGGCTATTAGTTTTACCATTTCAAAACAGATTTTTCAGAAATCCCTCCCAGCTTTCAAAGTCTATCTCAAGAATTACTGAACCAGTACTACGAATGTTTGTACTTTTTTTATGCATTTCTCATGGTGATTCCAAATATGGTAATGAAATGTAATTATTTAAAATTATTTTTACTTTTTGTGAAATTTTGGAATATAGTCTGCAGACACCTACCACGTGGAAAGTGTTTAATAATTTCTCCTTAAAAAGTAGTGTACTAGAACAAATTTGTGTTATGTAATGTTATCTTCAGTAAAAAACAATTCTTGATACCTTTAGATGATCGATATGTGCGCTATTTTCAGAGATGTGCAATTTGTCCTATATACCAATGTGTGCTATCTCCAGTAGAAAGCAATGTGTAGTATCTTTAATTAGATTGCTATCTTTAGTATAGCAATTTGTGCTACCATTTATTTGCTGTCTTCAGTAGAGAGCAATATGTGTTATTTTAAGTTGGATTGCTATCTTTAGTGCTACATAGGCCATCTTTAGTGCTACATAGGCCTACCAATCTTTGTTACTTCAATAGATACCACAGGTCCACCTTACAGTTCAATTGTTGTCTTTAGTATAACAATTTATGCTACAAATCAAGTTGCGATATATTTAGTAGATAACAATTGCGTTATCTTCAGTAGATAGCAATTGCACTATCTTCAGTAGATAGCAATTGTGCTATCTTCAGTAGTTAACAATTGCACTATTTTCAGTCAATAGCAATTGCACTATCTTCAGTAGATAGCAATGGTACAACATTTGCTATCTTTTGTGCTACCAATTTGTGTTATCTTCAGTAGATAGCAATTGCACAATTAAAAGCAATTATTTAGCTGAATCATTGGAGCTGCTGAGGATATTCTTTTTAATTTTGTACATATTTGGACTAATAATCATGGGACTAAGCTCTCAAATCTGGCCAAGTTAGGATACTCCCCTCCGTTCAGGGTTGAGTCCAAAAGAACAGGATTGTTTATGAACATAAATATTTCAGGATTGTATATATTTAATCCAAAATAATGCTAGGAAAATCATGTAATTTGTTTTTAATACTTTTTTTAATTTAAACACCACATCCGAAGATGCGAACATAGAGGATCGCATAAAAATTGAATAGGGAACTTGAACAATGTAAACAATGAACAATGTAAATAAATAAGAGTGATGTGGTGTTTATAATTGCATTTACAATGTAAGGGTTGCGGTTAAGCATCTTTAATGATCTCATATACTCTGTGTTGTTGTTGTTATTGTATTGTTTGTCAATTAGAATCCTATTCACTACTATCTGGTTTGCACTCTGTTTATCGGAGATGGCCTGTTAGCTCAGTGGTTAGAGAATTCGATTGGTGTTTGAAAGGTCACGGGTTCGAGTCCCTCACCGGCTCAGAGTCCCTCACCGGCTCATGTCCTTGCTTTTTAAGTTGGGATATGAGTCTAGGCTTGTTATGTTTGTATGAGTTGTGGAACTTGCGGTAGTTATCGGCCTCGCTCTTGTTTATTGTAATTTAATTTGATGATATGTCTTCAAATTTTTGTTTGTTTTTTGACAGATATTTTAAAGCCAACCTAGGAGTAGCATAGTATCAATGGCAAAGCTAACGGGGAGAGGGGGGGGGGAGGAATAACCCCATACAGAAAAAAAAACCTTTTTTCTTTTTGTTTCCCCCCGCCGCCCCATTCTCAGGATGTAGTGTGTATAGGCAATATACAAAACAAGATTTTTAAGAATCTTTTCCCAATTTTCAAAGTGTATCTCAAGAAAAATAATACTGAACCAATGCTAGGCAGATTTGTACTAATTTCATTGCATTTCTCATAGTGTTTCCCAATATGGTAATGAAATTCAATACTTTTTACATTTTTGAACATTTTGTGAAATTTTGGAACTGTTGTCTGCAGATGCCTGCCGCATGGAAGTGTTAACATTGAGGGCTCATCTAAAATTGGTGTCACATAATGATATACTAATTTTCATTAAATGACAGTGAAACAAATGTTCTTTCTAGCTCTATTAGCTTTTAAGATGCATGCCTGGAATGTTCACGATGCTTTTATGTAAACAAAAAGTGCCCATTCTTCCCGATTTGCTATGCAAGCCTCTCTCTGGTTTAATCAGTTTCCCAAGCAATGCCCCAATTCTCCTCTCCCCAGTTGATCCCACGCATACCGTCTAGATGTTCTCGCATAACACCGGTCAAATGATCAGTCACGACCATCTCCATGGTCGTAGCAATCACAAAGCGACTCTCCCGCAACTATATATATATTGCCAATGATGCACGGTCAATAATACCGCTGCAAGGAACAAAGATGGGGTGACCTTTTTTGAGGGCTTGATGCAAGTCTAGCCATGATCTTAGCGGTTGATGTAGTCAGGTTGTTTTGTATATAGCATAGCGTTCAACACTGCTAGCCAGATTCATCTTCATGCATGTACAATTGGATTTATTGTTAGCGCAATTGTTTGCGAGATGTCTACCCGAAAATGTACACGGCGCTCGCTATAAAAATAATCGTTGTGTTGAGACTTGGCATGTTTGGACTCATTTGAATGCATTTTTCAGCCTTGCGTATTCTGGGTCATTAAAACTGAACAATTCCTTACAAATTATAATTTCATCTAAAAAATATCCTGGTTAATGTCACAACCTGACTGAGGTTTTTTGCAATGTTACCATACATACAGATTGACAGAGAGGCTCACATGCATGGTACGACGGCATAAGGCCTAAAAAAAAAAAGTTTGATTGGCGTAACATGACCAAAACAAATAGGGTAGGTCGGTCGGGATTTATTTTTATTTTTATTTTTATTTTTATTTTTATTTTTTAAATCACCTACTTTTGAACACATCGTTGAACACAACGATACATTTTTGCCCAGCAATTAAATACACTAGAGCTATGTGTAGACATTGCACAGTACTGTTGTGTTCAACAATATATCATTTCGATGGGGACTTAAAATAGCCGAAAATGAAACCAAACAGTCAAAAACGTTAATACTTTGTTCAATTTTTATAAATATATATATATATATATATTTTCCCGGCCCTCAAAATAATAAAAAATATTCAGGGTCGGCGATGTATTTAGGGTCGGTCGGGTTACGCCAATCAAACTTCTTTTTTTTTTTAGGCCTAATATAGACTTGATTGAATTTGAACGTGTGTGTATATGCACCGATTGAATTATGCATGGCTCTGTCCTATCAACGGTAGGTTGTGAAGCAGCCGCTGATGAACACTGCTATAATAGTTAGTAGAACAAATCTACAGGTGAAAATATGGGTCGGTTATATCATGGGAGGGTGTTATTTGGTATTCTTTGGGAAGATGGAGGGTGGATTCGCTAGGGTCAATAAAGAATAAGGGAGAGAATTTATTTTGTATTTGCTCCAATTTAAAGGTGTATCTTTCGTACAATTATGTCATTAACTGATTGATGTTAATACTGTGAAAAAACCAAATGTCACTTCTTGATTTATCTAAAAAATATATACTGTGTTTTGCAACAAATTACAAGTTAGAATTCATAAGGAATGAGGGAGGGGGAGGCATCACAGAATTTCTGTTTTTATTTGCTCCAATAGAAAGGTGTATCTTTTGTACAATTATTTCATTAACTGATTGATGTGATGTTAGACTGTGTAAAACACCAAATGTCACTTCTTGATTTTTATGAAAAAATATATACTGTGTTTTGCACCGAATTACAAGTTAGAATTCATGAGGAATGAGGGAGGGGGAGGCATCATAGAATTTCTGTTTTTATTTGCTCCAATATAAAGGTGTATCTTCTGTACAATTATTTCATCAACTGATTGATGAAAAAACCTAAATATCACTTCTTGATTTATCAAAAAAATATTTACTGTGTTTTGCACCAAATTACAAGTTGGAATTCATGATGTATCATGTAGGATACATTTTGCGTCCATCAACTGCATAGAATTTTATATCATGTGATTTTTTGTTCGCACCAATCAAGTATAATTTCCCAATTTGTGATTTGTTTTGCACCCATCAATGTCCTATTGTAGCAAATGTCACAATAAATATCACATGCATGTCACATGATCCATTATGTTTCTAATATCATACCCTCGTATAGTCCATTGATCTACGCTTATAAATAAAAATCTACTATAGTTTATTCAGTTCAAAATTGGCGAGAAATATTCGTTTTTTGTCTCTGCGTGCGCAAAAATAATCCAAGCGTGCGAGCGTGATTGTAGCCACATACATGCACACAATTTTTGGTGGCAGGGAAGCGTTACGCATATGACGCAGTGCCCTCGTTGCCTTCATCCTTATGTATTCATTTGCTGTTGTAGTAAGGAGGCTTCGCCAATTTGGAGCTGATCAAACTATATATAGACAGACGTACATACGGACACAAATAGCAGCCGACATAGGCAATCCTGTTTTCACAAAGTGCCACAATGAGGCCGCATGCTAATCAATATCAAATCCATTAAACATAGAACAACATGCACATATTCCCAAATGTAGACACTGATCCAGATTATACACACCCGAGAGTTTCAAATATTATTTGCCTCGTTTATTTGAGTGCGCAATTTGTTTTTTACAAAATAGTGTTTAGTAGTACTAGTAGTGGTGGGGATGGGACTTGTACATGTATATATTTGGCAAGCATGTTTGAGTACTGAGGGAATATATCTCTTTTGTGGTAGGGATATGTCAGGGTGTCTCAAAACGTAGGAGGGTTAACGCTTTTGAAATTATGCACAACTTTATGGGCTATCCTGACAAAATAGTGTTTAGTAGTAGTGGTGGGGATGGGACTTGTATATTATATTTGGGAAGCATGTTTTGGGCACTGTTAGGATATACCTCTTTTGTGGTAGGGTATGCCAGGGTGTCTCAAAATGTAGGAGGGTTACAGCTTTTGAAATGATGCACATATTCCTAAATAGAGACACTGATCCAGATTACGCACCTGTGAGAGTTTCAAATATTTGAGTTTTGCCTTGTTTATTTGAGTGCGCAATTTGTTTTTTGACAAAATAGTGTTTAGTAATAGTGGTAGGGATATAGGATATATTTGGGAAGCATGTTTTAAGCACTAAGGGAATGTGCTTCTTTTTTGGTAGCGGTATGCCAGGGTGTCTCAAAAAGTAGGAGGGTAAAAGCTTTTGAAATGAAACAGGTTGTAGAGAAAAATATGGGGCTAGGAATAAAAAGCATGTTTCCTGAAAGTGGCTTGAAATCCCATATAATGTAAAATGCCGTTTTATGTTAGTTTATGTTATTGGTTGGTTTTTCTTTCTTCAAGTCATCGTTATTGATGGTAAATGAATTGCAAATTTTGATTTTAGGCATTAGGCACTAAAAACTAATTTGATAACTTATACAAAAAAAGATTGTGCCATTTTGCTGTTGGTGAAATATTTTTTCTTTTCGGTTTGAAGTAGCATTTTTGAAGGTTTGTAGGATTTTCAAATACAGTAAATAAATGTATACATTTAAAAAAGTAATTAAATAGAAGTGGAGCTGAAAGTGCCTACTTAGGGTTTCATTTTCTTTCGGACTTTTTGTGGCATAATTTAATTTAATTTAAGCCCCCCCCCTGTGGTTTATTTTTATTTTTACCAATTCCATTTAACCAAAAAATAATTAAATGAAAAAATATTCTTCCCTTAGGCCATATAGCTCTATATACAACATATAACATTTCAGAAGTTGACAATTTTACAAAGTATATCCACGTAAAAACTTACGACAACTAAAATCCCTCTTGCTTAAAATTCCACCCTTTCCGTATTTAATATAAGTAGCTATATTCCCACCATCGACCTGTTGCTCATTGCGTGAATAGGTTGTTATCGTTGATGACGACGAGTCCCTGCGGAAGCCACGCTCATCAAGTGGTGTGCCCTGAGAGTGCTGAAGCTAAGTACAAAGGGGACAATATTTGGGTGCCTGGTAATCAGAATTGAGGCCCCCGGTGGACTTGTAGTATACTTGATGATTAGGCCAACAACAAAAAGGGTGTTTGGTTGCCCTCCGCGACCGACCCAAAAAATCGTGAAATCCGCCGGTCGCTTTTTTTAATTTTTAAAATATTTTTCTCAACACATAAAATTTGAAAATTGCTGTTAATATTTAAGTCTTAATTCTTCTTTCACAGTTAAAATATAAACACCCCATGTCAGAGGCGATGAACAGCATTGAAATTTGTATTTAAAAAAAATCATATTAAAAACGCCTAAATCTTTTTTAAGAAAACGCCCTAAAATAAATTTTAAAACAAAAAACCCTGACAAAAAAAAAATTAGAAAAAAGGAAAAAGGATCGACCTTCCGACCCTCCAAAATTTTACCCTCTGAGGGCAACCAAACATCTTATATTTTTTGGCCTTATACCTGCTATCATCATACACACTGACACACGCACATGTTTCGCAATTGTGGATAGGAAATGTTTACGCTACGGTAATGTTCGCATTGTTCATGTACCGAGAATGAACATGAAATTGAAAATTGTAGAACAATCCATGACATTTTTTGATTTTTTTTTTTGCAGACCACAAGCAGTTTTTAGTATGACACAATGATTACTTTTGATGGTTGTTTGGATTATCATGATGACACTGTGACAACTGGATTTTTGTTCTTGATTGGAAGTGACAAAATTATGCTAAAATGGCGTGCGTACCCACAGTTGGGTATTACAAAGTGACAATTTTTCTTGCATAATTGTCTGAAATGTTAGCAGACAGCAAGCAATTTGAATCAGAAAAATGGTCACTTTGGTAAGCAGTGTATATGATAATTGAAGTGATAAAATTATGCTAAAATGGCGTACCCCCTACGAAGTGACAATTTTTCTCGCATTATTGTTTTAAATTTTAGCAGACCGCAAGCAATTTGAATCAGAAAAATGCTCACTTTTGGTTAGCAATGTTGAATATCTTGGACTAGATTGGAAGTGACAAAATTATGCTAAAATGGCGTAACCCCCTTTTGGGTATTACAAAGTGACAATTTCTCTCGCATATTTGTTTAAAATTGAGCAGACCGCAAGCAATGATAAGCTAGTGTAAAATGGTCATGTGACATAACAGTACCTGTTGATGATGAAAGAAGTCTCATTGTTGCACTAGATGAGAAGCGACATGAAGTTACGTTAGAATAGCATACCATATTAGGTATTGTGAAGTAACAACTATCCTACAATATTGTTTTAAAATTTAGAAGACCGCAAACAATTGAAGCGGGGTAAATGCCTGCTTTGACAGTGATTTGTATGATAATGAGGGTGATTAAAGTTTGTAGTTGGCATACCCCTAGCTCATGACATACTAGATGAGAAGCGACATGGCGTTCAGTTAAAATTACGTACCGTATTGGGTATTGTGAAATGACAACGACCCACATTATTGTTTTAAAATTTAGCAGACCACAATTTAAGTGGGGGGAAAATCTCACTTAGTAATGTGTATGATAATGATATTGTTACATCTGTTCTGTTGTTGTACTAGAATGGAGGTGACAGAATTATGCTAAAATGGTGAGCATTGAGTATTTCAGAGTGATAATTTTCACGCATAAATTGAGCAGATCGCAAGCAATTTTAGTGGGGAAGAAATCTCACTTTTGATAGTAATGTGTACAATAATGATGATGATCTCATTGTAAATTGCAAGTGACAGAATGATGCCAAAAATGGCTCTATACTTACCCAATATAAAAATTAACGAATTTTCTCGCATATTTATTTGAATTTTCAAATTTGTCTTGCATTATTGTTTGAATTTTCAGCAGATCTCACTAAAATGCTTACTTTTGATAGGAACATGTGTGACAATGTTAATGCTACAACATCTCATTACTAGATTGCAAATGATAGAATTATGCTAAAATGGCTTACCCTTGTTGGGTATTATGAATTGCAAGCAGTGAGAAACACTTGCTTTGATGTTAATGTATACCTGAAAACGATGCAAGAAGTCATGTTGTTCTCCGTTACAATTGCATACCGTATTTAGGTGTTGCAAAGTGTTGAAACTCACATTATTGTTTTTAAATTTATAGCAGACTGCAAACAATTTACGCAGGATAAAATCCTTGCCTTTGACAGTTATGTACATTATAATAAATGCGGTCAAATTATCTTAGTTGTACTAGATGAGAAGTGACAGAATTAGGGGGGAAATGGCACGATGCCTTGAGGTATTTTGTAAAGTGACAACAATGAGTACAAATTGTATAAAACTATAAGCAGACCGCAAACAATTTGAGCGGTAATAGAAAATGCCTGCGTTGACAGTGATGTGCATGGTAATGATGATGCGAGAAGTTTGTAGTTAATCTAGATTAGAAAAGAAGTGACATCATTATGGTAAAATTATCAACAACATCCTGGGGATTCATAGAAATATAGAAATAATAGGCATATACGACGGGTATTAAACAAAATCCTGGGGATTGTTTAAAATGTAGCAGACCGCAAAACATTTCAACGAGGAATGATGACGCTTGAAGTTTGTAGTTAATCTAGATTAGAAGTGACATCATTATGGTCAAATTATCAACAACATCCTGGGGATTGTTTAAAATGTAGCAGACCGCAAACAATTTAAGCGGGAAAAATGCTTGCTTTGACAATGATTTACGTGTTGATGAGATGTGACAGAATTATAAGAAAGGCATACCCAATTTGCTAGTTTAAAGAGCTTAGGCAAAGAAAAAACCCCGCTTGTTCCACGGGCCTGACCGACGCATTTGTCTTTGATTTTTTTAATTGAAAAAATTACAACATTATTTTGAACATTTTTGAAAAATTATGATTGTTTTTTTTTGGATTTTTTTAAAACAAGATGAAATGTTTTAGATTTAAAAAAAATTAAATTGTTAAAAATTCACCAAAATCTTAAAAACAAACAAATACAAAGTCAGGCCAACCAACCCCCGGGGGGGGGGGGGGGGGGGGCACTCAACTTTTTTTTTGGTAGGGGTGTGCCGCCCTGGGTCTCAAAAAGGGGGGGCTACAGAACTGAACTGAGTGGATTTTATGACAAAAAATAGGGTCTTAGGAACTGATTTTTTTCCACAAAATAGGTCTTGAGAACTGGCCTATAGTTCAATTTTCGATTTATTTTGGTTTAAGAATGCAAAATTTTTGAAGAATTAGGGCTTTGGAACACAAAATTGGGGCTTTGGAACGCAAAATTTCGCGATTTTTGAATTTTCAAGAAAATTGGGGTCTTAAGAACTGATGCAGGCTCAAAAAGGGGTCATAAGAACTAGCAGCAGAGGGTGAAAAAGGGGGTCTTCAGCGCGGCACATACCTATACCCTTTTCAAATGTCAGTGCCCCCCCGGGAACCAACCCTACCTGAGAGGTCCGTTTGCCTGTAGAACAGGGTTTATTTTTGTTGCCTTAACAACACAAATCATTTTAAGTAGGACAAAATGTTGGTTTGACAGTTCTGTGCCTCATAAAGTAATGCTGAAAGTGTTACGTTAGGGTACTGTTAAAGTTGAAATGTTCATGCTACATTTATTTTCGCGCTCGACACAGCTTTCGCGAAAATAATAACACATGATTATATTTCTTTTGCATAGGTCTATGTGATGAAGCTGCAAAATGCGAATTTAAAAAACCACACAAAAACAGTTCAAAATCGACAAAGCGCAAAAAAATAATCGCGTGAAAATTACTACTTTACAGTAAATTAAAAGTGATGGATCAACAGCATATTGCTGTAAAAGCTGAAATTATCGCGGAGGTTTTATTTTCACGCAAAATATTTTTCTGCAAAAAAATTGTTTTCAACATTCGTGCAGTGCATCCAGAAGATCGTCCGGGAATTTTAAAAAAAATTAAAAAAATCGCGAAATGTCTATGATATCAAAATGCGCGAAAATATCTTTACGCAAGAATATTGGCTTTTACAGTATTATCTGGCCTAGATTGATGCGCTCTAAGGCCAACATTTTTGTTGTTGTTATGTTGTCCTCGACCGCCCGCTCCGGTTATAGGGCCGCTCCGATTTTGTTTGATTTTTTTTTTTTTTCAATTTTTTTTTAAACAAATCAGATTTTTTTTTCAGATTTGTTTTCTTTTCACATTTTGTCACATTTTTTTTCACATTTTTTTTAAAACAGTTTAAATGGCATTCAATATTAAATTAAGTGTTTATAACATATATGTGCGACTCTCAGAGTGATTTCAACTTCTTGTTGGCTGAACTTTGAGCTTCCGCTGGTAAAAGAAAATTTAAAAATAAAATTTAAAAAAAAACCGCCCGCCCGCCCCTCCTCTCTGAAAGCTGTGGAGGACAACATAACAATTTTTTTGTTGTTGGCCTAATGACAAGGTTTCTATCGTAGAAATGTGTAAGCATATCCGGCGATGCAATCGAAGCAAAACAATATCGTCGCTGTTTAGTCAAAACCTCCATCCCGCCCTTCAGCATGTATAAAGTAGTACATCCTCTGTGTAACCTTTGGACAGTCTGCTCTAAACATGTTCAAGGGCCAAAAACAAATCTATCAAAGCCTTGTAAGTGCTCTTGCACTTGAACATGTATAAAGCAGCACTTCCTGTGAATAAACATTGGGCAGTTTTACTTTATACATGCTGAAGGGCCAGAAAAACATACAAGGTTTTGACAAAACAGCGACGATATGTTTATGCTATTTTATCAAGAGGCTATTTGATGATTTTTCTTTTTTTTTACCGATTGATGGATGAAATCAAGTAGGATTTGGTCCACTCAGGATTTTTTTCTTTCAAAGATATTTAATGAATCCCAAATGTGTTTATTGCTCCCTGTAAAATCATCATAAAGGTTGATATCTCCATCAGCGCATCTGTTTATAAATCCTATATCCATCAGCAGTGTTTCTAGACTATTTATCCTTGCAACAATGACAGCTCAAATGTAATGTGCCGTCAGAACCGCATATTGCTCTCCTTGTGTTGCAGCAATACGGTGAACGTGCTGTCAGAGTTGCAACATGGAATTGTTTCGTTGGTGAAATAAGATAAACACAGTTTTGGATTGAATGTCAGGAATAAGATCCGATGCTCTTTGTTTTTTGCGTTTTGTAAAGTTGAATTTCTTTTTTCCTCTACTGTAAAATCTGACATTTTTTGCGGTGGTTTTATTTTCACGCTTTTCGCACAAAATATTTTTCTGCAAAAATTATAACACATGAAAATATTGTTTTCAACATTCATGCAGTGTATCCAGAACATCGCCCGCAAAAAAAAAAGAAAAGCAAAATGTCTATGATATCAAAATGCGAGAAAATATCTTTACACAAAAATATTAGCTTTTACAGTATTTTTACTACTGCATGCACACACGTTTTTGCACACCACAGAGTTCAATGTAAATCACAACGTACAAATGTGTTCCTTATGTATAGGTAAATGTTAAACAATGAACACAAAGTTTGTGATGCTAAATGACCCACAAAATTGTTTAATTTTGCTATAGCATGCGTGAACAATCTTTGCATATGAGAATATTCCCATTTATAGTTCATTGTGTGTCAGTTAGTTGCGAAGAGCTGAATTAGGCCAACAAAAAATTGTTATGTTGTCCTCCACAGCTTTCAGAGAGGAGGGGCGGGCGAGCGGATTTAAAAAAAAAAAAAAATTACCAGCGGAAGCTCAAAGTTCAGCCAACAAGAAGTTGCAATCAATCTAAGAGTCGCACATATATGTAATAAACGCTTAATTTAATATTCAATGCCATCTGATAAAAAATCTGATTTAAAAAATAAAAAAAACATTTTTCTTTTTGGCCTTAGCAACTTGTGGCTCTCATTGTTTCAAATTTTCAAAGACCAAGAGGTAAATGTGCTGTTCTTTGGACCCGAATAACAATATGGGATAAAAATAACCAATACACTTTGTAAGAATGAGAATATAATATAGTTTATAGTTGTTTTGCTATATACTGTGTCTCAAAAAGTGTATAGGCTGTATCATAATTATGTCGTCATGAACTATTCCAAATATGGTATGACCCATACATTATGAGACAACATTGTGTAGCAAAACAGTTATACTTCCTATACATGGGGGCACTACACTAAATCCTTCCGCGTTTGGTGTAGGGTTCGGAGAAATAGTACCTATATCAATTTGATCATCGTCCCAAGGGAAGCAAATAGAAGTAAATCTTGCTTATTTTTTATGAAAAAGATAGAATAGAACCTCAGCATTACTAATGTGGTCAAAAATCGTCGGAATCGAATACGCACGGGAGCCTAGGCTGCGGAAGGATATCGTTGCCGGAACCGGTGAGGAAGCGAAAATATCGGTTTAAAATGGTGAGGGCGCTGTTTAGGTGCCCGTAGCGAAAAATTTCATCTAGATGGGTCGAGAAAAATCAAGTTTAAAATAAAATTCAACACATATCTAATACATTCATGCGAAATAAAAACTTCCATCATTGTTACGTGGGGTAAAAATACGGTCTTGAAAAAGGGCCGAAACGCGTGTATTTCAATGGGGGACGTATTTAGTGGTGTGCCCCCACATGAATATAACCTTTGGGCAGTCTGCTCTAAACATGTTCAAGGGGAATAAAAATACCACATTAATTGAAACCTTGTAAGTGTTCTTGCCCCTGAATATGTATAAAGCAACACTTCCTATGCAACTGTTGGGTAGTTTTACTTCATACATGTTGAAGGGCCAGAAAAACATACAAGGTTTTGACAGAACAGCAACGTCTTGTTTCTAATCATGCTTGAATAAAATGTATCAAGAGAGAAGTAGCAGTGACAAGCAACATGTTTTTTTACATCTCAATTATTTGGACTTGGTATATTATGTGATCTTTTCCATGGGACGCCCTCAATCCTCAAAAAAAATTGGAAGCAGATTTTTTTGCTGATTTAGTTTTCTGATCATAAATCAGAAATATATTCCAAGTTACAGAGCGATACCATTCCTAATAACCTCAAATCATGGTTTTAGAGTGAATTTTGAGCAAAATTTGAAAAATAGATTGTACCGCTCGGTACAATCTATTTTTTAAACCCTGATTTTGAAATAATTAGGAATCGTATCGATCTGTAACTTAGAAGATCTATATGATTCATGATCAAAAATGTAAATCTGCAAGAAAATCTGCTTTCATAGTAAAAATCAATGATAGAGGGCGCTACTTGGAAAAGATCACATAATATGCCTTTAATCAGCCAAGATTCAAGCCAAAATGAATGTAGGTCAAAATGACATGAAACTTCAAGGACACGCTGACATTATGATTTCTGTAAGATTCGTCTATCCACGATAATTGAAAAAACCCGGTCAAGGTTTAATTGCATGGCAACTTGATTTAGCTAATTAGCATTTAGTCAACTTTTTGCGGCAATCTAATTTCACTAATTTGTATCATCTTCCTATATATAACCATTATAAATAAAATAATTGGCGGCATTAAATTTGGTGAATTGAATCCCCTAGTGAAATTAAATTGCTAGCGAAATTAAGTTGTTTTACAGTATTGTAATGGTGGGTTATATTTTCGAAGGCATACTTCATTGCGATCTGCCAAATTCAAATGATTTTTCATGTGGAATAATTTGCTTTTTTAAATTTGTTTACATAGAGACCTTATTGTTGTTTTTTGTTTGTATTTTGTTTTCTTGTTTCCTGTTTTTTTTAGTAAATGCACAAAAAGCATAGATATGAAGAGCTCTTGAAAATGTCGATTTATACAATGTACCATCATGCATAGGTACAGGTCACGTTTTTTTAAAAATTTTAATTTTAATTTTATTTTTAAATCTTGTAACATTGGTGTTCCAGGAGGGCTTCAAAATATTATTTTAAATCATAAAAACCTGAAAAACCTTCAGTGTTTTTTATAAAGACCAGTTTTCATGCCTATAGGTAACTGCAAATGTCTATTGCTTTTTGAATGTTGTGAAAATAACAAAGGATTTGCAAAATAATTAAACACTATTATACTCCTTGATTTAGCAATGCATTTAGAAAATGTCCTGGATCAGGTATAGCCCTGGTTTGATTTTTTTTATTGTTTCCATTTTTTTGGGTAAATTGAGTAGTTTGTTAACACTTTTCACATAGCAGAAGTCTTGACATTCCGAAGTTTCACGAAATGCAGTCAATAATTAGGCCACCCAAGCCCTATATAAAAGCTATGAAGATTGCTAAACGGGGTCAGTCGTCACAAACATGAACAAACACAATAGTTAAACGACCTTGCTATTGTCAACACTCCCTACTACACGGCGGACTGCAGTGCAAATCTGTACGATGTTCGCCATGTAATGTATATGGCGGATTTCATTCCGTGGTATAAAGCTATGAAGTTTCCGTGGTCTTCGCTATCTCCAAGCAGATAGTGCAATACGTACATGGACTTTTTTGTAGACAAGGGTTCATTTCATGATTTGATAAGGTTTATAATGAGTTAGGATTCCTGTAATTTCGAAGACCACAGATTTTCAAAACGTGAATTTTCCAACATTTTACGACATAAATTTGGTCACAAACCCTGTTTAATACTATACATTTTACCGTTCTGCAGATGTTATTGACCCTCCTCTAAAATTCTACATGATTTTTAACACGGTTCTCAGTTTTTGAGATGCCTAAATAGACCATTTCCCGAAGCTATTTCTAGCAAGTATTGCAGTCACTGAGACTCCATTGTTTTCTTGTGTTCAACAAAATCTGACATGCAGCGTGACCTCTCTGCTGACTGAATGTTTCAAATATATCAACATTATTGAAGCTCATTACCATATTTGAAATCACCATAAGAAATGCATTAAAAGAAGTATAGACATGCCCAGTGTTGGTTCAGTAATTCTTGAGATAGACCTTGAAAGTTGGAAAAGGTTTTTGACAAATCTGTTTTGTATATGGTAAAACTAATAGCCGTGTGGAAAGTTCCGAAGATTAATAGTTACTGTAGTGTATGCATGTTTTGTACATCGCTTTATATGAATGCCTTGATTGATTTTATTGTTCATCGTATACATGAAATTCAAAAGTTTAATTAATTGAGTTTTCACATATTTATATACAGCCTTATGTGACCTATTTTACCATGTGTGTGTCTTAACAACAAAAGTGTATTCAGGTCTGCAGTAACCTACTAAACCTACAGAGAACAGTACCATATTGGCTGCAGTCGTCATGTTGCTGTCTTCTGAAAGTATCAATGATGTGTATGGATATAGTCAAAGATATGTGCTATCTACTGAAGATAGGATTTGCTTTGATCAGCATTACTGTCTACTGAAGATTGCAACATTTTGGCCTTAATCATTGATTTACTGTCCCTTGAAGATAACACTATTTTTGCCACAGTCTACAATTTGCTATCTTCCGAAGATAGCAATATTTTTGGGAACTGTCATTAATTTGCAATCTTCTGAAGATACCAATATATTTGGTACCTGTGAGCAATTTGCTATCTTCCGAAGATAGCAATATTTTGGGAACTGTCAACAATTTGCAATCTTCTGAAGATAGCAATATTTTTGGGACCTGTGAGCAATTTGCTATCTTCTGAAGATAGCAATATCGTTGGGACCTGTGAGCAATTTGCTATCTTCCGAAGATAGCAATATTTTTATGAACTGTCAACAATTTGCGATCATCTGAAGATAGCAATATTTTGGGACCTGTCAACAATTTCATAACTTGACAATTTGTATTTGATGTTTTGAGACAAAATTAATTTTCAATCATCTGTAACTTTGTTTGAAATGTAATATGACATTGACTTTGGTACCTAAATGTCCCTTAACATACATATATTATCATGATATCAATAACTTAATATTCATGATATTTCCCTCATTGTGCCTCATTTACTCGCGCTGGGTTACATGCTGCCTGCCTTGTAAGGGTAGCATCGTATTGTTATGATGGATATGTTAGTGTTATATTGTGTTGCTTCCATCAGTTTTACATTGAAAACATGACATACTAATACATTATGTCTGTACGATGAATAATATAATGTTGTTATCCCACCCCTTATATGTACATGTATGTACCTGTATAGTTTGAGTAGTACCTGTATAGTTTGAATTGAGACTATATTTAATGTCATGGCAATTGTTGTTGAGTTCCTTAACTTCAGCTTTTATCTCAGATTTGGCAGACCCGGGGTAGATTGCCATGTACGACATGACACCGACATGGCCGTTATTCAAATCATGTTTCTAATCAATGAGGTAAGATACACTCTTAAAAATTACAGGGTAAGATTTGGGAGACCCGTGGTAGAAGATACACTCTTAACAATTATACGGTAAGATTTGGGCAGGGCTTGAAATAAGCATGAACAGGGATCAAATTTACATGACACCGACATGGCGGTTATTCAAATCATGTTTCTAATCAATGAGGTAAGATACACTCTTAAAAATTACAGGGTAAGATTTGGGAGACCCGTGGTAGAAGATACACTCTTAACAATTATATGGTAAGATTTGGGCAGGGCTTGAAATAAGCATGAACAGGGATCAAATTTACATGACACTGACATGGCGGTTATTCAAATCAAGTTTCTAATCAATGAGGTAAGATACACTCTTAAAAATTACAGGGTAAGATTTGGGAGACCCGTGGTAGAAGATACACTCTTAACAATTATACAGTAAGATTTGGGCAGGGCTTGAAATAAGCATGAACAGGGATCAAATTTACATGACACCGATATGGCGGTTATTCAAATCATGTTTCTAATCAATCAGGTAAGATACACTCTTAAAAATGACAGGGTATGATTTGGGAGACCCGTTTTAGAAGATACACTCTTAAAAATGACAGGGTAAGATTTGGGAGACCTGTGGGTAGATTCAGAGAATACAGGTATTGTTTTAACCTCTGTTGTGTATTCGTTGTGTCATATCACACGGGTGAATGAGGTGCAGCAAGGTTGTTCTACAGCAAAATATTGCTCTCATAGGCTAAACACAATATCTTTGTTCTCATACGTAAAGGTAGGTGTTCCGATGGGTTTTTGGTTAATGGATATTATTTGCTTAATTTAGACAACTTTTGAGAAAATGTACTGTGGGATGAAAAAGTGCTTTGTTGGTGCTTTTGTGCATTTTCCCTGTTCTTAGCATAGTGTACACCTAGCATATAAAGTCCCTGACAGGTGCTTTGAGGTTGGCTAATTCAAAATAGATAATCAGTACCAAATTTTCAATGATTTCCTATACCTATAGTGCAACTTTGCTGTTGTTATGCGCGGTCATTGAAATCGCCATAACTTTAAAAGTATCCATTTGATTTTGTTGAATGAGGTATCAAACTGCGGAGAAGAAATTTGCTCATTTAATGTATATCTCAGATTTTTGGTACCGATTATTTTTCTTTGAATTAGCCAACCTCGAAGCTCCTGGTCAGGGACTTTATGTGCTAGGTGTATACACAAGCCACACAAGAACCACTCAATGGCAACCGATCAGTGTTTCAGCATGAGAGCACCCCATTGGAGCAATCTTTAGAAGAAACAAATGTTAATATCATGAATTTTTTTCTTCTTTAAACAAAATCGCATTGGGTTAACATACTGTAAAACCACTTAATTTCACGAGGGATTTAATTTCACGAGGAATGTGGATTCGCAAAATTAAATACCCGTAAAACTGACAATTTTGCAATGAAAGTAACAGTAAAATTTCCAGACTCGCAAAATTGAATGTCTGCTAAAATAGCAGTGATTTTATATCTGTGAAATAAAGTATCCGCAAAATTATAGTGTTTTACCGAAATCATAGTAGTTGAAAAGAAGTAGAAAAGACCATTGCCTCATGAAAGCCCCAGTGAAACCCTCACTTTTATTTCACTCTGCACTCAAGTCACCCATACTGAGGAGGAGCACTCATAAAGCTACTCCATCTAAACTAGGCAGCCTCCTTATAAAGACAACAGGTATACTAAGTACTTGTTCCACGATGCTTTAACATTTTAACATAATTATGGATACATCTTATCAAAGGTACACGGTACACCTTGTCTTTCTTTGAATTTAATAATCCTAACCCTGCCATATAACACAATATACCACGACTGGGCACGCTGGTACCACCCAGCGTGGAAGTTTTTGGATGAAAAAATGGACCCAGCCCATATAGTTTGCGTAATACACTGCGCAAACTAACCCTGACAGCCGTGGTGTAGTGTGGAATCCTTCGCCTGTGGTGCGAGCGCTCCCTGGATCAAATCCTGGGGGGATCAGGGGGATATTTTGGTCGATTTTCCATGTTGAAGAAAAAATTCTGAAAAAAGTGGGGGAGGGGGGGTGTAGAGTTAGGGTTAAAGCAATACCAAAGATATAAGATTATATTTTATCAGAATAGAATATAAAGCACCCTTTGCAATGAAGAAAACAGAAGAAATATGTATGAAAATACTGTAAAAACACTATAATTTCACGACATAACATTGTGACATAAAGTTCAGGATCCCTTAAATATTTAGCTCCAGCAGAAAGCAAGTTAGACCAGGGACCTGTTGCATACAAGTTAAAGATTCTTCTTAGGAACATTTTTCAAGAATGCACAGGTTGATATTCATGATATTGGCTTCAGGTCTAATTTTAAACCCTTGTCCTTCTTGATAGAACTCAACTTTAGAAAAAAAACCCTCTTAAATATTCTTCTTAACCAGGCTTAAGAAGAGTTGAGAATCATTTAAGATTAATCTTAACATTTATGCGTAATAAGGCCCGGGTCTAAGTTTAAACTTGGTTTTAAGTGAGGGTAGTCCTACCTACACAACGTATACCTTTCTTGTAATCACGCACCTCACTTTGTATAAATATACAAGTTAAGGTATAGATGAAGGCACGAATATCTAAGCTTTAATTTGAAAACAGGTGAGAAAGAATCACCCTTAGACATCGGAAATTGATTTTATTTTAAATTTCAGTCCTCTTGTTAAGGAGAGCGGCCAAATGGTAACCACAGGAGCCCAACAAACTTACCGACAAAAACAATTTCCGCTTCATTGGGTAAAAGAGTTTAAGCTTCATGGCTTAAACTGTATTACAGTAAAAGGGTCCATTTTGTAGGACTAACCACCAGTTTGAGAGAGTCTAAATGTAGCCCTGGTTTAGCTTGTTTTGTGCAAACAGACCTTAATCTTGATCATTAAAGCCAATAAAAAACACTGTGCCGAAGTAAGAAGGCAGTGATTTTGATTCTAAAATAATTCAAATAATCCAGAGATTTTCAGTTCAAATCAAAATAATCCATATAATCCACTATATGGATTATGTCAGTTATGATTGACATCATCTTGGTTTTGCTAAAAGTGAGTTACGTCCTTCTGGCTTTCATTTCAACCCTTGAGTAGTGACATATAACATTTTAATGTTTGAATTTCAGGGTGCTTTGGTTAGTGTGTGTGCTGACGACAGTCTTCACTTATGGAATCTGAGACAGAAAAGACCTGCAATACTACATTCTCTCAAATTTAACAGAGAAAGGTAAGACCTTGTGTATAATACGCTTCCATTTAGCGACACTGTTAAAATATCAAACATCAACTTTTTCACTTTTCACAACATTTTGAACCCCCCTGAGAGGACCAACACTCTGAAGAGCAGGGTTTTTTTGCCTCAGGGATACTATTAACTTTGGGATAGGAAAGTCGTATACTAACGTACGTAGCGAAAACGGTCCTTTTGAATAAATTATGATAATCGTCTGGAATGCGTCGGTGACCGGCGTTTAACGCGTTTAACAATGTTTAACCAGGTTTAACGTTATTGTTAGTCGTCATAGGGTTGGGGGCGGCAGATTTACTCAGACGACGGTGGCCACGCGAAATCAAAATTTTGAATTCGTAGTGAATAACACGTAATCGCGAATGTTAATCTTATCACTTTGACAAATTCATCATATGATGAATTTTTATCGTTAACCGGGCGATGACTGTTAAAAATAATTCAAAATGGTGCACTCCCGTTGCCATATTGGGTACATATTGGGTCGTCTGAGATGCGTGGCCAGCGTCCAATCGTCTGCTACAATCACGCCTTTTCGGTATAGCGCCACCAATTCTATGCTGACTAAATTCTATGCTAATTTAATTTAAAAATGGACCCGATCGGCAAGCTGAGAGGCAGACCCCTGGGGCACTGTCATTGGAAAAGGGTATGGTATAGGTATGTGCCGCGCTGAAGACCCCCTTTTTCACCCTCTGCTGCTAGCTCTTATGACCTCCCTTTTGAGCCTGCATCAGTTCTTAAGGACCCCAATTTTATTGAAAATTCAAAATCGCGACATTTTGCGTTCCAAAGCCCCAATTCTTGAAAATTTTGCGTTCTGAAACCCCCCCCCCCCCCAAAAAAAAAAAATCGAAAATGTGCATTCTTGCTAATCAAAATTGAACTATAGACCAGTCCTCAAGACCTATTTTTTTGAAAAAAATAGCATTTTTTTAGTTACGGCCTTCTGGCGCTCAACCCTCGACATACCTGTCGCATCCTGCGTGTTCAAAACCCAAGTGCGAAAATTCAAATGGTACTTTGTCTCATTCTTTTCGGTGTAGTGTTCTACTGTTCTTAATTGTCAACTGATCTTCACGAACTATATCTCAAATTGAAAAGAAAGAAGAAAAAAATCCTCCTAGTTTTCTGATTTAATATTTTTACGTTGGAGCTTTAGTTATAGTCGTATTTATCAGCTTATAAGTCACTTTTTTGAGGCCTGTACAGACGATCCTACATTTGTTTTTACTATGCCCCTTTTAGTTTCCGTCCATGATGTATTATTTCATGATCATAGGTCCCTGGATTGGATTTCATTTGCATTCCGTCCTTCACCTGTTCACATGATGTTGTCGCCATTATGCAGACACGAAGGGCAAGGCATTTGTCAAAGTGTTATTATACACTGAGCCAAAAAAGAAACTTATAAAATTTTAACAGATCACCATAGGGTCGGTGCACATTTCTCTTGTGTCATTGAAGCAAACAATTGGTTATAGACCCTATTCACGCGGCAGCCATTTTCCAAAATATGCCACCCTAGCCTCGTTCCCATTTGGTCTATCTGCGCCTCGCGCTGCACAATAGAACTGCGCGAGGCGCGTGGTACCAAAGCGCGCGGCGTACGCATCCTCACGCAAGTCACGCAGACGCAGGTATACGTAACGAGAACGAGGCTTGGGTGGCAAATTTTAGAAAATGGCTGCCGCGTGAATATGGTCTATTGACTGCCATTTGAAGCTATACATTGCAGTAATATTGTATCCAAATTTGGTACATTTTCATGCACAGAATTTTATTTGGTGATCTGTTAAAATGTTAGAAGTTTCTTTTTTTATAAGTTTCTTTTTTGGCTCAGTGTATATACGTCATGCATCTGAAGTACATTAATTACTCATATTTCAGGCTTGTAATAAGACCAATGCATCCAGCACATGCATTTTATCATAATTTTTGAGACCGCACAATTTTTCAGGAATGTTTCCAACAATTCCGTGTGTCACACCACCAAATAATCTCCCTATAAATTATGTGCTTTAAGAGATCAAATTAAAGTCTGATTATCTCAGCTATTATCGAAGGAATGGTTTGTTCAAATCATTGTTTTCTTTGAAGATACTGATGTCTTCTATACATTTATTAAAAAAAATTGGGAGGGGGTTGACCTGCATATTCCCACGCGACTGGATGTCGAAGACTAGTCATTTCTTTAAATCGCTGTCCGCTAGCTATGTTCGGTACATTTGTTCTAGAAGAGGTGACAACAGAAAAGATGTGTCAAATCTTATAATCAGAGAATACACCAGGGTTATTTGATAAAATATTGAGGTTATAGTCTACAAATCACAAATAACACACTTTTCTTTCATATTAAGAGCACGGTATACCTTTTCTGTACATTAAAATTAATGGTTAAAGGGGAGGGGTCTATTTTGAATTAAAAACACTGATAGGGATGGGCGCTCGCACAAATTCATTTGGTGGTGTGGAATCATACCTAATTAGCAGACGACAAAAGTCACTAAAATTCAAGTACAGCGCCATCAACAGTGTGCTCCCCAGGACGTTCAATGTAGCTTCCGGATCGGCAACATAGATTTCAGCCTCCTGACTGATGTCCAAAAAGTGTATGACAAACATGGACACACCTCTCCTGTTGATTGCATTAGGCGACAACAAATATCCCTGTTCTATGGGCAAGCGAACCTCTCAGGTAGGGTTGGCTGGTCAGCTTCCCCCCTTTTTCCCTTCGAAATGACCGTAAAATCAACAAAATCTGTAAACAAATTACCGTGTTTTGACAAGCCGAAAGCATTTTGAGGTTGTATTCATTTGCTTGTGAATATTTTCTCCCACCAATTAGAAAAAAATGGGTCGGTCAAGCCTGTAGAACAGGTTTGTGTTTTTTTCGTTGCCTTATCAAAAATTCATCTTTAAAAAAAAGGCTGCCATGAAATTTATTGATCGATACACAAACATCATTTACGTATGTATTTCGTCCACTTTATAAAGATTTTTCCACTTCAGGGAAATAGAACATGTTATCATGAATTTAAGGCAGACTTGAGAGAGATGGCACTTTATTTATGTGCCATTGTTTATGGTAACGTGACGCCTTATGCAATTATGCAATCACGATTTGTAAACGGATGGTGTTACATGGCTGGTTAAGTAGCAATGATGCCCTAAATTTGTCTTTTACTATATTCAAACTTATTTTGCGACCTTAATGCTTGATAAAAACCATCATTTTATCTATTTGGGCACATTCTTCTTGAACTATTTCAACCCCAGGGGAATGGAGAATGTTATAGTTTGATCAGTTCAAAATTGGCGAAGCCTCCCTACAGCAGTGAATGAATACAGAGGAACGCGAGTGCATGAAGGCAACAAGCACAATGTGCATCATATGCGTGACGTGTGCGTGCGGCCAAAACGGTGTGCATGTGGCCATAATCGCACGCAAATGCTTGTATTACTTTTGCCCGCGGAGAGATAAACACCGGATATTTCTCGCCAATTTGGAACTGATTAAACTATAGTTAGACTTAAAGATGGGGCTTCGTTAAGGTGACGTTGTTTTTGTAATGTGACGCCTGAGGCAATTATGCAATCACGATTTGTATGTGGATGGTGTTACGTAACATTGTTCACCATTTCACTGACTGACTTGTAGTTTGTCAGTTTTACTCTATACATGCTGAAGGGACGGAAAAGCATACAAGGTTTTAACAGTTACGAAAAGGGTTGCCATGAAATAATCTGTGACCTGTTGCATCGAAGACGACATGTTGTTGGCAAACATAGCTTTGAGATATAAATCAAGTTGGAGAAATGTAAAGAAAATTATATTACTTTTGAAAACATAGCAGTGATTCAAAAGTCTGATATGCTCTCTTACAATAATCATATTGAAATCGTGCCTCTAACATGTCAATTTCGATGTGACAGGTAATACAACATATTGAATACTTGTAAAAAAAAAGGTATCGTATTAGGCGACAGTAAAAACCCAACAACCATGTTCTATGAGCTAACTGACATCTCAGGTAGGGTTGGTCGGTCTTGCTTTCCTTTTCTTTTTTTCCAAATAAATTTCATGAAAATGTTTCGTGAATGAAAGATTTTGTGAAGTAAAATAAAATAAATGCGAAAAGAAGAAAATTTAAAATTAAATAAAAAGGTTCGGTCTGGAACGTAGAAAAAATGGTGTGTTTTTTGTTGCCTTGTCTATTTCGTCCACATTCTTTGAACCAGAGAAATAGAACGTTATAGTGAATGTTAGTCAAACGCACTGGGCCGTATTCTCGTACTAAACACGGTTTTAGCTTAAAATCGTGTCTAACTAAACGCGTGTTTAACTAAAACGCGAGTTTATCTTTTAAACAACGTGTTTAACTAAACACGGTTTTAAACTCGGCGAATCTCGTTCCCAGGGTCGTTGTGCGTTACTGTATAGTATGCATACAGGTATTTATTGTTGTTGTGGCCCTAATAGGTTACAATAGATATCGACTAAATACCTCAAACGCACGTGTATTTTTAATACTACACAATATGCTCGGCAGCTTACAGCGGGCACGGTTGAGTAATCATTCAAGGCATACAGTTTGTGTATTTGTTTAGTTAAACGCGCCTTAAACTACCCCCATACCCATGTTTAAAGTTAGACACTTTTCAGTGAGTTAGACGCGTGTTTAAGTAAAACAAATGTACGAGAATCGCGTTTAGTTAAACGCTGTGTCTAAAGTCAAAGTTAGACGCGTGTTTAGCTTAAAACCGTGTTTAACTACGTACGAGAATACGGGCCACTATGTTTAGGTGACATAGTTTTTGTAATGTGAAGCTTTAGGCAATTATGTACTCTCGATTTCAAGCAGATGGTATTACAAGGCTGGTCCGGCCCTTCAACATGTATAAAGTAAACCTGCCCAACGGTTATGCGTAGGAAGTGTTGCTTTATACATGTTCGGTGGCAAAGAGCACTTACAAGGTTTGTGGCCCATGATCATGTTTAGAGCAGGCTGCCCAAACAGTTATACATAGGAAGTATTACTTTATACATGCTGAAGGGCGAGATGGAGATCCGAGGTTTTGTCTCAACAGCGACATAGTAATACTTGAATGTGAAAGCAACAGTCTCTGTCAAATTGGTTCTTTTCGTGCACATAATGTCCAAAGAAGATTTTAAAGACATCACCACAATGCATTGCATTTTTGCAAAATGCCTTAATTCTGGTCTCCCAGTTTGTCTCGGTTCCCATAGACATATGCACACAATCACGGTTTCATAGTGCGTTCATCGTTGGAGCTCTTAGGTTTTAGTTTACATCAATAAATAAATATGTTATTTCGCAGTGTTCCCTTAGGCCAAAAAAAAAAAGTTGACTTGCCCTTTCAGGGTCAAAGTCAGGGTCGGACGGTCGGATTTTCTTTTTTTTGTTGAACATTTTTGAAAATTTACTGCACAAAAACACGTTTTAAAGATTTTTTTTTGGTCGATTTTTTAAATTTTTTTAAATTATTTTTAAACAGCAGATACTACTCAAACACACATATTCATCTTTCTTTATTGTTATGTGCTTCTTTCATTTTTTTTTTTCAATCTTTTTTTTTTTTTTTTGAAAAAAAAAAAAAAATAGCGACCCTAGATTTCCGAAAATTCGGGTCGGTCGGAAAGGGCAAGTCAACTCTTTTTTTTTTTTTTTGCCTTATCTTATTTCTAAAACTTTAAGAGCTTGACAAATGCATTGTGTGAAAAGAGCTTTAGTTGGCTAACCTCACTCAATGCATTGTTGGAAGACCATAAATCTTCTTTGCATAATGTCTATGTTCTGCAAAAATCAATTGATCTATTGCGAGCAGGGGAAGCATTTTTAAGCTTCAAATCGCAGGTTCAAAAAAGGTCCACATATAATTGCATGTATATTACTTCAGGAAAATTGAAATTTCGGAGAGTCCAGTACTAAATATCATGGTCTTTTACTACAATATAACCCTTCGCTATCCATTATTTCAAACGCTGTAAATTGACAATTTTGCTAGGGCTGTTTTCAGCATGAGTTGTATTGACAATGTTGTCATCAGATTGGTCAGATAAGCGAGCGAACAAGGTAAAATAAATAGACCATTTGCATTTTCGTAGTTTATTATACGGTATTACGGTTGATGGAAATGTAAAACAACTCTTGTTTTGAAATCACTAAATGTACCTTTAATCTCATATTTTGATTAATTCTGTTGTTTCCTGTTTCTTTTTCCACAGAATAACATACTGTGACCTTCCATTCCAAAGCAAGTGGCTGTACATAGGCACTGAAAGAGGCAATGTACACGTGGTTAACATAGAATCATTTGTGCTCTCTGGTTATGTAATCAATTGGAACAAAGCAATTGAACTGTAAGTAGAGTGTCTCGTTGAAGGATAATGGGAGGAAGGGGAAACGGAAGGAGAGGTCAGTGCCAAGAGGATGGGATACAAGAGGGAGGAAGGGGAGGTCAAGTACTATAGTTTAATCGGTTCCAAAGTGGCGAGAAATATTTGTTTTTTATCTCTCCGCATGCAAAAGTAATCCAAGCATATGTGAGAAATCATGGACACGCGCATGCAGTTTTGGACGAATGCATGTGTCACGCATATGATGCACAATGTGCGTGTTGCCTTCATGCGTGCCTTCTGTATTCATTCCCTGCTGTAAGAAGGCCTTGCCAATTTGGAACTGATCAAACTATAGGGAAACCGAAATAGCTTCATAGTCATACCATTTGGCCCAGGGGTGGGGGCCCTCATGTATAAAAGTTGTAATCATTTGTGTGTATCCACTCTCATAAACTACCCTTAATGCAGATTCTCAAAGAAGGAAAAAGTGACCCTTAACAACAGTTATAGTTCGACAAATCATACTCATAGCAAAGGATATAGGTCCTCAAGACGGCATTTAGACTGAACTGACGGTATTTAGACTGAACTAAATGCATGAAGTAGTTGTGTGATTCAGTTTTGTTAATTAAGCCTAACCAGTTTGGGATATTTTTACAATAATGACACATGACTATTAATTTGGCCCAAGCAACCCTTTAGTGCGGATTCAGGTTGAAAAAGACACCCTTACAGTATTTGTACATTTATAGTAAATCATTTCCGATTTTTGTGGGCTTGCTTCCAATTTGAATTATCGTTGAACTTTATTATTTCCCAACAGGTCAAGAAAAACACACCCTGGTCCCGTCGTCCACCTCAGTGATAACCCAATAGATTCTACAAAGGTAAATATATTATGTAAAACATTGTCAGATATAGATCAATCTTGGCCTATAAGCACGACTCTAGCAGAACCTATGACTAGTAAAACTCAATTAACTCCACATTTTTTTATAGATTTCTCTATTTCTAGATACATGCCGGACAAATTTACATAAATGAATTCGCCCAAAAAGACCTTAAATACATATGTTCTGCTAGAATCATGCTTATAGGTCAACAATGATCTATGTGATATTTAATAATTTGTCTGAGAATATCGGCAAAGACTTAATATACATTAGCACTTCTTGTAATTCTTGTGCCCATGTAAACACAGCCTTATTATGGATCAGTGGGTTTCTTTTGCTACAATAGGGATAGGGACCTGGTTTGAGACAGGTGTTTTAAAAATCTGTTTGTAATTTTATTCATGGCAGTTTGTCTGATTCTTCTTTAAAAAAAAATTGCCAATTAATTATATTGTGTCATTAACCCTAACCCCCAAACCAGGTTTTTAACCAATATCGCAATTTTGGAAGTAAAATCAACAAATGAATTGCTGCAACCCGACCAGGGATAGAACGGGGGACCCTATGATGAACTCAAAACCCCGGCCCTAGGCAAGCCACAGCTCTCAGCTACTCGTTTACGCAGTATACTGCGCTCACTATAATAGGCTCAGTTAATTACGTCATCGAAAACTGTCTGTACATGCGCTTGGAGGCCTGGGCATAGTAATTTGTAGTACTCAGGTTAGGGTTAAAAGACGGTGTTATGCCTATTCCATGGACCATCTTAAATCGGACATTCAAGATGATAGCTTGCTTGCACAGATAGAAGTCTCTGCGTAGATATACCGGATTGTAACACATCCTTTCTGTGGCGCTTCAAGGCCAGGGTTTTGTTATTGGCATGTTACATTTTCTCTTTCTATTTATACTCACAACAAATATTGATTTTTTTTCCAGTCGGTTGGTTAATATCAGAATATCAAGATATAAAATATACAAATTACTAATGGTTTGTACTGTGAAATCTATTGCTATCTACTGAAGATAGCAATATCAAATAATTCTTAAACAGCTAAGAATGTTTAAGCAATTTTCATTGGTACTCAGAGAAATTGGTGACATTTAAATGAAACAACTGCGCGAGGGTGGTCAAGCTAATTAATGTATGTGTGTTATATTGTCACATATGAATGTTTGAAATAAGTGGTAGATTTGTTTGTCATCAAATACAATAACTATTTCAACCTTATTTAATTATTCAAAGATTTGACTCATGAGTCTGAAAAGATTTCTATTCCAAAATATTTGGTATCAAAACACAAAATTAGGATTAAGCATGTTTTAATATTTCATCTCTCTCTCATATTCTTAAAATGACAAAAGTAGTCCTTCATCTATTGCAAATAGTCAGCAATGCTCATCTTAGTTTGAATACACTATAGCTAGGTTTTATCATGTTATCCCAATATAGTTTTTCAAAAGGTCATCTTCCACCTTTTATTGAATAGGTTATAGATCCTAATGAGGATATTGAACTTTATACCATGCCCGTATTAGTTTTCCACGTGCTAGGCGTGTATGCCGTTAATTATTAGGTTTTATCGTGTTATCCCAAAAGGTCATCTTCCACCTTTACTTGAATAGGTTATAGAACCCAATGAGGATATTGAACTTCCCATGCCCGTATTAGTTTTCCAAGGCATGTATGCCATTAATTATTGTGAATAATCTATAGCAATGTATTATCATGTTATCCCAATATACTTTTCTAAAAAGTCATCTTCCACCTTTGATTGAATAGGTTATAGAGCCCAATGAGGATATTGAACTTAGCATGCCCATATTAGTTTTTTTGAGTGTGCTAGGCATTTGTGTGATTAAGTACTGTGAATACACTATAGCTAGGTTTTATCATGTTATTCCAGTATACTTTCCCAAAAGGTCATCTTCCACCTTTGATTGAATAGGTTATAGATCCCAATGAGGATATTGAACCTAGCATGCCCATATTAGTTTAATGTGCTAGGCGTTTATGCCGTTAATTAGGTTTTATCATGTTATCCCAAAAGGTCATCTTCCACCTTTGATTGAATAGGTTATAGAGCCCAATGAGGATATTGAACTTAGCATGTCCATATTAGTTTTCCATGTGCTAGGCGTTTATGCCGTTAATTATTAGGTTTTATCATGTTATCCCAAAAGGTCATCTTCCACCTTTGATTGAATAGGTTATAGAGCCCAATGAGGATATTGAACTTGCCATACCTATCTTAGTTTTTCACAAACTAGGCGTTTATGCCGTTATTGATTAGGTTTTATCTTGTTATCCCACAAGGTCATCTTCCACCTTTACTTGAATAGGTTATAGATCCTAATGAGGATATTGATCTTACCATGCCCTTATTAGGTTTCCATGTGCTAGGTATGTATGCCATTAATTATTGTGAATAACCTATAGCTAGGTTTTATCATGTTGTCCCAATATGCTTTCCCAAAAGGTCATCTTCCACCTTTGATTGAATAGGTTATAGACCCCAATGAGGATATTGAACTTAACATGCCCATATTAGTTTTCCATGTGCTAGGCGTTTATGCCATTAATAATCGTCCCTGCCATCATGCTGTACAGCATCTTCCTGGGTATCCGGCCATTTATCTTATGGTTTCTTAGCAGAGGTTTTGGGATGTTAAAAATTGGTATGGGGCCCATCGATCAAGTTATAACAAACTGTGAGATAAAAATGATCTATGGTGTTACCTTATGCTCATTGGAATGTTGAAGTTGAACGGTAGCTTTACCCCTTATCCTTCACAGTGGTTTGATGAACTATCAGGGGGATATGTAGACTGTATCCTTCATGTCTTCACTATTACACATGGCCCCTACGAGGGTGCTCAAAATGTGAAGACTGAAAGAATTCCAAAAGTGTGTGCTGATAAACTAGTGAATAAGCATGAGCTAATTCATGCACCATCACACCACAGGGTGCCGCCAGTAGTTTCATGCAGCGTTGTACACCGCGTGACGCGATAGGGCACATGATTTGCCTCCCTTGGCGCGGCGTGACAATCGTTCAATGCACTGCATTTGAATTGGACCAGGCCGGTGCCACTATGCGCGATTTGTCATTGCCGAGATTGAAGCCTCTTGTGTGCTAGCGCCCCCATTTTGTGAGTCACATCGCACGTCTCAATGTCCTTTCATAAAGCTTTGCGTGCTGTTAATCATAGGCGCTGTCAAGATAGCGCCCTCATTTTACAAGTCACATCACACATACTTACCCATATATAGGAGGCTCGATCTTGCTTTGCGATTCGACCAACCGGGTGGTATTTCTGTTGTTGCTGGGCACAAATGCACATGCTCGGTATTTGTTTGCATATTCATATATGCTAATTACTCACGGAATTCTGTGAGTAATCGCACACTTTTTTGCAGTGTTTTTTCCCAGTCCCCAGATTTGATCCGCCATTTTTAAAGATGGCGGCCATATAGAGGGACTCGGGGACCCAGTCTAGGGAAATATGGGCCATATAATGATAGGGAAAAAATGGGTTCCGCTACCCCCAGGGCTTGAAGCCTAGCTGCCTTATGGTGGAGGTATGGGAGAGTGTGCGTCAAGCCATGTGAGCTGTGCTCCCCAACAGGGCCTTAGCCAGGATTCCTGTGTATATTGACCGCATCAGAAGCCGTGAGCTTCGAATTATTATAAATAAAAATCGGTCCAAATTAAAAGATATTGCGCACAAAACAGTTTTTTTGACATAAAATAGTATACGCACCTTTTGGGGTTCAAATTGTGAACAAATATTCAAAAACGTTAGGGCATCCATTGGGCGGCTTTAGCATATTTTAGGGCGTCCATTTTCCCGATAGGGCGTCCATATGATGTCCAGAAGGCCCTCTGTCTAATTAATGCCTTGCTCCCCAAAATAACTTTTCAGAGACTACATACTTCTCTGTGACTTTGCAATTAGATGTTTGGATTTTGTTTAATTCAGCAGGGTTAGGTTTGAAATGATACATCATTTGTATTTTACACAGGGCGAGTAGAAAAATGGGCACTTTTTTAGCGAAAGCCCCACCGACATTTCAGGCTAGTATATTCAAAACTAATGATAGCACTACAAAGCCAACATATTTGGCTTTTATTTAGAAACAAATAATTTTTAAATTTGAACATTGTGTCGTAATGTTACAACAATTTTAGTAGAACCCAGTATTCGATGGAACTAGTGAAAAATATGAAAAGGCACATGAATGTTTGATACAAAATCTTAAAATGTCTGGAATTTGAAATTGATAGAACTGTGGAATTGTGAGTAATAAGCCTTGATTCAAGAAAGAAAAGTGAAAAGAGGCCTTTCATTAAAGGGGCATTTAGAGATACGTATAGGAGTGCGCCTGGAAATTTGTGTTTTTTTTCACCAAAGAAATACTAACGCATATATACTATCTACCATCTGAAACCATTTACCTTAATTCGCACTATATCATGTAATATTTCACAATTTGGTAATTTCGATGTAGATCACATAAAAATTATCAGCAGAATTTGGCACATATCGCTCATTCACTAGAATGTCTATCTTGCGCCATCACTCCAACCCTTTTCCCATGAAATATTACGTTTCTTGGTACCTTATCTATTCAAACTATTTATTTTTTCAAATTTTCATTTTTATCGCCAATCTCTCCGTGCCCCCTTTAAGCAGTAGCTTGATAATCCGACCATCCTGTGGATTGGCTTTAACATTTGTGGCCTTAAAAAATTAGTGTAACATGATAATGGTCGATTATTTAATTTCTTCTTTTCAATGAAAGCCAATTGATAGGTCTTTATAGTACTAGCATTGGTTTTGAATATGCATGCCTATTTTTGTGATGTGCCAGTTCTTTTTGACTGACCCTGTTGGACTATAGACAAGATGTACACAAAGAATGCAGAGTGCCTACCCTGGATGGTACATGTCCCTGGGTGCAGTCTAGCAACAAGCACATAGAGCTCTATTTAACATGATATACAGTGAATACCACCTTTGAATATGATTGATACCCCTGCTCCAGTTCCCCCGGATGGCACATCAAATCGCTTGGTTAAGTCTAGCAATAAACAGGTACAGTCGTGTGTAACCAAATAAACACGATAGAGAGTGAATGCCACCTTTGAATGCAATTGCTACTCCTTCCCCGGTTCCCCCGATGCCTCATGAAATCCCCGGGTGAAGTCTAGCAATAAACAGGTAAAGCTGTGTGTAACCAAATAAACACGATAGAGGGCGAATGCCACCTTTGAATGCAATTGCTACCCCTTCCCCGGTTCCCCCGATGCCACATGAATCCCCGGGTGAAGTCTAGCAAGAAATGCCGTGTGTAACTCAATATATAATATGAATACCACCTTTGAATGTGATTGCTACCCCTGTCCTAGTTCCCCCCGGATGGCTCATGAAATCCCCGGGTGAAGTCTAGCAACAAATAGGTAATGCCATGTGTAACTCAATATAAAATATGAATACCACCTTTGAATGTGATTGCTACCCCCAGGGCTGAAAAAAAATGTTTTTTTCCCTGCAAGGGAGTTGCTGTTTCCCGCGAACCCAATGGTTGCGAAGCAACCATCGCGCCGCGCAAATCGGCGCCAGGCTGGAGTCTTAGGGGGATGTGCCCCCCTCAGATGGTAGCGCTTTTTGAAAAATGAGACTGCAATTGGCGCGATTTTGTGCACCTTTTTTGGCGATTTAAACCATTTGCGATAAGGTCCAATTGATGCTATTTTGTGCATCATTTTATTTAATAATAATATTAATTTTTTTTTTTTTTTTGGGGGGGGGGGGATTTCCCGCAAGATGGCAACATTTCCCGGCAAGGAGCTTGCCGTTTTGCCGGATTTTTCCAGCCCTGGCTACCCCTGTCCTAGTTCCCCCGGATGGCTCATGAAATCCCCGGGTGAAGTCTAGCAAGAAATAGGTAAAGCCGTGTGTAACCAAATATATAACACGGAGGATAAAGAGATCCATGTTTGTGACTTTCAAAAGGATTACCCCTTGGATCAGTGGATATTGTTCTGAAGGGATTTTCAGGATATGGCCTGCTGGCCAGATATAGTGACCGTATCGTTGCCATGGTAAAATGCTAAAGGGACTGCTATGTAACAAGTCCATGTGATACTTTGGGGAAAAAGGGATGTTATTGCATCTGTGTATTGATGGGCTTTGTTGTGTTTGGTTGTGTCTATCTAAGGCCAAAAAGAAAAGAGATCTGTCTCACATGTTCTCCAAATACGGGTCTAAAATTTTGCGAAATGAGAAATTCTTGTATCTTATGTCCCTATTAATATGTGTGCCAAAGATGGCCGTTTTGTGAAGTCTGTAACGATAAAATCCTTTACAAACCCAACTAAATAAGAGTATTAGGTTTAGAGCATTCATCTTGAGGTTAACCCTTTGAACACTGACACCCCTGAGTAAACGGTAGCCCCACCCTGACACCCCTGCCGAAATACCCCTAAATAGGGCATAGTGTCACTGTCTGTTACGTTGCCGTAACAGTTACTAGGACTTTTTTAGTTGCAATATTCAAGCTTACCGTGTCTTGTTTGTCCTTATTACTATTGTCAGAATCATATATATCCTCCGTATCAGAGTCCATGACCCTTGCTAAAACATCGGCTACCGACGGCGCCATTGAAAAATCCCGAAATTCCGACCAAATTGATGAAATAACTCCCCAGTTACCAGCATAGATGTAGTCTTCAACGCATTGCCAGACCAACTATGTGCAGCCTGTAGCCCACAAGTACACTCCGGGTCAAAGGGCATGTTTATATTCGATGGGGATATCCCTTAATTGATTGTAAACAGTGTGCACACACCAGGAACTTTATACCGGCCGCCAGTGTATATACGATACTCATATTAGGCTTTATACCGGCCGCCAGTGTTCAAAGGGTTAAGAATACCAAAAGCTGAACCTGCTAATCTAAAATGATAGTAAGGTTCACCCAAAGCTATCCAATGTGGGTTAAGCCTTGTATTTCTACGGTTCTACCCTCCTCATCCACTAACCCCTCGGATTTCTTTTAATTTAACAATATTCATGTAAATCCAAAATTCTTACCATAATCTGGTCCAGGAGGGCTTAATCTCTTAGATGTGAGAGAGACAGAGATGAAGAGGTGGGGGAGGGGATGGGTGGGGGAAGGGGGTTAGAGCGTAGTGTTTCAAAAACAAATGTCTACTTTTATAACATGTTACAAATCAAAGCAGGGAGAAGAGTTTGTCAGGGTGCAGATGTTACTACAGCTGCCCCACTCAGCACTGACAAGATTATACCAGAAACGATTTATTTTATGGAAAGATTGGAAAACAACCTAATGTTAAACATTTGGAACCAACCCAATGTTAAAGTAAAGAATATGAAACCAAGGGCAGTGGGATACTGTAAATGTGTAAATTTTTGCGCGTGTAATTTTTCGCCCTTTGCACATTTTGAACAATTTTGCTTGTTTTTATTTTTGCGATTTTGAGTTTCCTTACATAGACCTACTTTACAAAATGAATTTATCTGTGCGTTTTTATTTTCCCGCTAGCTGATTTTAGCGTGAAAAGCGCACAAATAAATGTAGCGCGAACATTTCCACTTTTACAGTACTTGTTTTCCCGTTGATTGCCTCTTTGTACAGGTTATCTGTGGTTTGAATCAGTAGTCATCTTATTTAAGATTTTCAGAAATAAGATACACCTGTTTCATGATATGTATTTGATAACTATTGGAGAAATTAATGCTATGAATCGGATGTCAGACACCCAACTTATAAAACAGGCCGGGGGTGCGAATCCCCTTTACCCATTTCACTTGGCTACACATGATATGTATTTGATACTATTAGACAATTAATGCTATGAATCGGATGTCATGCACCCAACTCAATCAGGCCAGGGGTGCGAATCCCCTTTGCCCATTCCACTTGGCTACACATGATATGTATTTGATACTATATGACAATTCATGCTATGAATCGGGATGTCATGCATCCAACTCAATTAAATGTAGAACAGGCCGGATTGTGAATCCCCATTGCTCATTCCACTTGGCTACACATGATATGTATTTGATACTATAGGACAATTCATGCTATGAATCGGATGTCATGCACCCAACTCAATCAGGCCAGGGGTGCGAATCCCCTTTGCCCATTCCACTTGGCTACACATGATATGTATTTGATACTATATGACAATTCATGCTATGAATCGGGATGTCATGCATCCAACTCAATTAAATGTAGAACAGGCCGGATTGTGAATCCCCATTGCTCATTCCACTTGGCTACACATGATATGTATTTGATACTATAGGACAATTCATGCTATGAATCGGATGTCATGCACCCAACTCAATCAGGCCAGGGGTGCGAATCCCCATTGCTCATTCCACTTGGCTACACATGATATGTATTTGATACTATAGGACAATTCATGCTATGAATCGGATGTCATGCACCCAACTCAATCAGGCCAGGGGTGCGAATCCCCATTGCTCATTCCACTTGGCTACACATGATATGTATTTGATACTATAGGACAATTCATGCTACGAATTGGATGTCATATGCACCCAACTCAATTAAATGTAGAACAGGCCGGGGGTACGAATCCCCTTTACCCATTCCACTTGGGCTACATAGATAGCATCTTCTTAGGAAATTGGTTTGAGCAACACCATAGATTGTGTATTTATACATTGCATGGGGTTTGAGATTCAAACTAATTACCACCATCTTGTCGTCTGACGATTGCCTTATTGGCATGAAACTCAGAGTAATGAATCCTTTTGCGGAAGGTCTATACTTCGGAATTGTTAGGAAACTGTTCCTGGATGTAATCTGTAAAATCTTTGGATTTCATCAAAGAAGATTTTAAGGTCTTCCCACAATGCATTGCGCAAACGCCAGTCAACTAAAGCTTTTTTTCACACGA
Organism: Ophiura sarsii; assembly: GCA_035610835.1. NCBI lineage: Eukaryota > Metazoa > Echinodermata > Ophiuroidea > Amphilepidida > Ophiuridae > Ophiura > Ophiura sarsii. The sequence goes on along the minus strand of CM069446.1, from coordinate 55,613,633 downwards.
TGCATTTGTCGAGCTCTTTAAGTCTTAGAAATAACAAAAAGGAACACTGATAACTAATTTATTCATTGATGTAAACTAGAACCTAAGAGCTCAACTATGAACGCGCTATGAAGCCATGATTGTATGCATATGTCTATGGGAACTGAGACAAATTGGAGACTATGCAGAATTAGGGCATTTTGCAAAAACGCAATGCATTGTGGTGGTGTCTATAAAATCTTCTTTTGTATTTCACTATGTGCTATCATCAAACTGACGTTCATATGTGATCTTGGTGTATTCTCCAGTGAATAAGGTTTATCGCGAATCAAAAAAACACACCATTGATTATCCTTTTCTGTTGCATTGTGGGATCGCAAAAGGGCAAAATCTGCCCCGTTCTGGATCCCACAATGCATCAGAAAAGGATAATCAATGTTTTTTTCCGATTGGCGATAAGGCTTATGGCTCATTATTTTCACTCACTATTCATAAGAAATACCAAATTGTTTCCCCAATACTCCACAGCAACCTCAATGATCTTCCCGCATTGCATAGCATTTCGGCCCATAACCATTTCTAAACATGGATACACACACCATACAAATTGCGACATTTTGCGCTCAATTCTCACAGCCCTAGCGAACGTAATACTGGAGCGATTACAGATTGAACAGCACTCACAAGAATCTGGTGTCCTAATGAACAATTCCAAAACTCCATACTAAATATATCTTAACAACATTGCCAAAACAGTTAATCTAGTGTAGCATAGTGGCCACGTCCTCTAGGGCTCCCACACCCCACACAGGATTCCTGTGTTCAATTCCTGAACCACCCTATATCATTATATATGGCTGTATTTTGTAACATACACATTCCTGCAGCGCTCATAGTTTACCTCGCCGGATATAAACAAAAGGAAAGTCCCTATCTATTCTATATTTTGTAGTATTATGGGTTAAACGCTAAGGCTGCTGTGCCAATACTCTTAACCCCCTGGGGTCTACCTGTCTATCTTACAGTGGTTCTGATTGGTTTATTACAAGATGTACTCATATGAATAGCCAATTCAAATGCAGCTTGTAAAATGTTTCACTCCAATCTTTATCAGGGATACAATTATTCTAACACTGTCTCTGATTGGTGTAATAAATGATGTATCTATCTTTCTGACCAATCGGCCGGTAGTTCTCAGGGGGTTAATTGCTAGAACTAATCTTGTAAACTTGAGTCAAAATAATTCCGATAACTTACTATACACCCTGTATTGGATATCGCACCATTGTTTTGATCAATTTATATTTTTCCTCATTTTATCGTGAATTATAAACCACTGTCCATTTTTTTCTTATATCATCCCCTCTCTCTTTCACAGCTATTAATTGGTTTTGAGACGGGTGCCGTGGTGCTATGGGACCTGAAGAATAGAGTAGCGGAAAACCGATATAACTGCAGCCAACCCGTTCGCTGTGTCTCGTGGCACTACGAGGGAAGACAGTTTATTGTCAGCCATACGGATGGCACGCTAACAATATGGAATATACGCACGCCTCTAAAACCTGTCAATGTTATTGCTCCACATGGTAAGTGTGGTTCAGTGCAGGCCTTTATTCAAATCCTGTGAGTTTCATATCCTAGGACTATTATTGCATTGTAACAGCTCCCTCCATTTAATAATCAAAGGCCTTTGCGCACATATTCTGTGCTCTTTTGTAAGTCATTGAATTTCTGCAAAAAACTTCCCCGAAAAAACTTCTGGTTCGCTCTTAGCATTTGATTTTGTGATGTTATCCTTTACATTACCAATGTCATCAAACGTTTTCATCACTGATCATGGGCTTACTTTGTTCACCCCTTCATGATAACATACGTTAATTGACACTCAAGGTTTGCACTGGGAAATTGTAGGACATTGATGACGTCACCAATCAAGTTACCATATCACATAAGTAGCCAACCGGCGCGCAAGACGTTTTCGGGTGATTTTTGCCTAAATTCGAGGACTTATTTATAAAAAGAGCAACACAATTTGCAGAAAGGCCTTTGGTTTGAGTAAGATAAAGGGAGGGTGCTATCATAATGTTATAACATCATTAATCAGACAGACATTAGGATCTCTATAGTTTAATAGTAAATATTTGGTTTTTATCTCTCCGCGCGCAAAAGTAATCCAAGCGAACGTGCGCAATTATTTTGCCTATATAGTATTTGAAAACTACTTGCTTCGTTTACAAATCTTGGAACAAATGAGCTCCATGTTCCAACACCAATTGTTTCCTTAATTTGTAGAATTGATTGTAATGTGTTATTTTTGTCTGTTATTTGCAGCCAAAGTTCCTGCCAAAGGCCTGAAGCCCGAACCCTGCACTCCAGTCACAAAAGTAGAATGGCGGGCTGTCAAATCAGGGTAGGTGGTAGTATAATAATACAAATAAGGCCAAACAAAGAAGAAAGTCTTGTCTCAGAAACATTTTGCAAATAAGATGTGCTATACGATTTTGTTTAAATTTTTTCCAGAAAATAGGCTATGAGGTATGCGATTATTTTTGTTTATTTTTGCTATTTTTGTTGTTGCTAATCCAAGCTTACAGAGAACTTTTTTAACCTTTTTTTTTTAAATAAAAAAATCCACAAAAAAAAGAGAAAAGTTTTTTAGCCCTCGGCGCATATACCTACGCGCCGTAGCTCATTTCACATACCAATGCGTTAAGGCTTCTGAGACAGATCTTTTTCTTTGTTTTGCCTAATACAAAGCATTTATAAAGAGCTCTACAAAGAACACAGCGCTAACATATAGTACATAAAAACAAGGAAAACAGCGTAACAAATGATGTTGGTTTTAAGTGCGCGTCTGATCACAGGCAAGGAGACAGATTCCCTCAGATTTACTAGGAGCTTATTCCATAATTTGGGAGCAGTAACCAGGAAGGAGGAATCTCCAGCTCTCTTCTTACAGCATGGAACATAGAGCCGGGTAGAATCCGAGGAAGATCTGATACGGAAAAATCTGAGACGTCACATGCATTAAGTATGGCTTCGTTATATTCATACACTTCTTAAGTAGTTATGAATCAATCATAAAGCAGGAAACTAAATTACGCGGAGTGCAATCAAAGTGTCTAAATTAGGAAAATTATGCACTTATGCAAATGTTGATATGCTCAAAATAGCACTCTCCCTACAGGGTCATGCCATTATTCACACATCAGCAACATCAGCGTTGATTTTTTTAAAATTTATCTTAAAACAACACACATACACATTTATTGACCTATAATCTATAGTTTATACACTTCATTTGTAAAGTACCAATCAGAAAGAAAGAAAAAAACAGAATGTGTGAAGTGAAATAGAATAGAAATTATAACTTTGGCACTCCGTATACTGTAGACCATTTCAAAATGTAGTTTCCGAAAATAGTTTAAAGGTAGGTGTTTCGATTTCGGGCCTGATTTTCAACTTGATATTTTCTATTCTACATGAAGGGTTATCCTTAAAATAGTCATATTCCAAAGTTTGAGTTGCATAACTCCAATGGTTCTTAATTTTAGAAGCACACGGTGAAGACGGTGAACACAGGCTGAAAAAGTAGGCAATACGGAAAGCTCCTTGCAGGGAAATGTGAGCATTTGTAGGGAAATTTTGGCATTTGGAGGGAAATGTTACTCTTTCATTAAGAAATGCACTCCATTTTAGAGGGAAATTAGGAATCGCTTGCCGGGAAAAAACGTTTTTTCAGGCCATGACGGTGAAATCGGAGGTAATTCACTGCATTTTGGCCTATAACGTCTATATGGAACATATCTTGCGCCTAAGATTTTACAGAAATAATGAGAAAATATGAGGTTTCTTTTGATATAAAAATATGTTAATGTGAAGAAAATAAATTGAAAGTGATCGGAACATACCCCTTTTACTGACTTATCCAACTTGTTGCTTTCAAGGGTTCATACGTTTATTTATGTTTATTGCAATACAACAGGAACCGCAAAATAGTTAGGCACCAGTTTGATTATTTCTAACTTTTCCGATCTCGTCTTGAAATGGTCTACATGCCAGTGCACACTCTGTACTATGTTTTGATTTTTTCGTTTTGGTGTTAGTTGACTTTTAAAATCTTTTATTTGTTTGGAATTCTCGTCATCTACATCTATTATATACTCAATAATGTTGCCTTAAGCAATATCTAATTGAGAAACAATGTAATGGTACGTAAAATACGTAAAACATATGAACGAAAGAAATGAAAATTGTGATAAGCTTGACTAAAATTAATTAGTTCAATATGTGCTTCTTGTATCTCGAGAAATGAGAAAAATCAATGTGTTTATGCTGATGTTGATAAGCTTACAATGCCACAATCCATACAGTGTTTGTGGCATTGTTCATGTGATATTGTCAATGGTGGCACACCTGCATTGATTTTTCTAATATTTCTTTAACCAACCCAAGCACATTTATTAACCTTTAACTGTTTCAGCAAATAATTGCAATTAATCACAGTATGAAAAATTCATTTGAGAGAATTCTAAACATCATTGCAAACCTTACAGACTTGTTTGTGTCTCAGCGTGCCCTACTTTCTCAAATTGGTAGTTGATCTTTTGATCCAAACTTTTGGCTTGCAACTTTCCCCTTTAAATTCTTAATGAAATGCAGTGTTTTTCAACCGTCTCTTCGAAACATCCGCTCACAACACAGTAAATCATACAGTAAATCATTCAGTTAATTCACCCACTGGCAACTCTATGTATCCCCATTGTAATAATGATCAGTTTCACTCCTCCCCCCACCACGCTTACCACTGTTGAAAAAGTACTACCTCACATTAGGGCTTTGATTTTCGGGGGAAAACATTGCTCCCGGGGCTCAATTTAATTGTTCGCCCAGGACTTGTGATTTCCAAATTTCTCCAAACATACTGTAAAAGTAGAAATTTTCGCGAGGTTTTTATTTTCGCGAATTTCGCGAATCAATCCTCATCCGCGAAAATATAAACTCGCAAAAATTATTGACTTCCATTGACTTTTGTTCACAAATGTTGAAAATCGCGAAAATAAAAAATCACGAAATGCCTGTTTATGACCATTTTCGTGAAAATATTGACTTTTACAGTACTCTGAACTGATTTTTAGGGCGCCATCTTTTGTCAAAATTGTGTTCAACCTTTTCCAAGATGGCGGCGCGGCAAAAAAACATGTTAGCAAGCTAAGAGTAAAACAAATTGCACAGATTTGACTAAATAAACCCATTTCAAGAGAATCTCCATTATAACTTTGCGTTAAATATGAGTGATTTAGCTGACAAGTTTTTGTTTGTTTTAGTAATCTTATTGTCATTTTGTCGATCTTTTATTTTGCGGGTTTCGGGAAGGTGATTTTTGGTCCTGGGACTAGACATTTTCGGACGGGACTCCATTTCCCGGGAGTCCCAGGACTTGCTCCCACCTTTACCGCACATCCCCTAAAAAGATTAAGTTCCATACCATTAGACTACTAACTGACTACAATGTACGTTGTTTGACTATACAATGTATGTTGTTTTGATAAATGCAAGATATATTCCACTTTCACATCATCAACCCGTGGGATTAAACAAGCGACTTATACATGGAGCTCATTCGCTCGCTGATCTCTCGGAATTAACAGGCTAATGCATTGTCTTACATAAATATTTTGAATGTTCAAGGTCTGTCATGTCTGTCTGGCTGGCTCATCATATTATACCCATGAATGAGTGTTGTGACGTCTTTCAATAAATCCCCTATGTTCAGTATGCGAGTTGCATTGATTGTAGTGCATGTAGTGGTAGTATCACAGAATATATTTGTCCTTGTAGATGAGATGGGGGTTAGTTTGAACACAAGGTTTAGTTGGAACATTTAGATTCCACGTGGCAGACGATATTCCAAAATTTTACCAAATGTTTAAAAAAATGTCAAAATTATTGAATTTCATTACCATATTTGGAATCACCATGAGAAATGCATTGAAATAAGTACAAACATGCCTAGTATTAGTTCAGTAATACTTGATATAGACTTTGAAAATTGCAAAAGGTTTATGAAAAATATGTGTAGGGAAGACTGTGAGGAGAGCGATTTTAAAGGCAATGCGTTTTCGGACAGGGAGCCAGTGAAGTTCTTTGGGAATAGGTGTAATGTGATCACGTCGTCCCTTAGCACGAGTCACCAGTCTGGCGGCAGCGTTCTGAATCAGTTGGAGCTTGGCAATGACATTGTCGGGCAGACCGTATAGGAGACTGTTACAGCCATCAATGCGAGAAGTGATGTAGGCATGAACAAGCCTTTCAGTGGTTTTGCGATCTAAGTAAGCACGAAGCCGGCCGATTTTATAGATTCCATAGGATGCACTTCTACAGACATTTGACATGTGACCAGTCAGAAGCAGTTTACTGTCAATAGAAACACCAAGGTTTCTGGCAGTTGGAGATGGTTCAATGATAGCTTCACCGATAGCCACTGGTGGACACTGGTTCTCGCACAGGTATCGATTGCTAATATGCAGTAATTCAGTCTTGGAATCATTTAACTTTAATTTGTTAGAAACCATCCTTTATGTCTACAACACACTTCTCCAAGAGTGGAAGCTGAGTATCACGATCACTGGGTTTTAACAGGAGGTAGATCTGTGTATCGTCTGCGTATTCCATGTGCTGAAATCCATGTGTCCTAATAATGTCTCCGAGAGGGCCGGTGTATAAGGTGAAAAGTAGTGGTCCGAGTACCGAGCCCTGGGGCACACTCCAATCGAGCACAGAATACGGTGACTGAGCTGACCCAATGGTCACCGCTTGAGTACGTCCGTGAAGGTACGATCTAAACCAGGAAAGTGCATTTCCAGTAAAACCATACCGAGCTTTCATACGATTTAGGAGCACAGCATGGTCAAGCGTATCAAACGCTGCTGAGAGATCCAGTAAAATCAAGATAGCTTCATTATGCGCATCGATTCCGATGGCAAGATCATAGTAAACTCTAAGCAGCGCAGTTTCTATACTATGATGTTTCCAATACGCAGACTGGAATTTGGATTGAAGTTTGTGCTGCTGGAGGTATTGATTCATTTGCGATGCTGCGACTCGTTCAGTGACCTTGGACAAGAACTTTAAGTTAGATATTGTTCTAAACTCAACAATGCTTGAAAGGAAGGGATTCGGCCCGTGGACCGCCATTTGAAAACCCCTGGTATATGCAGTAATTATCATTGTCCATATTTGTCTTAACACTTTACCATGCGGCTATTGTTTTTTTACCAAATACAAAAAACAATTTTCAGAAACCTTTCACAACTTTCAAGGTCTATCTTAAGGATTACTGAACCAATACTATGCATGTTTGTACTTATTTTAATGCGTTTCTCACGGTGATTCCAAATATGGCAATTACATTCAATAATTTTGACATTTTTGAAACATTTTGTGAAATTTTGGAATGTCATCTGCAGATGACTGCCGCGTGGAAAGTGTTAAATGGATCGCACTGTAGCACTGGAATTGAATGCACATTAATTGTGCTGAGATCGCATGGAATACATGCTGACATTACCTCCCAACTTCCGTGGGTGGAATTTGAGTATATAGCATTGCATAATAAATTGCCCCCACTGTAATCACACAAATCGTCGTCTGTTCACCGTCCCTTGATCCTGTGACATGTCTCTAACATGGAATCACATATCAGATCAAACTTGGTTCACATGAAGACACAATGAACAGTTATTGCACTCTCTTTGATCTCAGTTTGGGAGCGTAGAAATGCCATCTATTCCAACCATATGCCAAGGATTCTCAACTTGTTTTTGCTCGAGGGCCACAGATATTTAAAAAGACATTTTCAGGGACCAAATTGCCCTGGTTTTCATGTTTATCTTTGTTTTAGAGCTTTTCATCACAACTCAACAATACTTGAAAGGACGGAATTTGGCCCGCTGACCACCATTTGAAAACCCCTGGTGTATGCAGTAATTATCATTGTCCATATTGGTCTGGGATTGCACTGTTGCACTGGAATTGAACACACAATAAATAGGCTGAGATCGCATGGAATATACACGCAAAGAAGATGCATTGCGCGAATGCCAGTCAACTAAAGCTTTTTTCACACGATGCATTTGTCGAACTCTTAAGTTTTAGAAATAAGAAAAAAGAACACTGATGATTCATTGATGTAAACTAGAACCTATAAGAGCTCCAACGATGAACATGCTTTGAAGCTATGATTGTGTGCATATGTCTATGCGAACCAAGACAAATTGGAGACAAGAATTAGGGCATTTTGCATAAACGCAATGCATTGTGGTGGTGTCTTTAAAATCTTCTTTGGAATACACGCTGACATTGCCTCCCAACTTCCGTGGGTGGAATTTGAGTATAGCGTTGCATAATAAATTGCCCCCACTGTAATCACACAAATCGTCGTCTGTTCACCGTCCCTTGATCCTGTGACTGTCTCTGACATGGGCATCCCACGCTATCCAATTATAGTAGTTGGAAGTCTGGTGTTGCCGTACAGAAATTTACCATAGTGGCCCAGTGTGCGATGAAAAGTATTATGTAATTGCATTGCCCAGTATAAACGACAATGCTATGGCGTATAGAACAGCCACTGTGTGAAATTTCTGTGGTGCTTGAAAATAGCTACCTGTCTAAAAGAAAAATACTTGTAAATTGATTTTGACATTTAGGAGGAAAAATATTGAGAAAAAGACTGTGGTCGCAAACGTCGGAACAATAAATATGTTCAAATACATCGTTAAAACTCATCTTCACTTGTTTGTTTGCTACAATGTTGGAATAACTTTTTATTGAAGATCGTGGGATTGACATTTCAAAATGTCAATTTTGTCAACAATAAATGGCATGATTCATGAAACATGCTGTGTTTGATTGGCAGTCTGCGGTCGTTTCTCAATAATGCATTTTATTTCATTAGTTGATTCTAAATTTGTTATTTCGTACGAAAAGTTGTGAGGACGATTAACGCTCAAAATGTGTAACTACTTTAGTGCAATATATGGAGTGGGGTTTTCTGGTGCCCGATGAGAATTTTTGATTTAGAACTTGAGTGAGATGATGCTCTTTAAACTGGTATTAATTTGTGCAACTATAACGTCCATTCTGATGTGATGGGTCACATTTGGTCCTCAGAAATAGCCCAAGCAGGCTGCTTACCAGAGTGTTTGGCAACACTATTCACACTTATCCAAGATTTAAGGGATTGTGTATATTAGGTAACTGGAATTGATGGGTACATATGTTAGATAATAGTAATGTACTATCCTCTCATATATCATAGAGTGAACATGATTATGTAATACTGACATGACGGGTCACATTTGGTCCTCAGAAATAACCAACGGGATTGTGTATAGGGGAAGGTGGGGTAATGGCGGACACATTTTGTCAGAGAGGTATAACACACATATAATACGTCATATAACAATAAAAATCATGTAAACACAAAGCACTGTGAAGGTTCTACCTTTTATCAAGTTTTTATCAACTCATCATTTTGAAATTCGAAGCTACGACGCAATAAGCCATAGGCACCAAAAAGTCAAAGAGTCACTTACCTGATTTTTGCGATTGTTTAGAAAATAAAGCAGATGAGCTCTTCGGTCTGCCGCTGCACAAGCTTAGTGCAGTAATTCGTAACAGCGTACGATAGTTAAATAGTGCCCTCTATCGCCACTTATCAGTTGTAGCAGTGTCCGTGATTACCCCGCGTCCGCCATTACCCCACCTTCCCCTACTAGGTAACTGAAATGAATGGGTACATCTCTTGGGTACATGTCAGATAATAGTAATTTACTATCCTCTCTCTCTCATGGGATTATGTAATATTTTCAGAAAGAGGGTTTTCGCTTAATACTGTTTGGCTGAAAATTTGTGAGCAAAATTTTGATGACATCTCAAATATCACAGAGGGAACATGATTATGTAATATTTTCAGAAAGAGGGTATTCGCTTGATAATGATTAGCTGAAAATTTGTGAGCTGAAAATTTGTGAGCAAAATTTTGATGGCATCTCATGTATCACAGAGAGGAACATGATTATGTAATATTTTCAGAAAGAGGGTATTCGCTTAATAATGTTTGGCTGAAAATTTGTGAGCAAAATTTTGATGGCATCTCATGTATCACAGAGGGGGAATGATTATGTAATATTTTCAGAAAGAGGGTATTCGCTTAATAATGTTTGGCTGAAAATTTGTGAGCACAATTTTGATGGCATCTCAAATATCACAGAGGGAACATGATTATGTAATATTTTCAGAAAGAGGGTATTCGCTTAATACTGTTTGGCTGAAAATTTGTGAGCAAAATTTTGATGGCATCTCATGTATTACAGAGGGAACATGATTATGTAATATTTTCAGAAAGAGGGTATTCGCTTAATACTGTTTGGCTGAAAATTTGTGAGCAAAATTTTGATGGCATCTTTTTTTTTTTTTTTTTTTGTATATAAAGCGCAAATGTGAACAATAGCCCAACAGACATTAACAAGGTTAATGACCAGAGTGATTAAAAATCAAACTGGTAACTCCCGAAAGAGAGCTCTGAAAGGCCAATCAATTGGTTCACTGCAACTCAGAAAATATGCATAAAACAAGACACACAAATGGGCAGAGGTTAAAAAATGCCAATGAAAGTGACATAATAATAAGATAAAAGCCCAAACATAGAGAACAACATAATCAAAATATAAATTATAGAAAAATAATAATATCTGGAGGTCTGATGGGCATCAAGAGAACCTATACAACAAACATGGGAACTAAATCTACCAGGAGCTGCCTGTTGTCACCTGTTGGGGCATGACCGTATCACCAGCCCAGCTGGCTACATGCTTTACAGGACCACCATCTCCCCAACCAAGCATTAACCTACACTTAACCCATGACCACCATGCTATTTTATGTATCAGTCGGATGTTGAAAGGACTTGAATGAAGGGTGTCATGAAAGAGTGTGAAGGCTATGACAAGTTAAGAGTTTGAGAGAAGATGACCATGCACACGGCACTTGAAAGCCTGGATTCCAGCTGCTGAAATGTTACCAACAATATCATCTGGAAGACTATTCCATAAGGGAACAGCAGTGTGAATGAAGCTTCTGTCTAAGCAGCGAGTTCTGGCTGTCGGCAGAGAAAGAGCATGGGCTGGCATTGATACGCTCGAACGGGTAGCACGACGTTGGACGTATGGTGCGGGAAGTAACCCTGCTAGATCTTGTGGGCAGTTGGTAGTATGCATCTTGTACAAGACCGTAGCCGCTGCTACCTGTCGCCTGTGAAGCAGGCTGTCAATTTTGAGCTGTGAACGAGCAGTAGCTTCATTAACTCCAATGATTCTAAGTGCCTTCTTTTGGATGTTGTCAAGCTGGCTTAGGATGGTGGGTGAAGCGTTCGCCCAGCTTAGTGAAGCATACTCCATAATGCTGCGGACTTGCGACTTGTAGACAGTAGATCTACCTTTAGCCTCCAGTTTATTTGCAACTTTGCGTAAAGCGCCAAGCTTTTGACCAGCTTTAGTTGCAATGCCTGAGATGTGCTTTGACCAGGTAAGCTTGCTGTCAATGGTGACGCCCAGGATATCCAGTTCTTTTGTAGATGGTAGTTTGCACTCTCCAAAGTAGATGTCAAGTTCAGATGGAGATCTTTTCCTGGAGATTACCATGGTTTTGCATTTGGTAGGCTCAAAGGTCACTTTCCATTCGTCAGCCCATACTTTCATGTTGCTTAGATCTCTGTTGAGCCTAGCAGCTACTGTGTTGGGATCGGTTGATGACTTAATGGGTGCAAAGAGTGTTGAGTCGTCGGCATATAGATATAGCTCGTTGTCGCAAACATCTGCAAGGTCATCAATAAAAACAGAGAACAGTAGTGGGCCAAGGATAGATCCTTGTGGAACAGAAGCATTTATTGGAGCAGTGTTGGATGCCTGACCTGACATGACGACGTTGATGGATCTATCAGATAGATAGTTGTCTATCCACGAAAGCAGTCTTCCAGTAACACCTTTAGCCAACAGTTTCGAGCAGAGTCCGTTATGCCATACCTTGTCGAAAGCTCCTTTAATGTCAAGGGCGATGACACAAACTTCATCGCTTTGGTCTAGGGAGTGGTTCCACTTCTGTGACAGGATGTTGAGGAGATCAGCTGTGCTGTGGCCTGCTCTAAATCCAAACTGTCTGCTGGAAATCAGGTTATTGCTTAGAAGAAAGCGTTGGAGTTGTTTCTGTACTACAGCTTCCATGATCTTGCTGATGTTGCTTAGCAGTGAGATGGGACGATACTTTGTTGGGTCAGCCTTGGAACCTCTCTTGTGAATTGGAGTGACCGAGGCTATCTTCCATTGGTTTGGAAACACACCATGCTTGAAGCAGAGGTCAAAAAGCCTGCAGAGCGGGCTGGCGAGCTCAGCACAGCATTCCTTTAGAACCTTGGTTGGGATAAGGTCTGGTCCAGTGGCTTTATCTGGATTGAGGTGTTTTAGGAGTTTTCTCACATCCTTAGGTTTGAAGACTATCTTGTCAAAAGACTTGTTTGTTGAAGGATGAACATTTGGGGCCTGGTCTTTAGCACCTTGGAGTCTGCATTTTTCTGCAAATGTCTGACAAAAAGCTTCTGCCTTGTCCCTTGCTGTGATGTGGGTAACGTTTTGATGATCGATCACTGGGATCTCAGATCGAGCTGTTCTGCCAGAGAGAGTGTTGATGATTCTCCACCATTTTTTGCTGCTCAGCGTTTTGTCTGCGAGATCTTTTCTCAATTTGGCGTTGTAAGATCTCCTAGCTTGCTTCTCAGCTTTGTTGTAGGAATGTCTAGCTTCAGCAAACTTTGCCTTGTTGGCATCAGTTTGATCCTTTTTGGCCTTCTTAAAGAGACGATGCTTCTTTTTGGATGCCCTACGGCATTCATCGTTGAACCAAACCTTGTCTCCGGTCCTATTGGTGACTGTCTTACTTGGGATGAACAGGTCGATAGCATCGCAGATGATATTGGTGACATTAGAGCAAGCAGTTTCGGGATCTTTCTTTTGGAATACACTTGACCAGTTTGTGGAAGCAAGGTGACCTCGTAATTCCCAATAATCGGCCTTATCGTATCTCCAGACTTTCCTCCTGTGTGGTTTGTCTCTGTATACTGGAACATCTAAGCACACCAGCACAGGGTTGTGGTCTGAGGTGCCCAGTCTAGCAGATGTGGTTGATGTTGCTGGCAGATCAGTCATGACAAGATCCAGGATTTGGTCCAATCGAGTGGGTTCTTTGACGATCTGTTGTAATCCTAGAGTGTTAGCTAGTTGAAGGGTGCGTCGCCCAGCTGCATCAGTGGTGCGACTTCCTAACCAGTCAGTGTGGTGGACATTGAAATCACCGACAAGCATAATTGAGTTGGCTCCAAGTGTGCTCATTTTTTGAAGAGTGTTTGAGTCCAGGTAGTCGATGACATCACTGCTATCACTAGGTGTTCTATAAACAGCGGCAATCAGTAGCTTTTGGGATTTCAGAGCTACTGTGAACCAGATGAGTTCGTAGTCTTTTGGGTCATTTCTTGGGTCGTGGTGTATGGCGATCCCTTCTAAACAGTAGACAGCAATGCCGGCACCAGAAGTTGCCTTTCTGTCTCTGCGACAGCACATGGAGTAGCCTGGAATAGATATGCAATCAGCTCCATCAGGTACAGTCTCATCAAGGAAGGTTTCAACAACAATGACAATAGATGGTTTCTTTATTGAGCAAATGTTGGCAAGTTCTCCGATGTTTGAACGAAGTCCACGTATGTTGACCTCCATTATTCGCAATTCCGTTTCTCGTAGTCGATGGGCATGCTTATGTCGTTTCCGTTTTGATCCGTCCGTTTTCTTTCGAGGCTTGGTTTTAAGACTTGTAGCAATAAGATTACAGGTGCAGGGGTTGCTAGCCCCTACACCCAGTGCGCATCTGAGCAATGCGGTAAGGGTTACGTGCTAAACATGGTCTAAACTGAAAACATCAAGATGACTTATAACAGTTTGTGCTCAGGATGTAATGAGCAGCTTAACCACGGGCGGGGTGACCATGTATCACAGAAGGAACATGATTATGTAATATTTTCAGAAAGAGGGTATTCGCTTGATAATGATTGGCTGAAAATTTGTGAGCAAAATTTTGATGGCATCTCATGTATCACAGAGGGAACATGATTATGTAATATTTTCAGAAAGAGGGTATTCGCTTAATACTGTTTGGCTGAAAATTTGTGAGCAAAATTTTGATGGCATCTCATGTATCACAGAGGGAACATGATTATGTAATATTTTCAGAAAGAAGGTTTTCGCTTAATAAATGTTTGGCTGAAAATTTGTGAGCAACATTTTGATGGCATCTCATGTATTACAGAGGGAACATTGATTATGTAATCTTTTCAGAAAGAGGGTATTCGCTTAATACTGTTTGGCTGAAAATTTGTGAGCAAAATTTTGATGGCATCTCATGTATCACAGAGGGAACTTGATTAGGTAATATTTTCAGAAAGAGGGTATTCGCTTGATAATGTTTGGCTGACAATTTTATGTGCAAAAATGTTGATGGTACATATAGTCTGAAGGATCGATTTACAATCAAAATTGTTTAAGGAACACGCTGTAATTGTAACAACATAGTAGTAGACGCTATGTAAATTATTGTGTCGGCCATTATGAAATTCAAATTTAAGTAAGGAACAAAGGTGATACTATAAATATCAATTTTGAAGACTTTGAATAAAGGTCAAGCAAGAAAGGGATTGTTATAAACAGTGGCGGCACCAGCCTTACAGGGGTGAGAGAGTTCCTCTTTTTAGCTGATTTCCTCCTTTTTAAAATTTTTCTTATGCCAAAAAATTGGCCTTTTCTTATCTTTTCAGTCCATATTTGGCATTTTCCCCCAATTGTTCGCCGTTTTTCCTCTCTTTTTTTATTTGTGGCCTCTCACACCCTGAGCCTTATAATCTTTGGGGGCAGAAGGGGGTAAGATTTTTTGTTAGGGGGCATGAAAAAAAAATGATGCGCACATTTTTGTGCCATATTACGCTTAAATTGTCAAATTTGGTTTTATACAAACTAATTTGGTATGAAAATGCGCGCTTGCGCTCAAAATGTAGCTGTATGCTAAAATTGTCAACATTTGTTCTAAAGTTTCATGTGACTGTCAGACCTTTTAAGTCAAAACTCAGTATTAAGTTTTTCTTTTTTTAGCTACAATTATAGATTAGATTATGATTTGGTGCTCTACCATGTATACCAAAATGGAGGGGAAAAAAGAGTCGCGCATAATTTTGTGAAAGGTTCCCAAGTGCCTCGTATTGCAGTTTTTGTTTACTTAAGTGCAATAGCAGCGGTCATGAATATATCAATGAAAAAAACTGAAATGAGCGCGGCCTCATGAAAATGTCCAAAAGGTTGCAAGCGATGTGTCAACCATATTGCATCTACTAAAAGGTTTTGTGTGACTGTCAGACCTTTTAATCGGATTAATCAATGGCACTAAATGCATTATGTCTGACATATGCATGAATGGCTGTATTATATGATATTAGGGTTGGGATGAAATCTTAAAAATAGAATAGTCTTCAATTGTTTGTGGGGGGGGGGGGGGATTGGGGGAGGGGGGTGCAGGCTTGTGAATTGATGTGTGGTGGTTCTCTTTTTTGGGGTGCAGGCTGAATTGAGGGATGGACTCATTTTGTCAATATAAACAAGTTTAAAAATAAAAATAAAATAATAAAGGTCTACATTTTATTGTCATCGCAGCCAACCGGCTGAATTGTAACAACATAACAAATCAAATACATTAATAAACAATGCAACGTCCAGGCAGCAGCTAAATCAGCGCCAAGTTGCGACATAAACCAACATGAACAAACATACATAACCCCTTTATAGTAACCCCCTAATAGGCAATGTAGACGTAAGTGCCTTGCCCAAGGACACAAACACATTTGCACCAGCTGGCCTAGAACTCACAACCTTATAATTAGGAGACCGGCAACTATTCCACTGGACCACACGTGCTCTCATTTTGGGGGTATCGGGGTTAGGGTGGGGGACAGGCCTTCTGGAAAGGGGATGAGTGAATTGATGCATATCTGGAACCCTATGAGTAAACTATACACCAACTAATAACCTGTATACTTGATTATCTTCTTTTTTTCCAGGGACCCTTACATTTTGTTTTCGGGTGGTTTACCGTATGAGAAACAGGGCGCAACACCGAGCCTGACCATCATGCAAGGCAAGACCACCACCGTGTTAGAAATGGAACATCCCGTAATGGACTTCCTTTGCCTATGTGAAAATCCGTGGCCAAGTAGTAAGTATTCGCTAGAAACTAATTTTAATCCTTTAAAAATCCTGAATATTTACTTGAAACCTTTGCTGAGGACCGTGCCCCTTCAGTCACCTAGTGCGAGCCCCTGCGCAATGGACTAGGGCATGGACTCCCATGCTGAAGGACTCCAGTTCAAATCCCACCATTGGCATAGCCAGTTTCCCCGCACCATTCCAGAGTGGCAGGGTTGTTAAGGATAAGAATATATTATAACCCAAATTTTATAGCATAAGGTAGGGTATTTCAAAATTTCAACAAATTCAATACAAGACTCTTATTAGGCCAAGAAAAAGCAGAGATCTGTCTCACATACCCCAAGCGCATAAGTAGGTGGAGTCACTTTTGCCTCATAACCCTACGCGATGAGCCCAAATTTGGTGGGGTTTTTTAGTTTTTGAAGAAAAAAAATTGAAAAAAATTTGCTCAAAAAAGGCAAAAGAATTATTAAAAAGTTGCATATCGCATAGCTATTTTCCCAAATGTATGTAAGACAGATCTTTTTGTTTTGTTTTTGGCCTCATCTTTCAAAGGAGCAATATTTTGAATGTTTTATCACTGGAATACAAAAAGTCACGGGGATAGAATTTGGGCTTGATTTTCTTTTTTTACGCAGTGGTGTTTTTTTTGTCTACATTGGAGGTGAATCATAAACTCTTATGCTGATAACATACTATCCAGGTCGCCCTCGATGATGTAATTTACGTCATTTGATGTTCAATCGAAATGCAATCAAGTCAACGGCGACCTCACGCGACTTTCCAAAAGTTGCACCAGGTCGTTTGATCTGTCGAGTTGCTGTGGGTCATAGATAGAGGCGAAACATTTCTTCAAATTTCCTCATAGAATAGTACATAGTCTTCCAGTGTGGTACATGTGCAACATTTGGGGATAACTCACTTCTTTTTCTAAAGGAAGTATCTCTCGGGCCCCAAATTTGTCAGGGCTACTAAAGAGAAACACACGCAATGCAGCACATCAAGGGGGGGACTTTGCAGCTGTGTGTTTTTCAAGATATAGATGAAAACGGACGGGAAAAAATAAAGAAAGTAATAAGAGTTTAGGAGTCATTTTCACTTGTAAAATCTGAATGCCTTGATATTTTTTGATAAATGTGGTGTCATTCTAAAGCTTGAAAAAAGCTCTGAGAGCACATATAATAAATTCAAAATTGACTTCACCTGCAAAGTCCCCCCCCCCCTTGGACTTCCTTCTGTAACACAAAATTCAATTTTGATGGTTAAGCTCTTCGCATATTATGATAGTTGAATTGAATAAACGGTGAACAAATTTGATTCTAAGTATAGGTGTTGGTAAACTTAAATGCACAATTGGTAGATTTAAACAAATTTTCAAAAAAAGGTTCAAATTTGTCAAGAGAAAATCACAGATAAACATGTTTTGCGCAGAAAGCATATTTTGTGTGTGACAGCTGCTGACAATAGGACTCTGTGTGATCCAGGGACGGCCCAAAAACCTTCAAATCAAGACTACCCATAGACTGGTACGTTTGATTGTACTCTGGGTCTGTGTACAACAGATGTTGTTGTTTGGCCTAGCTATAATAATAACATGTTTCTCATTTTCTCTCTTGCTTCTTTTTTGTTTAGACTCTGCTAACGTTATTTTTTAATTTCATTTTTCGTAATTTTTTACCCATAATTTTGCCAGACATTTTTAAATGCCCACATATCTTCATGTATGTTTATATTCTGGTACATATTTTGAACAAATCATCTCGCTATAATTACTGTTAAATGTATTGGAACAGATCCTCCCCCTTTTTTTTAACTAAACAATTTTGACATTTTTGTATCGGGTGACAACCTATACTTGTCTGATTAACCATTCAAAAATATATCCTTTGGGCAACAAAAAACCACACCCTGTTCCACAGATTTTCAGGGTGGTCAGTTTGGTGTTGGGGTTTTCATCAATTTGTTCCACACATTTTCAAAAATATACAAAAATTTCAAAAATTTCAACCAAAAAAAAAAATCAAAATGTCAATACAAACATTTGAAACAGTTCAATACAAAAATTTCAACAATTTTCAACACTTTCAAAAAAATGTTTTAAAAAATGTGTAAAACCTTTTCTTCTTGGCCTTATGTCATATTGTGGGTTTACCAGACAGTAATGCATTCATGTTTGCCGCTACTGTAGACAAAAAAATGTCATTATTTAGAGAATAATTTTTAGTTCTTAGCTGTTTTGCTATGGTCTCATAATGTATAGGCTGTACCACATTCACAATGACAAAAGTATGGTTAGTTTATTGGTTATTTTGATTTTTTATTATAAAATCACGCTTTTTGTTAGATTTATCTTAATCAAAACAACAACAAATGTCCCCCTTTATGATTCGGTGAATCCAGCGAGTTGTTTATACCAACTTCCTGCTTCGAATAATCACGTTCTTTAAGCACTTTGTGTAGAGCCAGCCTGCTTGAACATCTTTAAGCAATTACCATATGCACTGAAGGTATAAACATTCGAATGAATTAAGCCCCGCCCAAAACTATATATTATTGGTTGGTCTCATAATAACTATATTGTATGTATCAGACAAAAATAAGCCCAAACCAATCAAATTGCCTGCTGACATCCAAAACCACACCCACAATATAAAAGAATAAGGCATAAAGAACAACCAAGTTTGTTTCCTGTAGGCCATAGACATTTAGTTTTTGAACAATTATTATTACCATGTTTTTTTAATTTTATTTGAAAATCCTGGAAAAAAACTTCAAATGCAATTTTAGCCCAAGATGCAAGCTTTTCTTTGTACAAAAATCAAGATGCTATAACAGTTTTTGAAGCTGTTGACAAATCGGTCTGTAGAGGTGTATGAACAGATAATTATTATTTAAAAAACACACACATTATTTGCAGTTAATTCCACTATCAATATGGGTAACCTGAAGTTGATTTGATGCTAAACCACTACTGCAAAATATAACACGATAAGGGGGCGGTCATTTCCTTTTGTAAGGGGATTAGGCGTAAAAAGAAAATGTCATTTATCGTTGTCATTTTGTTATGACCCCCCCCTCCCTAAACAAAAGTGATTAATTTTATGAGCCCCCTACCCAGATGTTGATTATTTTTATGACCCCCCCCCCCCCCCAACACACACACAAATCTACGGCCTAAATAATTAGGGTTATTGGGGAAGCTGTTGATGTGGAAGCCAACAAAATACGAGGGTGGCCAAGCCCAACTTTTGTTTTACACTGGTGAAAGATGTAAAACAAATGCACACAAAGCGTGCAATATTTTTGAGTATTTTAACTAACATTTTGCTTTGACCCCCCCTAATACAATGGTATTAATTTCAGTACCAACCCTATTTTCCGTGTAAAATAGCTATGACCGCCCCAGGATATTTGGGACACCCCCCCCCCCCCCCCCTACCGAAGAAAATGACAGCCCCCCTGAGCTTATTTTTTATTAATTAATACATGTATGTGAGTGGGTGGACACACATCTCGCTGCTGATAGATTTCATGACATTTGGCCAGGCTGTGTGCCAACTTTCCAATTCTCTTCTATGTGCAAATAATAAACTGTGGCGTACCTGACGTAAGGGTTGAGGATGCGGTCGGATATGAAATTGAAATATTACAAAATGTTGAGGGTGTTTATATAGCATGTTTCCGGTGCGCGCGGCATATCTTACGCACGGTATATCTGCGCGAACATGAAGCTTGATAGTAGTGGCTTGCCTATGCAGGATGGTAGGTTGACATACGGAGGGTCCCTGGATCGATTCCTTGTGGGGAAGCAGCGTTTTATTGGTTCACCTCTCCCCATTTTCGTTAAAAACCTTGGGGTGGCAAATCTTTGTAGGAGCTTTAACACTTTCCATGCAGCTATTTAGTATTAGTTATACCATAATTATACAAAACAGAATTTTCAGAAATCTTTCCCAATTTTCAAAGTCTATCTCATGGATTGATAAACCAATATAGGCATGTTTGTACTTATTTGAATGCATTTCTCATGGTGATTCCAAATATGGTAATGAAATTCAGTAATTTTGACATTTTTGAAACATTTTGTGAAATTTTGGAATGTCGTCTGCAGATGCCTGCTGCGTGGAAAGTGTTAACCTTCGAAAACTATATGCCATCACTTACAACATTGTTACTTTCTCTTGATGATACACCGTGTGGCTATGGATATATCACTTATTTAAAGGTAGATGTTCCGATTTTCAACTTGGAAGTTTTCTATTCTACATGAAAGGTTATCCTTAAAAAAGTCGTGTTCCAAAGTTTGAGTTGCATAGCTCTAATGGTTCTTATTTTAGACGCACAAGATGCTGTGAACTGTACCATTGAGTAGTACACAAACTATATCGGTGGTTACCACCATTCGCGGTAATTCAACGTTATTTGATCGATTTCTCCGTAATTATACCGATTTAGGCCGTCAAATTTCAGTATGATGATGAGAAAAATACGAGCTTTCATATGATATGAAAATCTCTGTATGTTTGAAATAATTCTGTGTTACGAAAATGTGATCGGGTCATCTACCTTTAACCAATCAAATAAATGTAAACATGATTGTATCCCTGATTAAGATTTGGATGAAACATTGAAATGCTGTATACTTTATTGGTTATTTAAATCAACATATCCAAGTAAATGACCAATCAGCAATACCATACAAACGTAGTTAAAGTTTACTCAGCCCCAAATTAGGCACACACAAAAAAGTTGACCTTAAAAGGTAGATGTTCTGATTGCTGGCCCGATTTTCAACTTGATGTTTTCTATTTTACATGAAAGGTCATCCTTAAAATTGTATCATTCCAAAGTTTGAGTTGCATAACTCCAATGGTTCTTATTTCAGAACCACAAGGTCACAAGAAATTTGAGTAGTACACAAACTGGCTGGTGGTTAACCACCTTTGGTAGTAATTCACCACATGTTTGCCTATAATTTCTAAATGGAACATTTATGGCCCCTAAGATTTTACAGACATAATGAGAAAAATATGGGGATTCTTCTGATATCAAAATATCTTGATGTGAAAAAAAAATCATAGTCAAAATAAAGTGATCAGAAAATACACCTTTAAGTGCCAACACCTGGGTTGGGGGCAGATTTCCATTATGGTTTGATTCAGTTCTCTGATGGGGTTTCTTTACAGAAAATACAGTAAAAGTAGATTTGTGAGTCCAGGAAAGTCTTTCCTGATTATTATAATAAGTCAAACTTCATTATAAGAGAGAGAAAAATATGTGTTAAAATTTGAAGAAGAGTACATAGTATTGCTGTAAGTATAGTATCACATCATAAGCTGTTTTGAATGAGAGAAACAATTATTGCAGCTTGTGTGTATTATCTGTACATTTAGGCCATAATAAAATATTATGATGCGTTTCCCTGCACCCAATTGAAAATAAGGAAATTGTTGAAACGGTTTTTTATTACACCCCCCCCCCCCAAAAAAAAATGCTGGTAGGATTATCCACCAGTTCCTTAAGTGCTTAAAATGTCAAAAGATTACGTTTATTAAAGTAAATTTCTGTATTTAAGGAAGGAAAGCTTAGCAAATAAATCGCTATTTTAAAATTTCTTCAAACATTGACAGTTCCAAACATGTTCTTGATTAATAATGACATACCCATTACCAACTTTCAATTTTTTTTAAATATGCTTCTGAAAAAGTCAAAAATTAAGCAAGAAAATAATGACAGTGTACATGATTGATTACTTTACGCTACTAACACACAAGTTTTGTTATTTTGTTTTCGTAAAGTGTGCCTTTGGGCACTCGCATGGTGAGAGCGGAATCAGACAAGTGGGGTTTTGCTGCATAAAAGTATATATTATGGGCATAGATAGATAGATATACTGTGTGTTGTGGGAATACTGCCAGATGGGGGTTGTTAGAAAAAAAGCAAAAACAAAATAAACAAGGTTGCTTTCGTGTAGGGCCATAGCAGGGCAATGTTATGTATGCTGCTTATCAACAAATGTGCTACTGCATATATGGGGTTGTTAGAAAAAAAAGCAAAACAAAATAAACGAGGTGGCTTTCGTGTAGGGCCATAGCAGGGCGATGTTATGCATGCTGCTTATCAACAAATGTGCTACTGTATAAGGGAAAATGTTTGAGCTAGATTAACCCTAACTAACGCTCCTAGACACTACAAAACCTGACAGTGCTACAATCTTGTACCCCGCGATCGCCCTGTCAATCTTGTACCATGCTCCGCCAGGCGTTCAACTTATGGACAGAAAAAAAAAGTTGAACCTGACTGTATATCTCAGTCGGTAGAGCATCAGATTTGTACGCATGCAGCCTGGGTTCAATCCCCAGCACATGCAGAGATTGATTGAATCAGATTGAATGAAAGTGTTGCACCACTATGTCTCACTGCATGACCAGTCATATTGTGCAGAGAGGTTCGAACTACTTATATATAATGTTATGAAATAGTCCCATTCAATGCAGTACCAGTTTGAGGCTCTCCTCGCAAATGGAGGACCCTGCAAAGAGCGAATTCCAAATGACAGTCTCTTAGCCAATGGAATTTATGTAGACTGCCCCTTTTCTACACACTATAGTTTGATCAGTTCAAAATTGGTGAAGCCGCCTTACAGCAGCGAATGGATATAGAGGGACATGGGTGAGCATGAGGCAACACAACTGTGCATCATATGTGTTATGCGTGCATGCATACAAAACTGTGTGCGTGTGGCCATAGTTATGCGAACGTCCTGGATTACTTAAGCACGCGGAGAGATGAGAACCAAATATTTCTCGCCAATTTGGAACTGATTTAACTATAGAAAGTCTATTGCACAGACATTGTGCATTCAATGATCTGTAAAGGTTGTTTGATGCTGTTGAGGTGGAGAACTTGATTATTTTTATTTGATTTTGTCTTCTTATCTTTTCAGATCCTCAAGAGCCATATGCTGTAGTGGTGCTCCTGGAGAGTGATCTAGTTGTAGTAGATCTCACGTCACAAGGGTATGTATACCCCTATAACATTTTAATGTTGTGGGAATACCGCCACACACACCCCCCCCCCCCCCCCCCCCCCCCCCCACACACTTAAATGTGTGTGGGGGAGGGAGGTCGCTCAAATCAAAAGTTATACCCATAACCGGTTCTACCTCCATGTATGGGAATCACGAAACTAGTCTAGTGTGAAAACTTCATTCTGGGATTATAAGCTTTATTCAGTATAATCCCTCAATGAAGTCTTTACCCTAGACTAACTCTGTCTCCCTTACATGAAGGTAATACCCCATAACCGCACATTAAAAATAACATTGAAAAATGTGAGTACTTTGTTCTGAATTAGGGAATTAGGGATCAATTTTTAGTTTAACATTAAGGGTCTCATTTTCAAAACCCCTCAATCAACGCAATATACAGTCGGATTTCCTGGGTATAAACGACACAAATTTTCATGCATTCCATTAATAGAATGAATAATGTTTGTAACAGATATGTTACGACATTTAGGGGTAAATGATGGTGGTTAATGCATAATGCTATTCTTTCAAAACCTTGAATCTCCATCCAGACCTTCAGCATGTATAAAGTAATACTTCCTATGTATGACTTTTAGACGGTCTGCTCTAAACATTTTTAAGTGACAAAAGCACATCTATCAAAACCTTGTAGGTTCTCTTGTCCCAAAACATGTATAAAGCAACTCTTCCTATGCATATCCGTTGGCAGTTTTACTTTATAAATGCTGATGGGCCGGAAAGAATAGCGACGAATGAAATGAGTACAGTTACACCGTTTTCACATCTATCAAAACCTTGTAAGTTCTCTTGTCCCGGAACATATATAAAGCAACTCTTCCTATGCATAACTGTTGGCAGTTTTTACTTTATACATGCTGATGGGCCAGACAGAATAGTGACGAATGAAATGAGTACAATGACACTGTTTTCCTGATATAAACCCTTTATCTTTCTCTTTTCGTTCCTGCCTTTCAGGTATCCATGTTTTGAGAACCCGTATCCAATGGATCTCCACGAGTCCCCCATCACCTGCGTGCAATATTATGCTGACTGTCCCGCCGATCTCATCCCACATCTGTACTCAGCGGGTTCCAATAACCTCAATCGCAAAAAGGCTGCTTTCAGTAAAAAGGTCAGTCACAGGGTTCAAGCCAGGACCATTTTAGAACCGGGTAAATTTACTGACGGCGAACGGAGAAAATGTAGCGAACGAAGTGCAGTGGATCATGGCATGGGATCCAGAGGCCTTCTTAATGTCTTTTTAGGGTTTTTTAATGCACTTTGAGGGTTCCTGCCACATAATTTCTTGTTTTATGAGGCAGTTTAATGATTTTATCCACAAATTGTAAAAAAGAAATTGTAAAAAAAAAATTGTAAAAAAGAAAAGAAAATTGTTTAGAGTGCCGGGCGGCAAGCCCAATTCCGGGCCCAGCGCCGGGCGGGCTAGCCCAGTGGTGGGCGGGCCCGCCCGGTGCCACCCGGCCTAGCTAGAACCCTGGTCAATCAAGTCACGAATCTAGCTAGTCCAAGCCACTCTTGACTTTGACTAAAGCCCTGAACATACTCCTCAACGCTTGACTGCTGATCGCAAGCGTTGTCACAATACGCTTGTCACAAAATCGTGCAACGGAGAAAATGTAGCGAACGAAGTGCAGTGGATCATGGCATGGGATCCAGAGGCCTTCTTAATGTCTTTTTAGGGTTTTTTAATGCACTTTGAGGGTTCCTGCCACATAATTTCTTGTTTTATGAGGCAGTTTAATGATTTTATCCACAAATTGTAAAAAAAAAATTGTAAAAAAAAAAAAAAAAATTGTTTAGAGTGCCGGGCGGACAGCCCAATTCCGGGCCCAGCGCCGGGCGGGCTAGCCCAGTGGTGGGCGGGCCCGCCCGGTGCCGCCCGGCCTAGCTAGAACCCTGGTCAATCAAGTCACGAATCTAGCTAGTCCAAGCCACTCTTGACTTTGACTGAAGTCCTGAACATACTCCTCAACGCTTGACCGCTGCAGGCAAGCGTTGTCAACGCTACGCTTGTCACAAAATGTACCAACTCTCTGCCGCTCACCGGTGATCAACGCTGATCGCTAGTGTTGGTCAACGCTCTACCCTATGCTTTCAAGCTGTGGACGGGGCCTGGGTTTTTGCGGAGAGCAGATGACCGAACCATGACAAATACCTCCCAAAACGCTGTAAATTTTGATTTCTAGCACATCACATGTATCGATTTTGTGAAAAACTTGCTTATGCCTACTATTAAAATTAACCTTGGCATGCACAATATTATTCCATCAGCAAAAAGAGTTTTATTGGCCTATTTACACCAATTACATGCCATATTTTATGAATGGGAGTTCAAGAAAACTTGTATGTAACATCAAAAGTCAGGCAAAGTGTTCCGCCAACTGATTGGTCCATGGACAATATCAACGCTAACAAATTGATTCGATTTCAATCTCAGCGTTTGCTGCTTTCCCCCAAAGTGTAGACTAATTGAATTATCGGAAAACGCTTTTCTGATCAAGCGTTGTTTTGCCATGTTCGTGAGCGGTGTTGCGCATGTGTGGAAGCGCAAGCGTTGGGGCGTTTGTGGAGTATATTCAGCGCTTAAATCAAAGTCAGAGAAATGGCCTATTTACACCAATTAGATGCCATATTTTATGAATGGGAGTTCGAGAAAACTTGTATGTGACGTCAAAAGTCAGAAAAAGTGTTCCGCCGACTGATTCGTCCATGGACAGTGTCAACGCTTCCAAGTTGATTTGATTTCTATCTTAGCGTTGGCCTCGGCGTTCGTCGCTTTCCCCAAAGCGTAGACTGATCGAATTATTGGAAAACAATCAAGCGTTGTTTTGCCATGTTCGTGAGCAGTGTTGCGCATGTGTGAAAGCGCAAGCGTTGGTGGAGTATGTTCAGCGCTTAGATCAAAGTCCGAGATTTTAGTTACATTCTGTTGATCAAAAACATTTACAGAGCCAAATTTTTTTCTGAAAAAACTATGTGTCATACAATAAAGAATAAAGGTATTGTTTTAGACCTTACCCGAGTTATGTCTGACATAAATGCGGGCGGTAGTATTATTTTAAGTAGAACAACTCCGCCATTTTACGCACAAAATACTACTACAGAACGCATTTATGTCAGACAATATAACACAGGTACGGTCTAAAAACAATACCTTTATTCTCATTCTTAAACAGTCATATACTTTAGACATATATTTAATCAAATGTGTTCCTTTAATTGCCCACAATCACATATGTCAAATTTCTACACTTGTTATAGTATCGAATAACCCACAAACATTCCATCCAATCCTGTGCGGTGTAATGTGCCACATAAGCAAGCACAGTAGACGCACTGAAGAAATGCAAGTTATGGAACAAAACTATGGTTACCACGCACTGCGCGAGGGTGGTCATGCTGATTAGTGTACTCCGTGTTAAAGGCATATTATGTGATCTTTATAGAGGTGAAAATAAACTGTCCTGCTAGCAGGACAGTTTATGAATTTATGAAAGTTTATGAATTAATGAATGTTTGAATTATGTAAATAAGGTTGAAATAGTTAATTTTATTTGCTGATAAACAAATTTACCACTTAATTCAAACATTTATATGAGACAACTTAACATGGCACGGCGTACATTAATTAGCGTGACCCCCTCACGCAGTTGTCTCATATAAATGTCGTTGATTTCTCTGAGAACCACTGAGAATTGCTTAAACATTCTCAGCTAATTAAGAATGAATATTTGTATTATTGCTTCTTTCTACTACAATCTTTTCACAGAATTGGCCTGTTAAAGGGGGTGGCTGGGGAACAGGAGGAAGCAGTGATCAAGAAATTATCATAACTGGGTAAGATGTTCTGTAAATCTCTCCCTGTCCCACTAGAAAGGCTGACGGAAAAACCACCTATTTTATGGGCTTGACCGCCCCATTTTCATTTAATTTGTAGATTTTTTATTTGTAATTTAAATTTTTAAGACAATTTTTAGAATTGTTAATCCGTGAAAATGTACTGAAATTTAAAGACAAATATTGTTTTAATGGAAAGACAAAGAAAATAAAAAATTAGATTGAAAAATTAAAACTAAAACTCTCAACCGAGTCCACCCATAGAACAGCATTTGTTGCTACCAGCTATGGGATGGTTTCTCGTACTTGTAATATCTGTATTGTTCTCTACCTTAACTCTTTCCATGCGGTAGGCATCTGCAGACGACAGTTCCAAAATGTCACTAAATGTTTTAAAAATGTCAAAATTATTGAATTTCATCATCATATTTGGAATCACCATGAGAAATGCATTAAAATAAATACAAACATGTCTAGTATTAGTTCTGTAATTCTTGAGATAGACTTTGAAAGTTCCAAAAGGATTCTGGAAAAATCTGTTTTGTATATTGTAAAACCAATAGACACGTGGAAAGTATTAACTACCTTCAATTAATATCTGTAATTTTACTGTGTAGGTTTTGACTTGTCTTGATTCATCTGGTTTTGTATGAAATCGGGTGATCCTAACATACAACAAACATGAATGTTTGAAGAATAACTGTATAATGCACACATACACCATCTTTACTAGTGAAAATAATCAATAGTCTGTTCATAGAAGATGGATTTTCTAGGATATAATCACTGCGCAGGGACTTCTGGTCGGTGGTGTATAATTATTCTAAAAGTGGTTACGCACATATTTGTAATATGTATAAATTTAGTATTTAACTTGGAGAGATAAAATGTCTTTGGCATATACTAAAGCTCATATATTATACAGCTATTTCAAAATGGTGGCACTTGTAAAGCAGGTGTTTTTATATACCTCTATGGGGGAGGGGGCAGGGGGAAGGGGGGGGGGGTGGTGCGGTACAAAGCAACTGTTCTTCTAAAGGATAAAACCTTAAGTAAGTATTTTTGCTTTGTATGGTTTTTTAATCTCATATAAGTTTCTTAAATTGTCGACGATGTTTTATTTATTTATGATTAAACAAAATTATGACGGTCTCCCAGTAAGTTCTATCTCCTCCCTCGCAACTTACTAATATAAATGTCAGCCCAGTGACAGGTGTGTGTCATGATTGTAACTTAGATTGTAAATAATTATTGATATCTGTTTCCTTTATGCTCTTATGATGCGGTCAAAGCTAGAGAGAGATTTTCTGTACTGCGAGAAACAAAAAATACCCTCGAAATAAATGGGTTTCTTTTTCTGTGATCTCTGTTTGGTATGATTAAAATGCAAACAGATTCTAAAATTTCAGAAATTCAAGCAAATTCTAAATTCTTAAAGTTTCAAACATTTTCAACAGTTTGAAAGACAAATCTCTGAAATTCAATATATTATGAGTCAGTTCAGCCAGTAGAAGATTTTTTCTCCATGGTCCAAAGCAGAAACTTGTTTCCAACACTGAAATGGGTTATAAATCCATATAAAAAACATACATTATTCAAAACTATATGAAGCAATACTTTTTCGAAATGTGTGAAATATTATCTCGCTTAAAAGGGGTTACACGTCCTTCCAGATATTTTCACAAATACATCAATTTAGTTTCTACGTCATGTTTCAGTTTCATGGAAAAAAAGGTCTGTGACATTTACTACTCCATCTCATATATACAAGACTGCAGTGATATACTGTGACAGTTTTCATGTATGCAAATCCCTTAGTGACTCGGTGAATGATTTAGCTGATACCAGCGTAGTAAATTATACTGCAGCCAACGTAAACTGTAAAATAGTTATTTTTCGCGCGATGAAATGTCCGCGCTATGCCGATTTTCAGCCATTAAGGTTGTTTTTAAATTTGCGATTTGAAAGTTCATTACATAGACTTGTACAGAAAATAAATATGTTTGCGTGTTTTTATTTTCGCGGTAGCTGCTTGGAGCACGAAAAGCGCGAAAATTAATGTAGCGCCAAAAATGCCTCGTTTACAGTATACTGCAGCCAGCACGTAGTCCCGATATGATATAATATATCAACACCTTTGCAAGCACAGTGAATATTGCTATTGGTAATGGCACGTAAAAATTCCTAAATTTCAGAGAATGTTTCAAAAATGTTATTATTGAATTTCATCACCATATTTGGATCATCATGAGAAATGCATTAAAATAAGTACAAACATGCCTAGTATTGGCTCAGTAATTCTTGAGATAAGACTTTGAAAGTTTGGAAAGTTTTCTGAATAATCTGTTTTGTAAATGGTAAAACTAAAAGTTTCTGGCAAATAAGATTTTGGACTAAAAGAGGATTCGATTTTGGCAAACAATTGACAGATTTCTTGGAGATTGGGGAGGTGGTGGTGGTGGGGTTTTGGGGGGGGATCTTTTTATGACAAAAAGATGCACATTTCTGATAAAAAGCCCAGATTTCTTGTGAAAAGGCTCAGATTTCTTGGAAATAATTACTACCTTTCTGACACAAATAGTTGAGATTTCTTTCTTTCAAAGTTTGTTTTTCAAAGAATTTTCTTTTGGATCGAACAATTTTCTTTTAAATTTGACCAACTTGGCGAAATGGTATTTACAGCCTAAATTATTATTAGACACATATAATGACATTTTCTCTTGTTATATATTCCCTCATGTCATGTAACTACCAGGCTAAATGATAACCAATAATATAAAGAAGGGGTTTTAAAAATATGTGCTTACCAATAAATATCTTAACACTTTCGATGCGGCAAAAATGTCAGAATAATTGAATTTTGTCACCATAAGTATAAATGTATAGTAAAAGTATAAATATGCCTAGTATTGTTTCAGTAATTCTTGAGATTAGACTTTGAAAGTTAAGAAAGTTTTCTTAAAAATCTGTTTTGTATGGTAAAACTAATAGCCGAACAGAAAGTGTTAATTTTCTTTGCTTGGAGAAGAATAATCAACAATGGAGAGTTTTTGTTGTGTTTAGGCATACAGGGTCCAGGGTGGTTTTATTTAGAGCTCAAATTATTATTACAGGTATATATGACATTTTCTCCTGTCATATTCCCTCATGTCATACGTTCACCAGGCTTAAATAATGATAACCAATTATATAAAGGATGGGTTCAAAATTATGTGTATACCAATAAATATCTTAATGCGTAAATATGAATTGCTGATGCAGATATTGTGTAATTCATTAGACCCTAATCCCTAGCTAACATGCCCAGTATATATACAGCGCTCAAAAAGTAACTTACCAGATAATAAATATGCTCATAAGGCGAGAAAAGCAAACAAACCTGTTTTTGCATTTTTCATGAATGATTTTTAGCATTGTTTAATTTGTCTTCTTCTCAAATCATGTAAAATCAGCCGGTTTTTTGGCGAAAATCTGTGAACATTTTTTTTCTCACAATTTTGTTTAAAGAAAATCTGATTTATGCATTTTTGGGTGACAACAAATAAAATGACCGACCCTACTTGACAGGTCCGTCCACCCGTAAACAGGGTTCTTCTTTTTCGTCACCTAACTCTAAAACTAAAAGTTCTAACTTACACATATTGATTTATGAAATCATCATGTAGGAATCCTGATTTGAGATATATGCTAAATCGTTTGACAAGTAAGAAGCTGCGGCAAAAAGACTGATACAAAGTACAATTTTATTTTGTGCACATGGGTTTCATTCGAGAAACATTCCTGATCCTGTTTACCAATAATCTACCTTTGTGTTGAAAAAAACAAGTGCAAAAATGAAAAACATACTTTGTGTTGGTCTTTGACAAATAACTTAAGTAATAGTAAACCATTCTTCACATACAATATCTCAAATTGAAGAGGAGAAATTACTCAATAATTTGTTTACTAAAGCTTGAGCTATAGTTTTAAGAGTGATGAGCATAGATATTACCGGGTACATAGCTTTTTTGAGCAGTGTATATTCCTGTAACCCTAATTATTATTACACACATTTATGACATTTTCACCTGCCATATTTAATCATGTCTCATGTTCACTGAGCCATTGATAACGGCAGTAATATAGTTTAACCCCATGAGAACGAATGTACCATTGGTTAAAAACGTGGATGCATAATTTCATTGGACCAATCAGATCCATTGTAAGACTAACTGTATCCCTGTTTAAGATTAGGATGATACAGATTCTGTATTGTGATTTTTGATTGGTTATTCAAATAAGCATATCATGTAATTGACCAATCAGAAATACTGTAATAAAACAGGGCAGCTAGGTAGAGCTCAGTGGGTTAAACGGCTGCAAAAAAGTGCATATCAATAATATCGCAATCTCTGCCAGTGATTTACATCTGGATTATACTTTACTACGATGTCGTCTGGTGGCCTACTTATTATACAAAGACCTATATATATAAATACATATTTGTCTTAATTTCCGTAGCGGAATCTTAAGATTATTGCAAGCTTGTTTCACATGGTGAGATTGTTAGACTAGGAAAAAATATTTGGAGCCTTGCTAATTTATAGTCATGTCTGGTACTGGAATGGTAGAGTTGTTTTGGAGTCCTGGCAATTGTTGTACATATTGTTAAATTTGCAAGTTTCTTTTCTTAACACTTTCCACGTGGCTATTGGTTTTTTCAGAAACCTTTCCCAATTTTCAAAGTCTATCTCAAGGATTACTGAACCAATACGAGGCATGTTTGTACTTATTTCAATGTATTTCACATGGTGATTCCAAATATGGTTATGAAATTTAACAATTTTGACATTTTTTAAACAGTTTGAGACATGCCTGCCGCATGGAAAGTATTAAACCGTAACCCACCTGAGCACTATCTGCCTATCTAACAGAATTTTTAATTGGTTGATTATTACAATCTTTTACCAGTGATTTACACCTGGAGTATTTACTATGATTGTGTCTGGTGCCCTACTTATTATACAAAGACCTAAACATACATAGGCCTATATCCAAGCTCACATTTGTCTTAATTTCCGTTGCGGAATCTTAGGATTATTGCGAGCTTGAAATTGTTTGCTGGGAAAAAATGTTTGGAGCCTTCAAAATTGTAGTCATGTCTGGTACTGGATGGCAGAGTTGTTTTAAAAGTCCTGACAATGTTGGTACATATTGTTAAATTTGCAAGTTATTTTAATTGGTAAACCTTATTGTTTAAGGCTACTAGAGCCCTGCAAAGATGACAATTGAAGCTAGAAAGGTATAACTGTCTTTGATTACCATGGTTCTTGCACATATTTCGATGCAAACAATTTAGTGCAACTATTTAAAATCCACTAGAATGTGAATGATGAAGTGGAAAAGGTATGTTTTGTAGTAAAAGTTTATGGGTTATGTATGATATTATGTCAATGTTTGATTTGACTTTTTCTGAATCCTTACAAGTGTAAGTTCATACATGTAATATGATTGTAAAAATGTACTAATCCCAGTTTTTATCAAAATTGAGGGCGCAGCCTCCAACATATAGCGCAGCACTATATTTTTGGCTATTGCTAAACCATACTTAAGTTTTATAATAACACTGGGTCAGAACACTTTTTATTTATGTTTGTTACATCAGCTGTTTTGATTTTTAAAAATGAAATATTTGCATACTGTTTTTTAACCTCTTTACAGGCATGCGGATGGCACAATCAAGTTTTGGGATGCGTCGCAAGGTAAATATAACATACTTATATGTTGAGAAACAGAAATATCATGTTAATAACCAATAATGTTTCAATACATTTTGAATAGATTTAAATATTATGTATAATAATGCAGTGGTTTCTATTCAAAAGTTTCAATTACAAAAAAAGATTATATGAAAACCTGCTAGATGGTTTCTTCTTTGAATTTAGACCAAAATAGTGAAATCTCTGAGAAAAAATCTTTTAAAGCTGGTCTACCACTTTGGTAATTCACCACAGACGAACCGGTCATACACGTTTACTTGAATTAACTAGGAGAAATTGTAACCTTGTTAAATTCCCAAGAGAACTGGATGTTGCTAGTAACCCCGAGTGATAGCTCGCCTTTAAGATCAAAATACTTGTCTCATTATTAAAATGTGTGATTAAAGAAAAATTCATGGTAACCATTTCTTCTTGTTATTATCTCTCCCTATCCCTATCATAGTCATGCTGCAAGTACTGTACAAATTAAAAACCGCCAAAGTGTTCGAGAGGACAAAACAGGCCAAGAGCCTCGACGGCGACGAGGAGCCGTTTGCAATACAGCTAGTACGGATGTGCGCCGACAGCCGACTGCTGGCAGTGGCCGGGGCTAGTGGCCATGTCTTGCTCTATAGATTCAGTAGGGTAGATACAAATAAAGAGTTGGAGGTATGTTATCTTTGTTCACTTATTGTTATGATTATAGGTCAATAAATGTGTATGTGTTGTATCGAAAAACATTAGACAAATCAATGCACAAGCGCTGATGTTGATGTGTGAATAATGTCATGACCCCGCAGAGGAGTGCTATTGTGAGCATATTAACATTTGCGAAAAAGCATTGATTTTTCAAATTTTTCAAGGAAAATATATGCCATGTATTGACCTGATTCATACATGACTCTATACAAATTAAAATTCACAATTTCAGCATAATTTTGATATATCTATGTAATAAAGAATAAAACATGTTAACAAGTTTGCTAACACTCACAGTGTGAATCGGCGAACCTGCGATTCCTGAATAACAAAACAAAGCGTGTTGTGCGCGGATTTAAACGACGCACACACGGAGTGCATCAGACATTTTCAATGCACTCCACATATTTTAGTTTCTTGCTCTCTGATTGGTTGGACACTACTAAGAGTGTATGAATTGTGGTATAATTTGGTGGCTATTTTTGTTCTATATTGGGGCACCCAACTGCTGGAAGTGGCCATATCTTGTTATATAGAATTAGGGTTAATACAGTTATGCAGGTATATGCACTAAGCTTATAGGGAAATTAATAATAATAATCTGATAATTGTGGTCATTTAGTGGCCATTGTGTCTCTTTGGGCAGCTAAACTGCTCATAATGGTTAGGGCTATAGTGGCAATAGGTTGCTGTACCAATGAGTCTATAATTGACTCACTAGGAAGATACTAATACAGAGTTTCATGTATGCGCTCTAAGCTTAGGCAATCAAAATTGTTGTGTTTTCCTCAGCACCCGACCCTAAAATCTCAAAAATCAGGGTCGCAATTTATTTTTAAAAAGAATTAAGATTTAAAATTTATCCAATTTGTCAAAATATTACTTTTTTCTGCTTGAAATGAATAAGTTAGCTTGAATAGATTGCTTTTAAACTATTAAAGGTATATTATGTGATCTTTCCAGGGAACGCCCTCAACATCGAAAAAAAATAGAAAGCAGATTTTCTTGCAGATTTACATTTCTGATCATAAATCATGCATACATTCCAAGTTACAGGGCGATACGATTCTTAATTACTTCAAAATCATGGTTTTAGAGTGAAAATAAACTGTCGGAATCCCGACAGTTGATATTTTTCACTCTAAATTCACTCTAAAATCATGATTTTGAGGTAATTAGGAATCGTATCGCTCTGTAACTTGGAATGTATGTATGATTTATGATCGGAAATGTAAATCTGCAAAAAAATCTACTTTCTAAAAATAATAATGAATAGAGGGCGCTCTCTGGAAAAGATCACATAATATGCCTTTAACATGCAAAAAACATTAGTCACATTGACATTTACCAATTTTGTCTTGTCATGAACTGTCAGTAACGTTTATTGGCTTTATTGGGAAGTTCATATTATGGTACAATTTTGTTGGACATGTCTATTAAACAGCCGGCAGTGGACTGAGCTAATGGCGATGATTTGTTCTTTAGATTCCGTAAGGTACATGTAAACAAATGCACAGTTGAAGGTATATGTTCTTAGCTTATAAGTAGGCATAGCACAATGCACACACACAGAGTCTGCCACTGGGAGTATAACACCAGTGAACAACAACATGTGAAGAGCTGTGTTGCATAAAGGCCTACATCCACTTCTACCTGTTACTCATTTTGCATTATTGAATGGATGGCTTTTCACAATGTGGAATGTTGTTTGTATTGTTGCCTCAATTGGCGTGCATGGATGAACTAATCCAAGTCATGAAGACAGCCATGGAATATTTGGATTAATTAATCATGCAAAATGAGTAACATGTAGGAGTGGTCTGTAAGCCCTTATTCAAAACAATCTGTTCATATAATGTATGCAGCTCCACTTTGAAAAACACCCCTATATAAAATTAATTATCCTCACAGTAGGCACTACATGTAGGGCAGTGAACTTGCCATATATGGGTAGTCATGACCTTGGACTATATAACCTTGATCCAGGTATAAATACTTATCATCCGGTTTTTTAGTTATCACTGTTTTTACCAATTTTCGAAATTTGCTCTGAACTTGAATATATTGGGCCAATTTAAATAAACCTAACCTGAGATATTGTACTAAACACTTCAATCCATTTAGTGATATGCTCAGATTTTGCATCCTTTGAGTGCCTACTGTGAGGAAAAGACTGATAATTTAAATATGGGTATTTAAGAAATGGAAAAGCTTGTTTAATTTCTAAATCCATCAATATTTGTCAATCAAATTGGGTATACATGTTATATATCTATTACCGATCACTCTTATGATGGGAAAAAAATTGTCGGACATTGCTCATTTGCATATTAATGACTTGAATAGATAATTAGCTAATTTGCATATTTAATGAGCTTATGAAACTAAATTATAGTTTAAAAGATTGGGTATCGTACAGTTAGCCATAATACCAAGTTTGATTGCAATACACCATTCACATCTGGATTTATAACATTTACGCATATTAATTAGCTGGACTTAGTCACTTTTTTGATTGCGGTCAGTAAAACTGGGCAAAATTGACCAATTTCACTAGCTTATTTTAGCTTAATGCAATATAATTTTACCATATTTTTTAATTTAACATGGTATATAGATATTCAATTGTTAAAGAAATATGTGTAAATGGTGTTTTGAATGTTACATTATTAACAAATTGAGCTCTTTAAATCCTGATAAATTATATTTGTGGGCATTGTTACTGTTTTTGGCAGGTTTTCGGCCATTTTCCGAGTATCTCAAAACACCGTACCACAAGAATGCATTGACCGATTGTCATAATTCTTTTAGGAAAATAAATCTTTCATTGCAATCTTTCATTTGAATCCAATTTTGTTACTACTACATGTATAGTTTTGTATATTTGCGTTTCTGTTTTATTTGTTATAGCGCATAGGGACTTAATTGTGTTATGCGCTCAATAAGCATGGTTTTATTATTATTATTATTATTATGTCTCAATCATTTGAATGTTATGAGTGCTATGCCTATTATAAGCTATTTCACAATAGCTATAATGTTGTCATTTGCTGGCCATTTTGATCAATTAAAGCCAACGTAATTTAAGTTGGACAAAATGGTTTGAGACAATCATACTTGCATTAAAAGTTCTAGCAAATAAAAGGTTGCTCTTGGAATTTGCTGCTAGATTACCATAACTAATCATGTTGTGAATTGTATTCCTTATACCATTTAACGCTGAAGCATTCCAGGAGCAATTTTAATCTTTTAATGTTTTGGCCTTTATTTAAATGTGCTGTGCCCATAGATTTAAAAAGGAGATCCAGTACACCGCCGCCATTTTGTTTCCACCATGGAGACAAATTTGGAGGTATGTCGGTATTTTTCTGAAAATGTGCATGAGCTTCTGAAAAGCGTCGCCGCTTCCCGCGAAATTTCTAACCTGCCAATGTGGAGAGCGATATATGGCTCCGGTACGCGTACGTGGCAGACTTCGTTATTTTCCGTTTAGTTCCGGAAAAATGCGGACATACCTCAAAATTTCTCCCCGTGGTGGAAATTCAAAATGGCGTTACACGTAAAAAGATAGGGCAATCAATTTCGTACTGAATCTCCTTTATAAATCTGTGGCTGTGCCTCAACTCACCAATTGCTACCAGCATAGACAGACCAGTAAATGTCTTTTTCATAATGTTTTTCCCCCCATCGAATTGCAGGTATTGGAGATTGCCATCGTCTACGAGCCAGATGAACCTGACACACCCGAAATGGAAGCTCCCCCTCCGCCCCCACCCACACCCCTAAAACGCAATACCAGCACTGTCAGCTCAAGGAGTGTAGACAGTGCTAGTCTACCCTCTACTCCAAGAGATCGGGAAGGATCCACTCAGCCAGTGGGTAGTACCAGCTCTGGTGAGGGGGTTAAGGACAACGTGCCCAATTTGAGAGTCAAGGGGGGCTCGCACAAGAGAGCGTCTGGATTCCAACCCGATCTATGCTGCCAGCTGTTGTGGGTGGACGGCGAGGCGCCCTCAATGATTACGTGTTTAGAAATAAATTCCTGCTACGGCCTGTGAGTATTCACGATCGGCATGATGTCACATGTTGCGCTCACTTTAATCCGGTCAGTCGGACTGGTTGGTCCAATAAGTCGGCTGGTTGGTCCAATAAGTCGGACTAGTTGGTCCAATAAGTCTGCCTGGTTGGTCCAATAAGTCTGCCTGGTTGGTCCAATAAGTCTGCCTGGTTGGTCCAATAAGTCTGCCTGGTTGGTCCAATAAGTCTGCCTGGTTGGTCCAATAAGTCAGACTGGTTGGTCCAATAAGTTGGACTGGTTAGTCCAATAAGTCTGACTGCTGGGTCCAATAAGTCTGCCTGGTTGGTCCAATAAGTCTGCCTGGTTGGTCCAATAAGTCGGACTGGTTGGTCCAATAAGTCTGCCTGGTTGGTCCAATAAGTCAGACTGGTTGGTCCAATAAGTTGGACTGGTTAGTCCAATAAGTCTGACTGCTGGGTCCAATAAGTCGGACTGGTTGGTCCAATAAGTCGAACTGGTTGGTCCAATAAGTTGGACTGGTTAGTCCAATAAGTCTGACTGGTTGGTCCAATAAGTCGGACTGGTTGGTCCAATAAGTCTGCCTGGTTGGTCCAATAAGTCTGACTGGTTGGTCCAATAAGTCGGACTGGTTGGTCCAATAAGTTGGACTGGTTAGTCCAATAAGTCTGACTGGTTGGTCCAATAAGTCTTTTTCAAAGAATGTTTGACACAAAAGGATGGCAGTATTCCATTTGGCAAATACAAACAGAGAGGGTGCACTTTGGATTGGGTAAAACCTGTGAATTTCAAAGAATGTATAGACAGTGTGTAATGTTTTCCATACCTCTAAAAGGCTAATGAACTTCTATCTGGGATCAAAGGGGGAAAGGTTAAATTAAAGCCAAAACCAAAAATGAAATGGTCTATGGGTTAGCCCGACCCATACTTTTTTAATTCAAGGTTTTTTGAGATTTTTATTTTAAATTCAGTTAAATGCCTGTATAAAAACATTGCCCATTTTGCACCATTATTCTTCAGAGATGTAACACTTCCGTAAATTTCTGGAATTCTGGAAATTAGGCCATAAACAAAAATTCCGGAAATAGAAAAAAATTGATTTGTGTAGAGAAGCACATGACAAAAAGAATGACTATCACAGTTTTATTTATTCATGAGAATGGTAGGCCATCGCCTAATTACAAGAACAAACAAAGTATAGTATTTAAACAATCCATCTAAGTACTACAAGAATGGTAGGCCATCGCCTACAAGAACAAACAAAGTATAGTATTTAAACAATCAATCTAAGTACTACAATATTCTCAAACAATTCGGCATTTCCCATGCTCCCATCCAATATGCAATTGACATTTAGATTTTAAGCACTGTGAACCAGAACACCCTGCTATGGACCAACTCATATTATAAGCGATATTGAGCAATTTTGACAAGCAATGAGTCAATGAGTTAGAGTTCTGGAACAACCTGCTATTGAACAACACTTGACAAGATTCTAGCTGATATTGGACAAATTTGACAAACTCCTACAAAAGGACATACAACATCGAGCCGGGGAGGCAAGGGCACCCGCCGGGGTCGCCGGGCAGCCCTCATCCTAGATAGTGTCTCCAGTGAAAAATGCTATCCTGCGATCCCCCGGGCCCCGCATCCCAGGCTCAATCCTCCAACCTCCATACCATCCCACTATTTATCAGCAATATACGACAACAAGGACCCCAATAACGAGGTGTTAAGCTTTCCCCCCATCTCTCACCCTTTGGAGGAGGGTGAGGGGCGGGAGGGAGGCCAAACCAAACTCATGAAAATCAAAACAGTGAATGATGAACACACAACCTGAAGCACGTAATCACGCCAGGTGCAACCTGCGCCATGCATCAACAACAAACCAAGCGCGACGCGCAATTGCCGCGTACAAAGGATACCGACCGGAAAGCCACGCGCCATTACCAGACATAACCTATATATGACCGGTCATCGACAGCTATAGAGCAACTAACGCGTAAACAACCTGTAATAGGTCGATGACCTTTTGCGCCTACTGAAAGTCATATGGCCTCACACAATTAGCATTTACACGTGAATGGTGGAAATGCATATCTAAGAAAAAATTGTTGTTAATTTTGTTGATTTTTAAATTTTATTTCAGAATTAATGATATTTTAGCATGAAAAGAGAAAAAACATTGGGGGTGATACCCTGTACAAGCTCGTGTAAAAAGTGTCCCATCTGAAACATGATTTTTGTTTGGCCATGAAAAATATAAATATTGTTCACAAAATACTAGTAATAATGTTCGTCAATCCTCAATGTGCCATAACAATTTTTTTCTATCCATTTTGGAGCTTCCGTTATCAAATTATGACAAATCTACTCAGGCATGTTCAAATTCAGCTTTGGCCACTTTTCTTGTGAAGAGAGCTCTTTACATTAGAATTGTCATTTAGTGTGTAATTGAACATAATCAATAGAATCAATAATAATCTACCTACTAAATGTTGATAATTAGTTGAATTTGAACAAAAAACATACTTTCATCCATATTATCTATGACATACCATAAAATATTTGAATTTTAGACAGTATTTTAAACAATACATTGACATATCCTAAAATCATCATCTGAATCACAAAGGCAACTTTTTCAGTTGATAGTCATTTTCTTGTTCAAAAGTGGCCAAAGTGGGATTTGCACTCTTGTTACTGAATTTATCATATCTCTATTGTTTTTGACACACCCTGTAGACTGGAAATATTCGCGGCATGACATTTTCATGAGTAAGTGCTCCTTGCGAAATTAGTGAAATTTAAATGCCCATGAACATTTTTTGTTACTGAATTGATCATATCTTGGTAGTTTTTGACACGCCCTGTGGATTGGAAAACTTTGCGGCATGAAATTTTTGCGAGTAAGTGCTCCTCGCGAAATTAGTGAAATTTAAATGCACACAAACATTTCTGGTTTTACAGTGTACATTATGATCTCTTTCCTACTTCACTTCCCAGCATGGTATTCGGCACCGTCACCGGCCTAGTGATAGTGGACATAATGCAGAAAACCTGTTTACTCAACATGGGTACTCCAGACCTGTACGGTTCAGCGGACCCTTACCAGAGAACACCGCGCTCTCCAAAGAAAACCAAATCACAGGGCCTAGGGGACATTGTGGAGACGTATATGGCCGAATCGGAGAGGTGCAGACCCTCAAGTACTGGAAGCATGCAGGAACAGGTAATTAATGGCGGCTCTAGTTATGAGAACTACCGGCTGATTGGTCAGAAAGATGAATACATCATCTATTGCACCAATCAGAGACATTGTTAAAATAATTGTATCCCTGATAAAGATCAGGGTGAAATAGGCTAAAAGCTGTATCGTAATTGGTTATTCAAATGAGTATATCTTGTAATTAACCAATCAGAAACGCTGTTAGATAGGCAGTTAGTGCCCAGGGGGTTAATCCTGGGGAGGAGCTAAGATGGGACGATAGAATGGGACATTTTATAGAGAACGACATCAAAATAGAAATAGAAGATCAAATATCTGCAGGTCATGGACTCACAAGAACCTAAATAACAAACTTGGGGAACTAATTTTACCAGGAGCTGCCTATCGTCACCTGTCGGGGCGTGGCCGTATCACCAGCCTAACTGGCTACATGCTTTACAGGTACATCGACCATCTACCCAACCAAGCATTAACCTACACTGGAACCATGGCCACCATGCTAATGTAAAGTCAGATGTTGAAAAGACTTGAAGGGTGTCATGAAAGAGTATGAGTGCTGTAATAGTTAAGAGTTGTAGAGAAGGTGTCATGATCCATAGAACAATTATGACGATTAGATATTTAACATAATTTTGTAGAGAATATGTCTCTAAAATCAAGATGTTTTTTTCACCTTTTTTTTAAATATCAAAAAGGCAAGAAAAAACCCTGGCCTGACCAGCCTATACATTTTGAAATTGAGATCTTTGTTTTTTTCTTTTCAAAAAAGTTTTTAAATGTTTTCAAAACTTGAGCTCTATTTATTGTCGCCATGCATTTTTCAATCAAAATTGTAACTGTATTGTTTACATCTGTTTTTTCTTCTTCCCAGAATGGAGTATGCACAAGTCCGACGGGTGGCGGCGGGGCGAGTGGTGGCGGCGGAAGCACGTCGAGCCGTAAAATGCGCAACAACCACGACCCCGCCGCTCAGCTGAAGCGTAGTAAGTCCAAAGATTCGCGCAAAGTGCTGAAGTCGCAGTCGACTCTGACCGATTCGGGCAATGGTGAAGGTACAGAAAAAAGATAGATAGACCTCAATATGAATTCAAAACAGGCTGCATGGGTGGACTCCAACTTATGTGGATGATGTTGTAGAACTCCCTCACTATAAACCCCAGTGTTACCAAAAAGATAGCCCCCTTGTAGCCCAATTCAAGGTTGAAAAGGATCCCAATCTCTTACCGAACCATTGATTTTGGATTTTGGAGCCCAATCTATTTGCAAATTTGCATTTTACACCACTTTTTTATATCTGTAACTGGGCTCTTAATCAATGGGTTTGGTAACATTGTATACCTACTATAAACCCCCTCTTCCTAATATTTTTATTTATTTATACCGTACTCCCTTGTTCACTTTTTTTTT
This sequence comes from Ophiura sarsii, assembly GCA_035610835.1. Lineage (NCBI taxonomy): Eukaryota > Metazoa > Echinodermata > Ophiuroidea > Amphilepidida > Ophiuridae > Ophiura > Ophiura sarsii. Next base: position 55,571,305 of record CM069446.1, on the reverse strand, counting down.
TGTTAGTTGCAAAGTTCATGTACTGTTCTGTTGATATGCTGAGTTGTTTGGACTTGATCCACGAAGACCTGGTTTTTATTGTAGACCATTGCCGTTTAGTTGTGATTCGGTTCAATGAATTGCCTGTCTGTGTATTTACATACATATTTATATTATTTTGAGCTGTTAGATTGCAACGAATTTGAACTCCCATTTAATTGGGTTAACCATTTGTGATTTATGTTTTTTGGTAATATTGTGAAAATTTGTTATTTAAATATTTCACCCCAGTGTTTCTATATTTTGACTTTGTGAAGCCCAGAAAAGTTTTGTTGCTTGATATTTTTAAAAAGTAATTATAGTTTTTTATTCTAAGCGCAAATTTTAATTCAAAATCCACAAAATTATTTATCATTGCCATTTTGGTTTTCAAAAATTACACATGGAGTGAATAGGATCCTAAAATAGCTCCAAAAGTGTTTAGAAATCTTCCTACTGGAAGTTTTTGCAAATAAGTCCCTAGAGTTCAAAACACTTTCATATCAACGTAGCAGGACGATGAACTTTGCCAGAAGGGTTGACAGTATTTGTTGTCATGGTTACTGCACTTTCCAATACTTGGTCTAATAATTTGCACATTAATTTTCAATCTTATAGCTAGTTATCCCAACTTGATACTGTCACTATATCGCACTAAATTTTCTTTTCTTTTCAAAATCGATGTCGTTGCAATTTAGAAATGATTTGTTGTCCTCAATATGTTTTTTTCTATGATATTAGTATTTTAGATGGTGGAAATATTACATAGAAATATTAGTTGAGCTAATTATAGGTACTGGAGCATTACTCACAATAGGGTATATGGTTCTACTAATTACAGGCAGCACTAATATATAGGGCCCCAGTGGTTCTCAACCTTTTTGGCCCACGACCCCTTTTGACATTCTTGGTCAGTACCGTGACCCCCCAAAAAAAAATGAGAAGAAAAAAAACCCCAATTTATTCTGAAACTGCTTAGTTTTATGATGCAAGCGTAGCGAGCAGGACATTTTGCATTTTTGAAAGTTTTTTTCTTTTAGGTTTTTCTAAGCCTTTTTAGAGCAAAATATTAAAATGGTTCCCCAAAATATATATTTACGATCCCTTCATGACCCCCTGGAAAACTCCAAACGACCCCCATCATGGGGGTCACGACCCCCAAGTTGAGAACCTTTGATATAGGCAATAGGGCCTCATGGTTTACACCGCCTAGATTCTTTGTTTGGTGTGTGTCTGTGTGTTTGGTGGAAAATTAGATTAACCAACAATATCTCAAAAACAGCACAGGTATTGCTACACAATTTGGCAGTGATGAATATCACCACTACATATACAAACAAATAGAGTTTATACATCGTTACTATGTCATCACCGATAGGAAAATATGTGATGCGATCTGTGAAAACCCGCCACATAGTGGCATTTTTCATATTGGAGATATTTATATCACAAGAAAGCTAAAACTGTGCTGATTACAGAACTGTTTCGATCATTTTTCGACGATCACTACAAAAAAAGTTATGAGTGAATGATAATTGTGATGTCGTAAAAAGCTACAAAACAAGAAATCCTGAAAACAGGCGAAAAAAGATACATAATTCAGTAGAATAACATCATAAGGTTAATAATAAAGTGACTTAAGTAAGTTTTTGAAGGTGAAATTTCATGAAAGATGATGACACAAAGTATTGGAAGTTTTTGTTTTTGTTTAAATCTAAAAAAATAAAAAAATAAAAAGGTTTTTTTTTAATTTTAATATTACCCATAATCCCTAGTTCACATTTTGCGTCATCCGACGGGTTTTCACAGATCGCATCACATACGTGAAATGTTTTTGTATTCGCGCGAAAAAGAAGTCAAATGAGCAAAATGGTCTTTGAAACATTGTCTTAAAAGGGTATTTCAACCTCCTTGAACGATCATGTGGTTACACTTCTGAATACGAAGAGAAAACACAGGGCCATATCACTAAGAAAGCACAGCATCCACTTGATGGCACTGGATTTGCATATGACACATTATCACAGTTTGAACATTTATATGATATTTATATTCATTCTTTGACACTTGCATCTCACATGAATATGTCCTCCTAGATAATCTACATTACATGTTGTGGCATAGTATATTTTCAATATAAGCACAATAGATTCCATTTTGATACCGAAACAAACCCAGCTTATAGTTGTATACACACAACACACTGTAGGTGATCTCAAATGGTAACATAACCCGAGCCACTCATGGCTGACTAGCCAAGTACCTTGCCTCCCACATGAGGGACCCAAGTTTAATCCCGGAGCGGTGGGCCAAAATTTGTTGGTCCCTCCCTGCACCCCTCCCCCGGTTTGGTGTTTCATCCCAGACCCGACCAGCATCAGGGCCAGCAGTGACATAGCGCTGCCATGGAATTGATATAAAAACATGTTATGGTACATCCTATCTAATTTACAGAGACACCCATGCTCGTTATCTCCTGTGTTTGTATGCTGTTGCGACATTAGCTCAACGAATGCAAATATAAAATGATTAAAGAGTTTCCAAAATTTGGCACCAATCTCAAAAGTCACTAACACACAGCACACCTAAATAATGCAATCAGAATGATAGCAGACTTTCAGAATCATATTTGAGATATATTTTTAGCGAAAATAAATAAAATCCCTAATGTTTTAGATCTATGATTATATAAGAAAACCCGGAGGGAAAGTGGAAAACTAGTTGAGCCAAGGGAGGAATTGTTTTTGCCTGATTTCAGGAAAAGTTAAAAAAAAGTGTACAATTTCAGGCTTGCTGATAAGATCATATAATACCAAAGTATAGAAGATATCAAATTAAATTTTAGTTTCAGTCCACTTATACAAAACCTTAATAGATTGATCCAACATTTTTAATGTAAGAGACATAATCAATTATTGCTTTATTATTTTTTTTCATAAAAAGAGGAAAACCCTACTGATTTCAACAAAAAAGCCCCAACCTTCTTTATATTTTGTATTTTTTTAACCAAAATTCCATTCCTTGGTAAAAATGGTTGGTGTAGGTGGGTCCACAGAACTATTCTCCATAATGGAATATTCCACCCTTAATGGAATATTCCACCATAATGGAATATTCTACCCATAATAATGAAATATTCCACCCATAATTGAATATTCCACGAGGAGTCTGAAAGTGCCCTGTTTCATAAATGGTACCTTCCACCACTGTTCCGCGTGGCCTATAGTCAAATACTGTTGTATTTTTGCACAATTATTTTGTAGAACAAGTAACTAGCACTTTGAATGGTTCACCCATTTGTTTCTTAGTGCCAAAGTTCAGTGGCGAATTATCAAAATAAGTGACCTTGTGAATTTCGGCTTTTATGTAGGTTACACACACAATGCTACGATCAAGTCTTCCAAATATTGTTAACAATACACAGCTATAGTTTAATCAGTTCCAAATTGGCGAGAATTGTGAGGCTTGTATTTGTCTGTGCGCAAAAAGAAATCCATGTCGTTGTACATATTTATTGGTGAAAGTATGCGTTTGCGCATCATATGCAAGTGTCAGCAAGCGGTGGGCAAGTAGGTTTCCATTTGGGCCCACGGATAAATATTAGCCTCACAATTTGCGCCAATTTGGAACTGATTGAACTATAGCTATAGTTCATTCAGTCAGTTCCAAATTCAGTGAACCTACTTACAGCAGCGAATTAATACAGAAAAAAAAAATGAATATCGAATTATTGGACTCAAAATGTATGAATGCCTTAAGACTTTTCCTCGTCCATCGGCTAACTCATTCATGAGCCATTGAGCAAATGAGTCAAATTTTGAGCTTAGTTCCAAGCTGTGAGAAGTAATTCGAACTGTCCGTAATCCAAGTCAAAGTGCTGTTACTTGTACATACAGACTTGACATTTAATATTGATTTAAACGAAATTGTTTTCTCCTGGAGCAGTTGTAGGGAACGGGCATAAATTGACCAAATTTCAAGCTTTCATCTGAGGTCTAGGCCTATTTGGGAAGGAGGGGCTGATGAGACGGATGCTTGTCAGTACGATCTCCAAAAAAATCTGAAGGACGTAACAAAAATGGCCAAAACATTTGGAAACAATCACATTTTGGGCAATTTTTGGTTAAAATTTCAAAAAATACAAGTATAGGTGACAAAATGAGAAATTATTTTCTACATTAGTGTCTTAACATTATCATCAAGCAATTTTGGACAATTTTTACTAAAAATTAATTTTGTTAGCTTGGTCCAAAAAAATTGGGTCAAGAAGTGATTTTCTCAAAAAAATCAACCTCTTTGGTCAAAATTGATGCCAAAAAATGGATTCTCTGACCCATATCCTTTCCAAAAATGTATATTTTTATATGCATTTAATTAATAGTTAAAAAATAACAGCACTCTATAAATTCATCAAATCCAATCAAAAACTTCCTTGAGTCCCCCCTTAAAAGAGAAAAAAAACCACTCATATATTGAGTTATAATAGAATCTTCCGGCTGGAAACAATTCGTAAGAATATTCCATATCAAATGTCAAGTCTGTACATTGTAGTACACTTATTTATTTATTAAGCTATCAATAGTGAAAAAGTGTGTATAGTAGATATTGCACTATAAACCAGGCTTAACAGGTTGAATGTAGTTGTAATACACTGTTTAACCAGATTTAAACCGGTTTAACAGTTGCTGCAACTATATAGCTGCTAAAACCTGTTCAAACACTGGTTCCTTAGATATATCCGGCAGCTTGTAACTCTGACAGTCGTGATGCTCTTGTTTTTCTTTTCTTTTCTCTCGCTGCAATTTTCCGTCTTTATGTTCAGAGCAAGTTTGCTGGTAGCAAAGTTTAGGTATTAATCTGTTTAACGCAAATAAATGTGGTTGCAAGTCATATAGCCAGATTGGTTATTGAATTTAAACTGGGTGATAACTGTTGCAATTGACCTATTTATAGCAATTGAACCTGGTTAACAAGGGTTATAATTGTTGCAATTAACCTGTTTATAAGCAATTGACCTGTTAATAAGCAATTGAACTTGGTTACAAGGGTTATAACTAAGCTGGTAGTAGTAATTGAACATTTACATGTGGCAATTAAATTGGGTTATTTAGAAGGGCTATTAACTAATCTGGTTGTAGCAATTAAACTGGGTTAAAAGAGTTATAACACTGATTACAGGTTTTATCACTGTTTAACACCCTGGGCGCTGTCTGCCTATCTATCAGTATTTATGATTGGTTAATAATACGATATACTCATTTGAATAACCAATTGAAATACTGCTTCTAAAATATTTCACTCCAATATTTATTAGGGATACAATTATTCAAACAATGTCTCTCATTGGTGCAATGACTGTTGTATCCATCTTTCTGACCAATCGGCAGGTAGTACTCAGGGGGTTAAACGATGCTGATTGACAAGCCTCGATTTAAGGATATGTGGACCAGGAGCTACTTTGTGACTTTTCTGAACATAGCAGCTCCCGGTCCTATACTTTGCTGTACAAAATTTGAAAACATCGGGAGCTAAACCTTGGCAACCAAGTGTAAACAACTCCCGGGCGCCCAGTTAATTTGAGGCTTCTAATTGAGTTTTATACAGATTGAATGTTAACCATAGGAAATAATACCAAATTTACATAAGTTTGCATGTTGGTAAATGCACAATTGTTTGCATTCCTTTATATGGGTCTGTAACTACATAAGGCAAGGTTTCCATACAAGATGGCAATATGCTGTGTGTGTGTGGTGCAATTTGCCATACACAACCCCAGACACATATACCTACAGTGGTGTTTTAAAACAGGAAATATTAGTCCACTGAAGTTTAATACAGGGTGTCCCAGAATGATCTGTACCGGGAAAGCAGCATTATTTAGCTATAAATGTGGTTGGTATTGATTGGTCCAAGAGCTTATGATTCTAACATCTACACATATTTAGCTTCATTATGAATTTAGAATTATTTAAATCGGACGTTTCTGACAGAAATTATGGACTCTTTTGTGAAAAGGGTATATTCCAAGTTTGATCAAATTTACCTATTTTGAAACTAAGACAATCATTGAGCATCATTGACCATGTTCGACGCAAAGCTCAACCTAATTGATATACAGGTAATTTGCTATATCCTCTTTTGATTTCTACTGCAAAATTAATAGATATCAACTGTTGGTGATGTTTTATGAAGCATACTTGAATGGAATAGTTCTGCTTGAGTGATTTATATCATACTTTCTTAAGCGGCAGTGTTGAAGTTTGGTGTGAGTTTTATCAATTGAAATTGAGTTTTATCAACTGAAAGTGAAAAACATGTTTTCATTGATTTTCAATAATGTCATGCCATATCGATAGGGATAACGATATTTTGGTGAAACCAACAGAGTCATTTTGGTGAAATGAACAGAGTATGTAGGAAACATGTTCCCCATTATATCGCAGGCATTATACTTGGAGTGCAATGTTGTTTTTATATATTTATTATTTTTCAAACACAGTATAAATCATTCTAGGACACTTTGTATAGATCATCAATATTAACCTATTATCAAAGATCTTAACATTTAACTATTACTGTTTTGCCATAAAAATGACCTGGTTTGGGGGGGGGGACTTTACTATCGCATATTAAGAATGGCATCATTGTGGTTGCCATAGTAGTCCTATCAATGGTAATCACGTGTTTAGATAGCATTATTTTGTGTTGCCATACTAATTATCACATGTGATATGGCTAAATGTGTGGTTGCCATGCATAGTCACTGTATCTGTAACCATCACATGTGAGACTGCCTTCTTTCTGGTTGTCATAGTAATTGTGAATGTTTCCGTGACTATCTTAGGCTATATTAAAAAAATCTTTTTATCTCAAAGCTCTTCAGTTTTTTATAACCTTATGCGGAATGCAGGATTTTTAAAGGTTTTTAAAAAAATAATTATGAATATAAAATATTGAAATCCTTGTAAAATTGACCTTTTTGTAATTAAAATGATGTGATCAATGAAAATCTGAAAAATCTGCGAAACTTTTTCTTTCTTTTTCTCTTCTAACACGCACCAATTGACTAATGCACGCGGGAGCTTTGAGAACAAAGATTTGTTTTAATATAGCCTTACACAAAACTGCATCGTTTATAGTTAGTTTACGTGATTGTCACACGTGAGACTGCATCAAATTCTGATCGCCATCGTAATAATTGTATTCTGTGGCTATCACACGTGATGTGAGGACTGCATTACCACACATGTTATGTTGCCATAGTAACTAGTAATTGTCACCATAGCTTTTTCACATGTTTTGATGACACGGCTTGTGTTTCATTTGCATGCTTGCTTCCTCTCCCCCTTGCTACAGCACTGGACCATGGCAAAGGTATGGTGGATTAATGAACAACACAATCTCTATCTAAGTTTCAGTGTTACTACTTATAGTGATGGGCAATATCACATTTCCCCCTTCTTTTATCGATAATCTTATATTACACCTACACCTTTTTGTGCAAGAATATTTTGCTTTTAAAGGGTTAATTGCAGATGTCACCATATAGCATGTATATACCCCTTCTCCACAACAACACATCATTTTATAGTTTGCTTTTAAACTTCTCAAACATTATATTAAAACAGGCATGGGTATTTACAGTACTAATGGTGATGGGCAATCCCATTGTTTTCATTTTTTTTTATTGAAACTCTTATATCACACCTTTTTTTGTGCAAGAATATTTTGCTTTTAAGGGTTGATTGCACATGTCACCATATAGCATGTAATTCCCCTTATCCACAACAACACTCCTATACTTTCCAATTTGTTTACTTTTCACCCTAAATTCTTAATCAAAACGAAAGGTTTTGGTATATGTTCTGCATGTGCAAGTGGCCCACATTGCAATCATACCATAATTAAAGGCGGAAATGCACCCACATATTCTGATTTGATCTCTATATTTTCCTTGGAACCATATGCGTGGTTCACACTTCATTTCAGCTAGATTAAAAACAGAATCGGTGACCCTCTACTCACAGCCATGAGAAGTAATGCAGAGCTGTTGCTATGAATGACACTCAAACAAAAGAGGGCGCTATTTATGAGACCACTACCAGAAGGGGTCACACACAAGGCTAAATTGTTTAGGTGCACCTCTTGCCTAGTTCAATAAAAATAGTTAATAAAACTTAACCTTCCCATTATGGTGTAGAGGCCACTTCTCTCTGGTTGACACCTGCCAGTTATAAGCAAGATTTTCCCTAGCACATTCCAGACCAAATCAGATTTTGAAACAGGACTTTGAACCTGTTTTAAAAGGAGTGTTTTAAACCAACTTGCATCCAGGGTCAAACCCAAGTACAAACCTGGTTTAGACCTGTTTCACATCTGGTTCAGGTATGATAAACATCCGTTTTAAGCGAAACCTATACCTGCAGGTTTAGGCCAGGCTTCCAACTGGTTTAGGCCAGGCTTCTACCTAGTTTGGGCCAGGCTTCTGCCTGGTTTGGGCCAGGCTTCTACCTGGTTTAGGCTAGGCTTCTACCTGGTTTAGGCCAGGCTTCTACCTGGTTTAGGCCAGGCTTCTAACTGGTTTAGGCCAGGCTTCTACCTGGTTTAGGTCCGGCTTCTACCTGGCTTAGGCCAGGCTTATACCTGGTTTAGGTATTGAACTATAAGTCACATCATGCTAAACACTAATTTGCCTGATCAATCTAAAGTAAACACTATTGATGGCATCTATGGTGATGTTTATCTAAGTCAACTGAATTTTGATTAAGATTAATATGGAGAGGGGTTACAAGCTGTATTTGATACTTGCATTAACATAAGATGAGTTGCATAGGTTTTTTTGCGAAGCACCTCACTCTTGAAAACCACCACAATTTTGTATCGTTTTCTGCTTCTTTCTTGTTTAGAAAATAGTATACCAAATATTGGAATATGTTTAAATATAAAAGGTGGTCAGTATATCCAAACATTTCTGTAGGTAAAACAGATTTGTGCCATTGGAAAGCCCCTATACTCGTGTCAAGAGAATGTGTATAGACAAATGCAATTCACCTCAATTATAGCCATTGATATGGGGGGGGGGGGGGGGGGGGGAGGGGAGGGGGTGGGGGAGGTGAAAGTTTATCCTGGTTAAAATTAAAAATCGAATGATTCTTGCAAAAATTCTCATGTGAAAACAAAATCCAATTTTCGCACCCTGTATTGAAATTCTCACATTTGCAATTAATATATGAACAAGTCTCCTGTTTTGCCATAAAAATCATTTTATTCATAATCTTTTTGGTTAGTATCTTTCCAAATTGATTACAAAATATTAAATGCATCCTCCAAGCCAATCAATCCATAGTGACTTGTATTCTCACACCAATATACTCCATGTCCACACCCCTTGTGATTCCAAAATATGCAATACCATCCAAGTCAACCAGTTATCTTTGACTAAAAGGGGCACTCAGAGATATGTATAATAGGAGTGCGCCCTCAATTTTCCTGGAAATCAGGTTTTTTGCACCTACTGTACTAACTACACATAACTTGCTTCAACCAAAATGTCTTTCTTGCGCTATCATTCAACCATTTTCCCATAAATTATTACACTTAAGGGTTCCTATGTACCTAATATCTATTGAAACAATTCATTGTTTCAAAATTTCTTCTGGGCAATCTCTCAATGCCCCTTTAATGTTCACCCTGCTATATCTCAGGTTCCTCACTGCTCAATGCTGTTTGAGTTTGTTCCCATTTTGTTTCCCCTCCCAATGTATACAAGTATTACATAAAAGTGGATATTTTTCATTGCATTCATTTCTGTGTATCTAAAGTTACGACTTGGATAAATGCACAATGTATATAGAGTTGCATAATTTCCCCAAATTTGTCAAAGATTGTGCTCAATTTGTTTGTGTCGAAAAATGGCAAGTCTCAAAAAATTAAACACATTGATTTACCAAAAATAGGTATAGGTATAAAAAAAGAGGTCATTTGTTACTCATATATGATTAGAATCAGAGTGCGGGATTGCTGCTTAACACTTTTCACATGGCTATTAGTTTTACCATATACAAAACAGATTTTTCAGAAACCTTTCCAAACTTTCAAGGTCTATCTCAATGATAACTGAATCAATACTAGGCGTGTTTGTACTTATTTCAAATGCATTTCTCATGGTGATTGGTATTGAAATTCAATATTTTTGAAACATTTTGTGAAATGTTGGAATATCGTCTGCAGATGCCTGCCGCGTGGAAAGTATTAATACCAGAAGGTGTGGAGGAATTATCATGGTTTTTGGAAAGAAAGAACATTAATATTCCTCAAAAATGTCCACTTGAAAAAAATAATACATGTTCTATTAATATATGGAGATAAGTACAATGTAGCACCATGGGGAAAATTACAACATGGGGGAAAGATTGAGCGGCCATTTATACCAGCATTTAATCCATACCACAAATCAGTGTGCTAATTAATATCTATATACATTGCATGAAATCTTAAATCATTTGCTTAACCCCTCCCTCCCCCTCTCCCTTTATATCACCCTCTGAGTGTACATCTTCTACCGGTAATTTCCCCCCTTCTATTCAGGAATTGCTCTTCAACTTGAAACATGAGTGCAATTTTGCACCTCAACAGAAATTTACAACTTTGGCAGTTTTGAACAGCTATTGCATATGGGTTGGTTTTCCTAAGGGCAGCCTAGGGTAATTCCTGCTCGAGTGCAAAGATATTGGTACTATGGTGTTTGCTGTATGAGACTATCAATTCATCAAATTGGCTTTTTTTGTATCATAATGGGAGAGGAAGGTGTTCCGATAGTACAAATTTGCCAGTGGTATATCATTGACCATCCATGCAACTTCGGTATATAATTCCCCTATTTTGTTTCTTTCATCGGTTTATGCATGGACCCTAAAAAAAGGAAATTATACAATTTTTTGCATGGTCCCCTTTCTATTGTGCTATTAGCACATTCCTATCAACCAACAGATTTGAGTACTAAACCTCCCCCTGTCCTGAGGGTGCTCTCTCTCTCCCCTCTCTATATCGTAGATATATTTATGTGTATATGTCCATGTGTTTGTTATCCTTTTCTCTCTTTCTCTCTCTCTCGATGTTTTCATCATTGTTGTATCGTAGAGCCAGAACGACAGCTCAGTAGTCCTCCCGACAGCCCCCGATTCCGGGGGAGCTCCTCCGCATCCGATGGTGGTAGTAATTCTGTCGCATGTAGTAATTGTCAGCAAAGTAGTAGCTCTTCATCCACTTCTGTACCCGGTCATTTTTGGCAGCGCATGGGTCTTCGCAGTAGTGAGTCTTGCATGCATGGTATCTATCGATAAAACAAGAGTTTCCTATATATGGAATATAGCATAAGACAGCTATATATATAGCATACTGCAGCTATATATTTATTAACATTGTTCAAGTTCCTTATTGAATCGCCTATGGGATCCTCTATTATGATGGTATGATGGATGAAGTGTTTGTATATAATTTTCATAGTTAAGGGCATATTATGTGATCTTGCCCTTTATTAATGATTTTTTTTAGAAAGTAGATTTTCTTGCAGATTTACATTTCTGATCATAAATTATAAATATATTCTGAGTTACAGAGCGATACGATTCCTAATTACTTCAAAATCATGGTTTAAAGCGTGAAGATAAACTGTCAGGTCTGCGCGACAACTTATTTTCACTCTTAATTCACTCTAAATTCACTCTAAAACCATGATTTTGAAGTAATTAGGAATGGTATTGCTATTTAACTCAGAATGTATTTATGATTTACGATCAGAAATGTGAATCTGCAAGAAAATCTACTTTCTAAAAAAAATTATGAATAGAGGGTGCTCCATGGAAAAGATCACATAATATGCCTTTAATCAAATTTTAAAGGATTGCTGCCACATGTGTTATTCCGTACGGAAAAGCTATTTGTCAATATCCTCAAATAGGCCTCTGATATTATATAAATCAGGAGGCAGCTAATTATTTACAATAGAAATCAATGTAAAACGGTTGTTGCATTATTCCCTGTATAGGAGACCTATAGCATTAAAGTAAAAGCAACAATTTAAAATAATGTAAAAGTGGAAATTTTCGCACTACATGTACATATATCCGGTGGTTCAAAAAAAAGTGAACCTAATTTCAAGGTAACTTTTCAACGAGAATTTGTGTTTACTTATGGTTCATAACAGAAAGCATGCACAAAACTGACTTGTCCGTTTTGTGCATTCCATCTCTACTAAAGGACGCTCCTGTGGATAAGTTAGTTTTGTGCATGCTTTCTGTAATGAACCATATCTCAAAAACCAACCAAGCTAAACGTACCATTTTTTGAGGATAATTTCAAAACTTACTGCTGATCAAGACTAAGTAAACACAAATTCTCTGAAACTATAAATGTCGTTGAAAAGTTACCTTGAAAATCTCAAGTTTCAGCTTTCTGACTCCCCTGAAAGTATTCTTTTAAGCATACAGATTCTGAATGCTAGTATTGTTTATTTCATGTTAAACAATGATACAAGAAATGACCACAATTACCGACATATGAAAGTGGTACTTACAAAATGAATTCATTGTTCATATTTGATCAAATTGACAACTCTGTGTGCGTATTGTATTCTTTTACATAAACTTGTATACCTTTAGAGAAACATATTTTGCATGTTTTTATTTTCACACAGCAAAAAGCGTGAAAATTAAGCAGCGCATGAACATTTTCACTGACACAGTAGCCCAATTTGGCGATTCTGTGTCATTCTGTGGTTGTACCAACATTTGGTGGTGGGGTTAGATTGTTGCTAGGCAACACAGGCGCTTATTAATTCACATTTCATATTAACTTTATTATATGTCTGCTGGTAACACACAGCTTTGGCGACCATAAAACCCACCCTGTTCTACGGGCAATGGCCCTCTCAGGAGGGTCGGTCAAATTTTTATTTTTTCCCCCAACATTTCAGGGATTTAAGGGGAATTTTCAACAAAATATCTAATTTTTTCAAACATATAAAAAAAAAATTAAAAAATTCCCTAAAATTTCACAAAAATTTGAAAAAAACATGCTTATTTTTAGGTTTGGTTTGAAAATTAAAATAAATGAGTCGGTCGAGCCCATAGAACAGGGGGTTTTCCCTTTGCCTTATCATTAATAAAACAATGCATGGATGCTATATTCAATCAAGTTTATCAATGGGGGTGGGAGGGGAGCGGTCATTCATACTTTGCATCAGAATTTATTACAGTCCAAATCAAATCCTAACCTTATTATTACCTATCAATTTATCTATCCTTATATTTAAGTTTTTCATATATTGCACACATTTATCTATTGTTTCTTCATTTTGATATTTTACAACCATAATATGATATTGAAATCAAGATGTATGATTTGAATAATTATGTCGTTTTGGAATCACTCAAGGCAGGTGGATTTGACACCCTAAGTAGCAGTAACTCTGCATCAGGTGCCATATTTACTGATGCTTCTCAATACGTTACAGTGCATGTCTGTACTTGCACGTGTAAGAGATGTCTCATTAATATTCATATCAATTTACTGCAGACAGTAAGGTCTGATACATCAATGCTCTGCTTCAGCCATAATACTGTTATATGTTTTTCCAGCCCCTCAGCATGTATAAAGTAAAACTGTCCAGGGGTTATACATAGAAAGTATTGCGTTACACATGTTCAGGGGCAAGAGCACTTACAAGGTTAGGATATATGTGTTTTTGGCCCTTGAACATGTTTAGAGCAGACTGCCCAAAGGTTATACATAGGAAGTATTTACTTTATACATGTACATACTGAAGGGCTAGATGGAGATATGAGCTTTTGATGACGATAGGCCTATGTATATAATTTTCTTAATATTTATGTTATATCAAGAGATCAAGGGTAAATGGCTTTAGGGTCAAAGGTCAAATCAACCTGCCTTGTGTGTGTATTTTTTATTTGATAACTTTACTTTCTATTTAATTGATTTATTTACACAAAGCATTTGTAGGTGTCAATCTATGTCTCATGTCCTAACAAGACCAGAAACAATTCAGATGGTTGGCATAAAAGTCAAGGTGTTTTAGCAAAAGATGTACTGATCATTATTTGCTGTATGGCACTATAGTCTATTTGGCCATCACGAGACAGTGACGTAACAGCGTATTCTACTAATTGCAGCACCCTACTCGTGGCTCAGGCGTATACAGACGAGCGTTGAAAGGCGGAAGATACATACGCGTGCGTAAAAGCTGCGCCTGTTAAGTTACGTCATTGTCCAGAGGAAGCCAAATAGAGTATAGTTCTAAATTTTGAATTAATGTTATTATCCAGGCTCGTAATTAACCAAAGGATAATTTCTTTGGCTTAGTTGGGAGCGGTTGGCACGTTACATAGCTTGACACATTTTTTTCTTCTTTTCTGTTTTTCCGGCCCTTCAACATGTATAAAGTATAACTGCCCAACGGCTATGCATAGGAAGTATTGCTCTACACATGTTCAGGGGCAAGAGGACTTACAAGATTTTAATACATTTGTTTCCGGCTCTTGAACATGTTTAGAGCATATTGTCCATAGGTTATACATAGAAAGTATTACTTCAAACATGCTGAAGGGCCAGATGAAGATACAAGGTTTTGATGACGATATGTATACAATTATTTTAATATTTCTGTTATATTGAATGCACAGTACAACAATCCCTATGAAAAGCCTCCCATACTCAATAGAGCTTATGGCAGCTATGGCTTTTAATGTGCAGTGAGTTGTACAGAAACATAGCTGCCTTCCGGTTCATTCTTCAAGTATAGTCAGTTCAAAATTGACGAGCCGTCTTACAGCAAATTAACGCAGAAGAGTGTGGCGCGCCCATGAGACTCCCATAATGCAACAGGGCTTATTGTGCATCATATGCGTGAGGCATACGTACGCCAACATTACAAGCATTGTCTTTGTGCGCAGAGGGATATAAACCGCATATTTTATTCCAATTTGGAACTGATTAAACTTAAACTATAGTGTGCTTCCCAAAGTTACTGTGCTCTATCATGAATATTTAGAAATACCAAATTATATCATTGCATCGCGGTATCGTCTTGGTTTCCTCTTAATACGCTAACCCGGGGGAGGGGGTTGCTTAGTACAGAAGTGGGTACGGAGATGTGCTGCAAATATGGGTAGTAAAATCAGATATTTGTCGATCCTTTTCATTGCAAAATTTAGTATTTATGTGTCAATGTTTCTACATTTTGCAACATCAAAATGTCTCAAAAGAAGAATTTTGATTAAAAAACTGCAATTTTTGTCAAATTTCTGCAATATTTCATTCCTTCAACATATTTGTCTACCACTTCAAATTTTCTAGTGGCACACCCCTACCCAAATCAAACTTGAGGCTCTCCCCTCCCCCAGGGTGTTAACCCTATGGACTTTCCAAAGGGTCTCGTCTCCCCTGATAATGAATACATTATGCTGAATAGTAATCTTGAGTGAAATGTATTTTCATCTAAAATATGGACACCCCATCCTACACTGTTGTATATATTTCAAACCGGATTTCTAACCGTATCACTTATCACACAATCTTCTGTATGTGCATTCAGATCGTAGCGAGGGATCTTTCACAAGGTCTCGTAGTTCCAGCATGTCGAGCCTAGACAAGGAGACGAGAGAGGGCGTGCAGAGCCTCACCTTTGCCGAATCGTATACTAGAAAAACAGGTGAGTTGGACAGGCTTGCCAGATTAATTTTTTTTTGATGAACCTACTTGGATGGGTCAGAAAATCCCATTATTGTATTATCGCACCAGTTGCTTTGTTAAGTGGATAAAAGCATAGAAGGGATGAGAATGATTAGTGGAGGCCATGCGTGATTATATCATGATGAGCAAATCGGAGTTATTCTGTTATACCCTTCACAGGGGTATTCATAGTGCGTGATTTTTAAGAACGACACATACTACCGATGTTGGTGTGAAGGGTATAACATAATTATGCCAGCAAATCGGTATTCTTTAGGTGTAATTACACTCTAGCATCCTCAGAAATTCATCTTTAGTGTAGTTCATGCATGCCTCTGTAGGCATAATACAGAAACATTCTTCTGTGAAATCTAGTCTATACCATGCTAAACACACTTGCCACTTTCCACGCGGGTGCGGTTATTAGTTTTACCATATACAAAACAGATTTCTCAGAAACCTTTCCAAATTTTCAAAGTCTATTTCAAGAATTACTGAACCAATACATATTTGTACTTATTTTAATGCCTTTCTCATGGTGATTCCAGATACGGTGATGAAATTCAATAATTTTGACATTTTTTAAACATGTTGTGAAATTTTGGAATTGTCTTCTGCAGACAGACGACTGCCGCATGGAAAGTGTTAAGACAAATAGTGGCATTAATCACCATGGGTGTATACCTAAATGGCTTCTGCAAATATATTCTCTTGTTTTACTTCACTGGTTATCAGTCCACAATTTCTTTTCCAACAGTAGTAAACCCTTACTTTTCTGTGTTTCTAATACATCCATACCATTATTAATGTATATAAATGTCAAAGGCAACCTACAAATGTTGACTAATGGGTTGAAATCAATTTCGCAGATAGATAGCTAAAAGTCTATCTTATACCATTGATTCTATTTTGTAATTGATTTCAACTTGGTGGTTTGTCAACTATTTTATGAAAGTCCAGATTTAATGAGAATTATCGTTTGTTAACAAGAACCTCAATTAACATTGGTTCTCATTATATATATATATATATATATCAATTTGTTTAGTAGTTTATAGTTCTGTAATAACAACACTCTTACCTCTTTACTGTATTAATCCATTTCTTTTTGTTTTGAGAACAGATCATTTGACAAATTTATGGAAACAAGGAAGAGACATTTTGTGATTGATTTCTTTCACAGGTTGTCGTAGATACTGTACAGATTGTTATTATTTTGAGAGTCTTTGATTTCTGGATGGAATTTGGGTGTTTTTCTACCAAATTAAAACACCATTGAATTTGTTTGCTGAAACAGTATTGCCGCAATGTTGCTATACATAGTATTGGTTTAGACTGCGATACTCAATTGGTTTGAGATCAAATATACAATGCTTTAAAGGTTACAGTCCCAGCAAACACCCAATGTTTTTAAAATGTTTCTTTTTAAATGTTTTAAAACCTGAAACCTGTATTATTTGTTTGCTTGGTTCTTCACCTGATGGGGAAACACTTTTTATAATTCAATACAGATTTGTTTGATTGTTAAGGATAAAGACTAATTGATTGGACAGTTTGTTGTTTTGCTTCAATTGGTTGTTAAATTGATTGGTTGATTGATTGATTGAGCGATTGATTGATTGATTGATTGAGCGATTGATTAAGCGATCAATTGGTTTGAGATCAAATATATAATGCTTTAAAGGAAGCAGTCCCAGTAAACACACGATATTTTTAAATGTTTCTTTTTAAATGTTTTAAAACCTGAAACCTGTATTATTTGTTTGCTTGGTTCTTCACCTGATGGGGAAACACTTTTTATAATTCAATACAGATTTGTTTGATTGTAAAGGACAAAGACTAATTGATTGGACAGTTTGTTGTTTTGCTTCAATTGGTTGTTAAATTGATCGGTTGATCGGTTGATTGATTGATTGATTGATTGATTGATTGATTGATTGATTGATTGATTGATTGATTGATTGATTGATTGATTGATTGATCATTGGTTAATGTTTGGTTGATTGATTGATTGATTGATCAAACCTGGTCCTACATGCTTATCTCGAGGCTGATATTTGTGATGTAATTGTGCTGATAATTTGCCCCTTTTGTTCTCGTGTGCTCTAATTGTACTTCGAAATGTACTAAGTTGCCACATATTTTGTCCTGCTCCTTGTCCTAAATTGAAGGTTGATGGAATATCCATGCAATGCTCCTGCTCACTTACACTTAGACGAGTTCTACCTCCTATGGCTTGTGTGAGTTTTTGTTCCCTCTTATCCTTCCATATGCATCTCTGGAATAGCTGTTTGTTATCGGAGACAGCGGAGAGGTGTCTGTTTATCACCAGTCCTTTTGAAGCTGTTGGATTGACCCGCCTCTTGTCTCGAAGAACATTTGGAGAGACTTGACTTTAATCGTGTTACATCTGTCTGTGTCTTTAACTTGACTTGTGATTTGAGCCTGTTGTATGCCCCAAGGTTAGGCCACTGTTTGGCCCACCTAGCTAAAGAGTAACGTTTTCAACTTCAAAGATTGTATATAAAACAGCACTGCTGTACAGATCAAATTGATTAGGTCTTGTCAAAAACCTGCAAGTCTTGATTTTCCTACCATACATGAAAAACCACCATTAAAAGAAGAACGTTTGAGAGACTGCTGCCCTCATGGTTAGAAAGGAGAAAGGCACCCAGCCACAGCAGGACATTGTGAGCTCTTCCTAAATCCAGTCAAAGTGTAACAAGTAAACTCCAACTGGCCTTATTACCTTAACATTATTTTGAAAAGCACAGTAACACTAATTAGATATGCAAGAAAAAACTGGCAAGTCTTCCACGCTTGTTTGGCACTCTGATCCTCACAAATGTTTGCGGCAATGTCTTGCTAGACGTCCCGTAACTCAAGTGCACATGCTCAAATCAATTAAAATATGTTGTAGCTATACACGGTTTATTCCGTACGGGACGTAAGGCAAGATATAGCCCGTTTGCCGCCGCACAACAATAGGAATTATGAAACGCACCACACAGATATGTATAGCAGGTTATGCTGCATGCCAGAGAGACACTTCTCTTTTCACCAGATTTACCAAAATAATCAATATCTTGTTTTCGAATGCATACATGACAATGCTGTATTGTTTCTCCTGTCCCGTGTGTGTGTGCTCAACGTATTCTGTTATGAACGATCCAAACGTTGAATAGTTCCGGAATCGCAGAAAGGCGGCAGCGGACTGCACCGGACCAATTCTGGTACGTAACATGCTCCCTCTATGCTTGCATGGACCGTTCACATCTTTTGATCGGATATATGCAAATGATGAAGCAGTTTCCATGGTTATTTTCAACCAGCATGTGGAAAAATCGCAATGTGGACATTGTTTTGTGCCATGGCGATAGAAATCTGATTAGATGCCTTTTCACAGTTGATAGATAACAGCGCTGTCTCTTTTGCAACCTTTATACTCTTGTGAGATTGTTCTAGAAATTTAGGCAGGATATATTGTTCTCAATCTACTGCATTTTAGGGCCAACTTAATTTTAGAATTTTCTTTTAAATATATTTCTCTTAATTATTTTCCAACAATATGCAATGCATGATTCTTTTCATTTTCGTTTTTACTTGCCTTTTTGGACCGTGTAATCTTGCATATATTCCGGTGGATTTTCCATGTCGCCTCTATTTTAAGGGCACTTACGAATATAATAGTGCATGGTTTCATGTAAGACCTCATCTCTTGTAAGGTTCTATAAGCGACTTCACAGAATGTTGTATCTTAACTCTAACCCCGGTTTAAGGTTTTAACCGAGATCACAATTTGCGAAGAAAAAACACCAACTAAATCGCCGGGAATCCAGCCGGAGACCCTCCGGACTCCGGCTCCCTATGTCCCAGACTCTAAGCCACGGTCCTCAGCTACTCGTTCGCACAGTATACTGCGCTCACTATATTGGCTCGGTTGATTACGTCATCGAAGACGGTTGGCACAGGCACTTGGAGATGGACTTAGGAGTAGCATTTTTTTAGCACTCAGGAGGGGTGGGAGGGGGGGGGGGGGGGGGGGGGGGGGGGTTAGGGTTAATAATTCATGTCTAATTCTGTGCCTGGCTACTTGAATAGCAGATGATTCTATTGCTTCGTTATTCCAAGCCATTTAGGGAAGGGTCATGCAGTCAATAGTATGAGTGGCTACGTATCCCTGTCAAAGAATAAAAACATGGAAGGGGTCATGGTTTCACATCATTATGTGTTGACGACTTGCTGAAAAAGCAGTGGCGTAACTAGGGTCTTCAATTGGGGCATGAGGGGGGACATACCTGTGTTTAAGGGGTGTGGGGGGTGGGGGGGGGATAACCAACTATATATGTTTGTATATACATAGGGCATACATATAGTTTGACATTTCATTTGGGGAGGCATCGGGAGGGGGGAGGAAAGCCTTCTGGCAGGTGAAATGCCCCCCTGCCACCCCCTCTAGTTACGCCACTGTGAAAAAGGGGTGTTTTTTAGAAAATGTCCCCCCTGTCAGTGATAATCACTTATGTTGAAGAGGCTAAATTGTGTAAAAAGGTTTTCTGGACATTTTGAGAGTCAAGCTACCTGTCTAAATCAAGACATTGAAATGTCATATAACATTGGTTGGATTGTTTAAACAGATGGGCTAGAACTTATGCAATGCTATTTTGAAAACCTTTAGAGAAAGAGGGGGGGGGGGGGGGGTCGCGTTGGCACAGCTCATAGTCTCAATCCTTTGACGTTTAAGGTCAGTAATTCGGTTTATGATCTCACTGCGGATATTTCGGTCGCTACCAGTATCATCAGAGTCTTTGAACTAGAATATTACTAAACCATTTTGAATTAACATTCTGCATTTGAAAATATTTGCTTGACTTTTCTACAATTAACTCATGTTTGTCTTTTATGCATATTGTTATTCAGTTGTCTTCTACTTCTATGTCTCACAGTCTTTGTTTTTGTCGATTAGAATGACATTTTCTTCATAGAGTTATGAATTATACAGTTCCAATTTTTAAAACACTCTTTTGAATGAATTAGCTAGCATTATTCAGATGCTTTCAATTAGAAAATATATATAGTTGTTATAATATACCTATATAATTGTCATATGCAATATCTTACAATATTGTCTCTCAAGCTTCCATTCGTTGTCTATGGCATTCGCAATTGCCTGCTCTCTTTTGTACTTTGTAACCAGTATCTAATAATATGTAATCTTAACAACAATCATGAAATTTGTACAGATTTTTTCTTAATTTGCACAATATGTGATGCGATCTGTGAAAACCTGCCACATGGTGGGATTATTTTTATAGTGGAGATATTTATATCATAAGAAAGCTGAAACTGTGCTGATTACAGAACTGTTTCGATCATGTTTCTATGATCACTACAAAAAAGGTTGTGAGTGAATGATGATTGTGAAGTCATAAAAAGCTACAAAACAAGAAATCATGAAAACAGGCCAAAAGAGATACATAGTTCAATATAATAACATTATAAAGTTAATTAGAAGTTGAAATTTCATGAAAGATGATGCCACTTAGTATTGGAAATGAATTTTCTAAAAAAATATTATTTAAAAAAAAAGGTACCCATAATCCCTTGTTAACATCTGGCGACATCCAACAGTTTCACAGATCACATCACATATTGTTAAAAAGGTCAACTTTGGACTTTAGTAACTAACCAGAAGTTTCATTTCAATAGCAGTCTATGTACAATTATGTTGATCAAACTGTGGGAGGGGGTTTGCAGGGGCTTTGATTAAAGTGTTTAGTGATTAAAAAACCAAATTAGGGTCCCTTTCAAAATTTGTTTAAACTTATTTTATGATGAATCAATTTATGTTTTTGTTAACGAGAATTTTATTGTGGATTTTTGTTCAGGAAAAATGTGTATTTGTTTATTGGTCAAAATAAGGGTAAAGCTATCTAAATGGGTCAATTATTTTCATGCTGAGATGACTTTGGTCTGCAGGGTATCCCTCCCCCCCCCCTCCCCCCCCCCCCCCCCCACTGCCCCAACCCCTTCCCTATAAACCCTTGCACCCACACCATCCCTGCCCCTTCCCCCCTCTTGGGTGTACCAAACACATATTATAGTTGATACCAATTTGGTTTGTATACATTTGTTTTAGTGATAACTTCTACATACACTGTAGTAGAATTGCCCGCTGATATGCTGTTCATCTGCAAGGACCCCCCCCCCCCCTGCCCCAACTCCTTCCATTAACCTTTTCACCCAGCCCCTCCCCTGCCCCTCCATATCTTGGGTGTACCATCCATATTCTCATAGTTGATACCAGTTGGGTTTTGACATTTTGTATAAGCAATGAGCTCCCCTGTCGCCGCTGCAGTATAGCACTGCCTGCTGACATACCTATGTTCTACAGGGAATCACACCTGCCATAACTCTTAACAATTGCACCCACCCTCTCCTGTCAAACCCCTCCCTTCCCCCTTCCCCCTTCCCCCTCCACATATGGGGTGTACCATACATATTCTCATAGTTGATACCAGTTTGGTTTTGACATTTTATATTAGCAATAAGCTCTGCTGTCGCTGCAGTTGCATTGCCCGCCGCAATGCCTGTAGTTCGCAGGGAATGCTCGGTTGAAACAAACCAAGGTAAGGAAAAGGTGTTGGTGGTAATTTGTAAAATACAAAAATCTATGAAATTAGTGAGTGCTTAATGTGTCTGAGAGTCTGGCAACTCTATCTGGTAAAATATTCACCTATGTATGGTGGGTGATTTCAAATTGATGTACAACATTTTGTAACATCAAAATAACAATTTGTGGAACTCATCTTCAAAAAAGTTTTCTTTAAAATGAGACAAGTTTGCCAGATTGAGCTTGCACTAATTTCAGAGGATTTTCTTCAAGCTGGCAACGGCATGCAAATCTCTGACCTAATGAAGACATTTCTGCCAGTAGAATGTTTTTTGTATCTATAGCAACAGTGGTCGTCGTTGTGGTAACCGGGATCTATCTTTCTTGTTGACAAAGATTTCTTTTCTTAAAACTCAAAGTTGTAATTACACTTTTTTTTCTATACAGAGTAAACTTTGTGTTGTTGTGATAGTATGTATTTAATATGCATGCATTAATACCATGGTTACGTGTTAACAGGGTTGATCAGCAAGTTTACGAGGAGTATGTCGTTGGATTCGGCGGCGAAAGAGCCAAGTATGAATAGTTATGATTGTACAGTCCTCAAAATAAGTAACTGACCAGCTAATAAATATACTCATAATTCCAAAACTGTAGCTCTTACATACAAATATTAAATTATAAAGTTGTCAGGAAATCGCTTTGCTTCAATTTGAGATATTACACGTGAATATTGAATGAATATCAAATCAGTTATGAGTCCAAAACCAAAGCCAAGTCAGTTTCTCATTTTAACACTTAGGTTTTGAACACGCAGGACCGTGTGACAGGTATACGTGTATGGGCTGCATTGATCAATTGAAGCATCCCCAATCCTCATCTAACTATCAACCCGTGAGTTATTGCTACCAGTTAATCAATAATCTGCCTGTTGCTAGTCCGAGGCTGCGTGTCGACGAACAAAATTTTAAAATGAAAAACTGACTTGGCTGTGGTTTTGAACTCATAACTGAATTAATATTCATTCAATCTTCACGTGTAATATCTCAAATTGAAGATAAGAGATTTCCTTACAACTTTATAATTTAATATTTTTACGTTAGAGCTATATTTTTGGAATTGATAGCATATTAATTACCCGGTCAGTTACTTATTTTGAGGACTGTATATCTGCTATCAGCATTGTGCAACAAAAATATCAATTGTATAATCGATGAGCTCTATGTATAACATTCTCATAACATATGCTTTAGGCCTATAATTAGAGCTTTGAAGCTGAACATTTTCGTGCCAGAATATGCTGTGGTAATGGATACAGGTACATATTTGGAGCAGTGGATGTCCGGGCAGTCGGTATCCACTATATATGTCTACTACAAAACAAATAGACTATACCTACTACTCATCTATTACAACAGCATATTCCGGCAGCCAAACAAAAATGTACATCTTTTATTCTCTTTCTTATGCATATATCTTTTTTCATTTGTTATTTCATTCCATATGACTTGTATGCAAAATGTCTTAATTACAATTAAATCTACAATAAGAAAACAGAAATCATACCCATTTATTAAAATAAACAAATCTAGGAAATTGCTAACTTCTTTGTTTCAGCCCAATACGCTGCTTTTGAGTGTGTGTTGGCACAATTTTAACTTGGTTCAATAATCCTCACTTAAAAGTAATATACTGCCTTTTACCACTACATGATTTATGGAGAAAAAAGCTAACTTTGATCATGTTAAAAGGAAGTATACTGTTAGAAAACTACATATAAGATACATTCTTTTGCCATAAAAGGGCTGAACTGTGGTTTACAATGAATGAAGATCATAGAATGATGTGCTATGCATGTGAGCCATCCACCACGGCTAGAAAGAATTTACTGCATCCAATCAAAAGCCGTCTTTCCAATAATTAACATATTAAATGCATAAGAAAGACACAAAT
Organism: Ophiura sarsii; assembly: GCA_035610835.1. Taxonomy (NCBI): domain Eukaryota; kingdom Metazoa; phylum Echinodermata; class Ophiuroidea; order Amphilepidida; family Ophiuridae; genus Ophiura; species Ophiura sarsii. The sequence continues at coordinate 55,546,974 of CM069446.1, read as the reverse complement.
TATGCAAATTTCTGGTTTTTGAAATCATATTGAGCCTTTTCCGGGTCAAGATTATATTATGCTAGTTCCCTGCGTCATGGGCTCCACACAACTCATCCATAGATGCAGGTACGCACAAATCATGTCATCACATTTGCTGTCATAAAAGTCATGCATAAGCATGAGATGACATAAAATAGTCCACAAAATAAATTTGGTCAATTCCAGTGTCACGCTTAAAACGATAACACATTCACTGATTGGCGTAAATACACTGTCTGCGCCCATGACAGCGTCGGACTTCACACGCATGGTGTATCGTGCTCCTCATTGTGCCATAGCCGCGGCAGTGTAACAATGCATTCTGTATTTGATGCGTCACCTCCACTGCAACTTGTGTTGATCGTTATTTGCTGTATGTGATAACAGAGCGACAACATAATATGGTGAAGAGTCGATTCTCGCAAGTATTGGAATCGCCTATACCTACACCTATGGATGAGTTGGCGGGGAGATCCAGGGTGAAGGGAACCAGCATAGGTCAAGACATGCTTGGTAGCTTCAAATACACAATTTTTAAAAGAATGTGTATGGTCATCTATTTTGACATCTATTTAGGAAGGAAAGGGTCCTGGACAAACGTGAAAGACATGATAAGCCAACGCCCGCCTAGTGACAAGTTTGGTAACATCTAAATTTCTTTGCCGAAGTTCTGTAGGAAGAGTGTGAATCACATTTTTGTGATAACTGCCATTTTGAAATTCAAACCATTAGCAAATTATAATCACTGTCCCAACCCTCTGGACTTTACCTCTTGAGATCTTTTTGCCAATTGGTTATAAAGAAGGATATGTCATATATTTGACCAATCAGACACATTGTCAGTATGATTGTACCATGAGATTTTGGCCAAACATTCAGACACTGTATTTTAATTGGTTATTCAAATATGCATACCATGTTATTAACCGATCAGAAGTACTTTTGAACGTTAGACTTTGGGGAGCTTGAGGAAAAAGAGTGCTATTTTTTTACTTGAAATAATGGTACAGATTGCTCTATCCTTGCTAGTTATTTGCTAGGAAAATTTTTCAAAATGGCATTTATCGCTGTGTGCAGACAGCTCTTGTTAACATAGTTTGTTTGGGCTTTTGCTAACACATAGAGGATTCATGCTGCTGTTGTCCATCATTAAAGAGTGTCGTAATCTGACAAGAATCACCATAAAAGATGGACCAGTAGCATGGATCGTCTGTAGATGATTTAACCTAACGCATCGACTGATTCATTCATTCTTTCATGACTCAAAGTGAACATTGTAATTTTTATTTTTATTATTTCTATCGACCCCTTCAATAGTATATTACTCTCTAAATGTAAAACGAGTGGAAAGAGTGAAGGGAGTGAAACGCAGGGCAACCCGTTTTAGAGTGGAAAATGTCCACTCTAAAATGAGGGTGAACGTTAATTTTTGACTCTCAATAGAGTGGAACATTATCATATAAAATCCCCTCTCACTCCTTCGAGTGTTTTTCCACTCAAAAACGTGTTGTCCTACGTTTAACTCCTTGAAAAAGTGGAAAACCACTCTTTTACATTTAGAGAGTAGAGATAGCCAGTAACCTATCACTACAAAGTCACCATGCATAAAGCAACCATACAGATACAAATAGTGTGACCCACGCAAGCCCAGAACTAATACCATCATGCACCCTTCCACTACCCACCAACGGCAACAATTGTTTGCAAATTTACAAATTGCTGAACAAAATACGGGGGTGGGGGCATGGAGGAACTTGTATCACCTGCTCACTGTGACCCCAAATTTAGCCTCAACTTTTGTTATGATTTTAATATCTTATATTATGCTTTTCAATTGTCTTTCTGATGGCAAAACACCTTAGTAAATAGTCAATCAGTTCATATAATATGTTCAGTAGGTATCATTTCACCCTCTGATGCTCTATAGACCATCATTTTAGTGATGATCAATTCACCTCATCTTCACTCCCCCCCCCCCCTCCAAAAAAATGATGCAGCCCATATCCGTCAGTTGATTTCCTCCATGAGTCAAAACTACTTGTACCTCATTGCAGCACCACCTATTTAGATATCTAAAATTGCGTCATAAATGCTAAGCATAATATATCATTTTTTCCACCTAACATTGCAAATATAGTCAATTTACAAATATTATCAGGTTTTTTTTGCAATGCAACCACAATCTCACAATGCATACTTCCCACAGCTGCAAAACATGTTGTATCCCACATTCTGATTTCATTTGGTGAATTTGGACATTTTACTGTTACTTTCGATGCAAAATTGTCAGTTTCGCATGTATTTAATTTTGCGAATCCACTTCCGTTGCGAAATTCGCAAAATTAAATCCCACACAAAATTTAGTGGTTTTACAGTTTGTAACATACCAGGCCATTAAGGGGGACTCAAGGAAGTTTTTGATCTGATTTTTAGAATTTTGTGAGTGCTGTGATTATTGAACTATTAATCAAATGCATATAAAAGTATATATTTTTGGAATATATTTTTCTAAAAGGTGCCAAAAAAACAGGGAAAAAATGATTTTTGATTATTTTTGTTGGCACTTTTTTGTCAACATTTCAAAAAATGTTTGATTAGGTTTTTAAAAAAAATTGTTTCTAAGTTAATGTCTTTACATCATCACCAAGAGATTTTAGCATTTTATACTCAAAATTATTTTTGTTAGCTTTGGCAAAAAAAAATTGGGTAAAAAAACCCATTTTTGATCAAAATTGATGCCAAATTTGGATTATCTGATCCATTTCCTTTCCAAAAATGTATACTTTTATATACATTTGAGTCATAGTTCAATAATTACAGCACTCACAAAATTCAAAAAGTGACTTCCTTGAGTCGCCCCCCCCCCCTTTAAAGTCCCCCTTAACATTCTATTTCCTATGTTGAAAAAATATCAAACAAGGTTTATACTCAAAATTCTGTCACTCCGGGATTCGAACCAGTAACCCGTCGTTCATGATAGTCCTGAATCATAGTTTCAACAGGAATGACATATGGTACTTTACCTGTAATATTTCATAACACAAGAAGCATGGAATGATAAACTAATATTAATTCTTAATTAAAATGCATTTAAGATTATGCATGATGTTATGAGGCATTAGATGCATCATTTGCAATATTAACAAATAAACAAGTTTTAATAATACCAAAAGCCATAATTGGTGAACCCATGCTGTGTGTGTGCACAATTGCTAAACTGAAACAAAAGCATAGAATGCACACACATGCTTAAACTGATGTTGAGTGCAGTTACACATTTTGTATTTATACTTCATTGATCTAACTCTGTAGTGAAGAGCATACATGGTCTTGTGATGGACAGGGCATTTACACGCAAGTGCCATGCTACATCTTTGATTGTGTGGAGTATACTAAAGGGCTCATTATACTCTCTACAACGCTCCAACGCTGAGTGCAAGCGTTGACTACCGTTTTCCAATCAGGCTGCGTCATTTTGTGTGAGAGCGCAAAATGTTTGAGGGTTGTGGAGTATGCTGAGCATTTTAGGCTAGAGCATAACAATCCTGCATGTGATATTGAAATGATATCACTGGGATACACTTTGATTTCACTGCATAGAGTTAGATGGAATGAAGTATACCACACATATTTTGGTTTCCTGATTGGTTCATAAACAATAAATGTGCCACATTTTTAAACTTGACATTCGTAAGTAAAATTAGGCAAATATTAGTGTTTCTTATATAAATACACGAATGAGCCAGGTATTGCCTCATCTCTTTGGATCAATTTATTCAATGGACATACACGGGCACACTTCGATGATCTTACTGCACAGGCTTGAAAACTCACAAAACGCTGCAACCAATCAGAGCTGTGAGGTCAAGCTTGCGTATTGCGCACCACAGATATCCGTTGCACCGTTTTGGGGGTGAGGTTGACCTCGCATACTTTTACGAGAGGTCAACCTCATGTGACGTGCGTCCAAAGAAGAACCAGGTCAATGAATTATGCTGATACAAGATAAATAAGATAGATCCCAGCTCCAAAGGGGTTCCTCAAAGTACTCGTATTCAGAGCAAACAATTTTTGATCAGCGTTGATCTGTGCGTATCTTATGAGGTGCGTGCTAAATTCAATTGTTGATCATGAATTAATTGTTTTGATTATAGTAAATGACGAGTAAGATGATCGAAAACTACCTTTCTCTAACTAATTTATGTTATACTTTCTCATCGGTTTAGGTAAAAAGCTGCTGCAATATACTAATGCTTCATTAACTTGAACTTTTAAGAATCCTTTTGCTTTATAACTGGATGTATTCACAGCTCATATTATGTTACATATATTTTACATAATCCCCCTGATGGTTGTAATTTTGATGAAATTTTGATGAAATTGAACAGTCATTGGGTATTGGAATATATGATGTGACGTGTTGAACAACTAATAGTGTGGAAAGAAATATGATTTTGACTAATTGTTGGTCGAAGGTTCATTTAATGATTGGAAATGGGTTTTATTTACTGTGAATGACTAACTGTGAGATGATTGATATGGGATGATGTAAGATTAATGCACTTATCAATTGCAACCAAGTCTGGGGGAGGACTCAGCAGTACATGGCATGAACAAGCTGTCACTATGATGGAGATTTACGAAAATCATTGCAGGGTTATGCCTGGGTGTGAGCTGGCTTCATACAAAGTGTATACACTGGCCGAGTCATGGGACGTAAGAGGTTGAACTGGTTGAAGTGGATCTATGCCTTTAAATACATTCAAAAATGCAAATGTTATCATTACTATGCATGAGACACTTACTATACGGGGTCACCATGAAATAGGGAGGTACACTTTGTCTTGGCTATTTGGGGCCAGAATTGTAACATGCTTATTCACAAACAGGCATGCCACATTTATGATTTATACATTCCGACCAAACTCTCTGCTAGTTTTGGATTCCTGGGGACTGGGGGTTTGATTGATAAGTGCATAAATATGTGGGTTTGATTGCAGTTTGACTAATTGTGGGTTGACAGGTGACTAATTGTGGAATGGAAGGAATATAATGTGGGATGAAGGGAATACATGTGGGATGCGTTCTATTTGTGGGACAATTGTACAATAAGTCTGTGGGAGTGTAGAGGAATCATATTTTGTAGCTATTCTGTCAAAACCTCGTATCACAATCTGGCCCTTAAGCATGTATTAAGTAATTCTTCATGTGCATAACCTTTGGGCAGTCTGTTCTAAACATGTTCAAGGGGCAAAACACATCTATCAAAACCTTGCAAGTGCTCTTGCCCCTAAACATGTATAAAGCAACACCTCCTATTACTAAACGTTGTGCAGTTTTCCTTTATACATAATGAAGGGCCAGAAAAACATACAGGTTTTGACGGAACATATTCTCACATTGTTTAGTGAAAACAGACAAATGGACGGACCAGTTTATGTCACCACCTAAAACAACTGCACATTTTATAGTTACTTATTAAGCATGTTTCAAAGATGTTTGTTGGGGGCAATTTGACATTTAGAACAAATCGAAAGAAGTGGAATTACATACATGTCACTAAAATGGTCCTTTTAGTTGTTAAAAGAAGTTTATAACTTTTAAAAGCTTCTTAAAAATGTTCCAACTTAATGTAGGCTGGTATTTATAGGAGTTGAGAACAGAAGTTGTCCATGGTTATTAAAGAAAAAGTTTAAAAACAATGTTATATAACATTTTGTATGTAATTTTAGTAGGTATTCACACTGCTTTGATCAGTGTTATGAAATTATCTTGGTCTTAATCCATTCATTATCTAGAGATACGTCAGTATAAGGAGTCTTTTGATAGTTCAACAATACCAATTATGACCAGGCATGAAAAAATGAGCCACAATGCGGCAGTAGCTGATTTGATTTAAGAGCACAAATATGGGACAATGTCATAATAAGTCAAAATCATAAAAGTATAATTTCTGATCTTTGATCCATCTTTTATCCAACCAAAGACTGAAATTCTTGAAAATAAGGAGTTAAACTACAATTTGAGGTGTTTAATTTTCATTTTCTCCATTGACATGATAAGTATGAATTGCGATAGAGTGATTTTCAATAATCCGTAACTTTGGTTAGGAATGTGGTATAACATTGACATTGGAACCAAAATGTCCCTTAACTTATACATATTATCATGATATAAATAACTCAATATTTATATTTCCCTCATTGTGCCCTGTTTACGTGTTAGGTCACAATTTAAGGTTGATGGGTTTTTGCATGGATGGTGTTGATGATTTAGACTGAATCATGTTTTTATTTTGTTTTGATCGTGTGAAAACAGAATCTGTCACATCACCGTGCATCTGGATAGGAACCACCCTAGGATCCGTGTTGGTTATAGTACTTAATATGCCACCGCCCAGTGAACAGAGAATGACACAGCCTGTCATAGTTACACCGAGTGGTAAGTTGTAAGGGGATCTTGCAAATTGGGATACCATGATTCAACTTTATTAGATATGTAAGATCACTGAGTATTTGTGTAGGAACCACTCTAGGATCCGTGTTGGTTATAGTACTTAATATGCCACCGCCCAGTGAACAGAGAATGACACAGCCTGTCATAGTTACACCGAGTGGTAAGTAGTAAGGGGATCTTGCAAATTGGGATACCATGATCCAACTTTATTAGATGTAAGATTACTGTGTATTTGTGTAAGAACCACCCTAGGATCCGTGTTGGTTATAGTACTTAATATGCCACCGCCCAGTGAACAGAGAATGACACAGCCTGTCATAGTTACACCGAGTGGTAAGCAGTAAGGGGATCTTGCAAATTGGGATACCATGATCCAACTTGATTAGATATGTAAGATCACCATGTATTTGTGTAGGAACCACTCTAGGATCCGTGTTGGTTATAGTACTTAATATGCCACCGCCCAGTGAACAGAGAATGACACAGCCTGTCATAGTTACACCGAGTGGTAAGTAGTAAGGGGATCTTGCAAATTGGGATACCATGATCCAACTTTATTAGATGTAAGATACTGTGTATTTGTGTAAGAACCACCCTAGGATCCGTGTTGGTTATAGTACTTAATATGCCACCGCCCAGTGAACAGAGAATGACACAGCCTGTCATAGTTACACCGAGTGGTAAGTAGTAAGGGGATCTTGCAAATTGGGATACCATGATCCAACTTTATTAGATGTAAGATCACCATGTATTTGTGTAAGAACCACCCTAGGATCCGTGTTGGTTATAGTACTTAATATGCCACCGCCCAGTGAACAGAGAATGACACAGCCTGTCATAGTTACACCGAGTGGTAAGTAGTAAGGGGATCTTGCAAATTGGGATACCATGATCCAACTTTATTAGATGTAAGATTACTGTGTATTTGTGTAAGAACCACCCTAGGATCCGTGTTGGTTATAGTACTTAATATGCCACCGCCCAGTGAACAGAGAATGACACAGCCTGTCATAGTTACACCGAGTGGTAAGTAGTAAGGGGATCTTGCAAATTGGGATACCATGATCCAACTTTATTAGATATGTAAGATCACCATGTATTTGTGTAGGAACCACCCTAGGATCTGTGTTGGTTATATGCCACCGCCCAGTAAACAGAGCATGACACGTACAGCATGTCATAGTTACACCGAGTGGTAAGTAAAGGGGATCTTGCAAATTGGAATACCAAGCTCTAAATTGATTAGATCTAAAAGATTACTGTTTACCATTGTGAATGTGATTAGAAACCACCCTTAGAAACCATGTTGGTTTAAATAGTTTTTAATATGCCACAGCTCGGTGAACAGAACATAGCCTGTCATAGTTACACCAAGTAGTAAGTAAAGGGATCTTTCCAAGCTCTAAATTGATTTGATATAAAAGATCACTGTTTACCACTGTGAATATGAATAAAAACCACCCTAGAATCCATGTTGGTTAGTTTATTATATGCCACAGCCTAGTGAGTAGAGAAAAGGCACATCTTGTTATAAACTGCTCACAAAAAGTTAGGAAACTTTGGAAACCTTTTTAATCAAGTATATTTTTATTATTTATTACCCTGTTGTATTATGTTGCATATCAATGGAAAGCTGAAGTGCTCTTCTTTAAAATGATACCAAATGTGCAATGATGACATGTTGCTGGACTTGGCCACATTAATGAGATTGAGACAAAGTCACAAATCAAATGTGCCAAAATGAGCAATTTTGTGTTACTGTGTGAACAAACAAATTGACACTGTAATGAAAACAAGCAATACAACTTGTTGTACTCACTGGTGCAAATCTTTGTGTAAACCATTCATGGTTCTCAAGCATGACCGGTTTGATTATTGATCATTACCTATTGACTGTTTAGCACAGATAACAGTAATTTTGGCACATTTGATTTGTGACTTTGCCTCATTCTCATTCATGTGGCCAAGTTCAGCAACATGTAATCATTGCAAATGTGGTATAATTTTAAAGAGGAACACTTCAGCTTTCCATTGATATATATATATATATAGAGGGTAAGAAATAATAAAAATATACTTGATTAAAAAAAGTTTTCTAACTTTTTGTGAATAGTTTAGTTACACTGAGTGGTAAGGACATTGATTTTCCAGAGTGGTATTTACTATGATCTTGCAGATTAAAATACCAAGATCCAACCTTATAATATCTATCACTAATACTCCTAATGCTGTTACAGGATAAAGAGATCATAATGATTGTTCACAGCTTTACCTTCGGTTAGAAATAGTCCTGTTTTTGATAAAGGTCAAATTTATAAAGTAATGCATTTATATATCGACAGGTCTTTCCACATTTTTTTAAACATTTCTACATTTATCCACTTTTTCCACTGTGTACGGTATATAGGTACAGTTTTGAGGTTGAAAGGAAGCATTTTGTGCATTGGATTTCTCGATTGCAATGGTTCACTCATCCACCCCACATACGACGCTTGGAGAGACATGAACAGAGATACGCGTGATTCAAAGGACAAAAGTAAGATTTGACACTTTTAAGGGGTGGGGGAACTTAAGGAAGTCACTTTTTGAATTTTGTGAGTGCTGTAATTATTGAACTCAAATGTATATAAAAGTGTACATTTTTGGAAAGGAAATGGATCAGAGAATCCAAATTTTGCCAATTTTTTTTATAACAAAGCTACCAGAAAATGCCCAAATCGCTTGATTATGATGTAAAGACACTAAATTTGGGACAAATTTCTCATTTTTTAACATAATCTAATATTTTTTGAAATTTTACTAAAAAAGTGTAAAAAAGTGAAACAATTGGAAGAAATCACTGTTTTGGTCAAAATTGATTCCAAATTTGGATTCTCTGATCCATTTCCTTTCCAAAAATGTATACAGGGTTTTGTCACCTTACCAAACAAAGTTGAATGACATTTTTTGCCACTATTTCCAAATTTCCCACCTTTGCGAACCAGGACGGCACCTCACTTACACACCTACACACCCCATCACTTTTATGTCAGATTTAAGATACACTTTTAACAGATAAATATTATTGGTGTCATTGGATCAATAATATACAGCTTAAGGCTTCATAGCTCAGTAAAATAATTCGCAGTCTAAAACTGAAAATATATTTAGATAGAGAAAACATGTCAATATATTTCTCATTGGAAATCTTGTTGTGAATATTCTATCACATATTGTCAAAATCTCAATTTGTGTTCAGAATTAGACAAGATGAACCTTTTGTTGATGTAATACATATTATAAATTGCACTAGGTGACCCAGGAGACACCCCTTTGCCGTTGACAACAAAACAAAACATTTTAACAAATTAGTTTGTACGCTCTACTAAACCATACACAATATTCGTTCCTAGTAACCGTGTGAAGCCGTGTGAGTGACTGTTGTTTACGTCAGCAAAATTTCCAAAATTCACAAAATATTTCACCCAATTTTCGGACTGTAAAAAACATGTGAAAACTTGCAATGTGTTTAATATGATTACATGCTGAGACTAGAATACCAGTCTCAAATTACATGAGTTTGCAGGGGAATCCCATGGGCAAATATTCTGTCGGATAGTACCATTTCAAGGAGGTACGAAAAGGGCTATATTTTGGCCGTTTTGGTGATGCAATCTGAAATTTGTTGACTTCATTATTGTTTGTTGTCAACGGCATTGACGTCATTTTTGGCCGACCTATAATATTGGTGGCAAGCCTATTATATTTCTCTTGCAATATTTTTTTTCCGCATATGATTTGCTTTGTACCATACACTACAGTGAGAGAAACTATATTTAATTAACCTTTTAGTCAGAGATGGTCGACTAATTTTAAATATTGTTAGGGATTTATATGTCAGTAACGTAAGGTGACCCCCAATTAACCTATCCTAACTCTATCATACCCCATGAGATGTAAATCAGTAACTTTCCCTCCATGTAAACAGTAACTATACCCTATGTTAAATAGTACTTCATGATAGTTAACCGAATCATCATCATCATCATTTTCATCATACCGATAGTCCATTACACGCTTTCATGACCAGTGACGTCGCCTCAAATATCAAAATCACAGCAATGAAATTTCTGTAAAATGGCGTGCTCAGTAATCCAGTACATCCTACCCAACATTTACCTCTACGTAGAAATGTCAAAATTTCTACCAGTGATTATGGGCATTTATTAGAATCAGTACAAGTGATAAGAAGCTGCACCTTGCTGGCATATGCTCTTACGTCACTGCGCAGAGGTAGATGAACAATAAACGGTGACGTCCCTATCTTTTGAGTCGGTGAAATGGACTGCAGGTTTTCATTCATCACCATCACAGTAATCGCCCCTTGTGTAAAACCAAAAACCATCATCACAGTAAATACCCCTTGTGTAATACAGTACATCATGCCAACTACCCTCTTAGGGATAAACTTCGACCTCAATCATCCTGTAGTGGTTCCCCACGCCACTGGGATCCATCACAATGCAGGTACTATGTTTTGCATGAGAAACTGAAGTGACAGGAAACCGGTAAAGATTAATAGATCATGCATCCTCCTCCGTCAGGCCTAATTTTTTTCAATGTTGTTTGTCAGATTACTCATAGCCAATGTCAGAAATAGTTGAATTTAGGTTTAGGCCATAGACTTTATGTGGTGATCATTTTCATTGGGGTTCAGTTCTCAAAAGCGTGATCCAGTTGATAATCAGATTACATGAAACATTCACCAGCCAATTGTACCCACAATTCCACTGACCAATTATGTGTCCAAGTAAATTCTAAACATTTGATAATCAATTCCATTCTGCCACTGCCGTTAGATTTCACAAGATCGGTCATTGGTTTTATTTTGAGGATGAGGACTCAGTATTTTCAGGGATAGGTTTCGTATCGAGATATGGACAAGTCAAACTAACCAGTTTTAGTCAGGTTGGGGTTAGAGCGAAATAAATGTTCCTTTTGAGTTCAGTCAGAGGGTTCAAGTATCTGGGGCTCATTGATTGGTTGGGCTGCAATAAATAAATAAATAAGTAGATAAAATAAAAAAAATAAAAAAATAACATGTAAAAAAAGATTTAAAAGAATAATAATACTAGAAATGAAAAAAATTAATTAATCAAAAATAAATTTCTTTTAATTTTTTCAAATTAAATTGTTAAGAAAAAGATAATAAATAGAAGCCTCATAGGTCTTTATAACGTAGCATTGATTTGACAAATTTATTACGATGACAAACAAACATTTTTAGTAGTTGTCATTGGGCAGGAAAACCATCCTATTTCTTTTGGCTCCTGAACATGTTTAATTCAAAACTGCCAGGTACTTACATAGAAGGTTTTGGATATAGACATGTTCCGGGGCCAAAAGCACATATGTGGTTTTTGCTGCCAATTGGCAAAGTTGTTGTTGACTAGCACCTGCATCAGCCTCCTCCATCACCTAATCCTCCCTGCTAACCCAATGCATCCATTTGTTTTGTTTTGTTGTGTTATTGGTGTGTCGTCGTTTGCAGAATCTAGCTCTCAGTATCGCAGTAGCCGAATGTCTCCTTCCTCATCCACAGAGATTGCTGACCGCCAGTTTGTTGTCATCTGCTCAGAGAAGGAAGCCAAGGTATGTATTGTAGGCCTGAGGGGAAGGGCAAGGGGGAAGGAGGGGGTCAAAAGATGGGCAGTATATCTCCTTCCTTCTCCAAAGAGATTGCTAATCAATAGACAGTTTGTCATCTGTTCAGAAATGGCAAGCCCAATAGAGAGGGAGGGAAATTGTTAAGGAGGGATGGGAAGAGAAGGAGGGGGCAAGGAGGGGGAGAGGATGGATGGGGAGAGGAGTGGTGGGAGAGGAGGGTTGGGGAGAGGAGGGGTGAGGGAGAGGAGGGTTCAGGAAAGGAGGGGTGGGAGAGAGGAGGGGTTCAGGTGGGGAGAGGAGGGGTGATGTGAGAAGGGTGTGGAGAGGAGGAGGAGGGGTGGGGAGAGGCGAGGGTTAGCAAAGGAGGAGGGGAGAAGAGAGGAGGAGGGATTGGGAATGCAAGGAGGAGGGGTTGGAAAATGCGAAATGGTTGAGAACGAGGAGAGTGTAAGGGGTGGAGGAGGAAGGGAGAACGGAGGGTGGGGAAAGCAAGAGGGGAGAAGGTGGGGAAAGCAAGAGGGGAGAGGATGGGGAAAAGAAGAGGGGGAGAGATGAGAAGGAGGGGATGGGGACATGGAGAGAGGAGGAGGGGTAGGGAAAGGCAGAGGGGAGAGAGGAGAAGGAGGGGATGGAGAGAGGGTAAGGGGTGGAGGAGGAAGGGAGAACGGAGGGTGGGGAAAGCAAGAGGGGAGAAGGTGGGGAAAGCAAGAGGGGAGAGGATGGGGAAAAGAAGAGGGGAGAGATGAGAAGGAGGGGATGGGAAAATGGAAAGAGGAGGAGGGGTAGGGAAAGGCAGAGGAGAGACAGAAGGAGGAGGGGATGGGGAAATGGAGAGAGGGTAAGGGGTCAAGGAGGAAGGGAGAACAGAGGGGTGGGGAAAGGAAGAGGGAGAAGGTGGGGAAGCAAGAGGGGAGAGGATGGGGAAAAGAAGAGGGGAGAGATGAGAAGGAGGGGATGGGGACATGGAGAGAGGAGGAGGGGTAGGGAAAGGCAGAGGGGAGAGAGGAGAAGGAGGGGATGGAGAGAGGGTAAGGGGTGGAGGAGGAAGGGAGAACGGAAGGTGGGTGAGGAAAGGAGAAGGGATGGGAAGAGGTTGAGATTGCCAGTTCACAATTTGTCACCTTTTCAGAGAAGGAAAGGTAGGTATGTTTGTAAACCCAGGGGTAGGGAGGGAAAGGAGAGGGTGGGTGGGGATAGAAGCAGAAAGAGGGCTAATCGGCAGTTTGTTGTCCTCAGTTCATAGAAGTAACCCAGGTTATGTTTTTAGGGCTGGAGGGTGCCAGTTTGTTATCTTTCAGAGAAGGAAGCCTATGTAAGTTTTGTAGGGCCATGGGAGGGGAAGAAGAACGGGGAGAGGGGAAGGGGGAAGGAAGATGTCTCCTCATTATCCCAAGAGATAGCTGACTAACAGTTTGGTTTCATCTGCTCAGACAAGGAAGCCAAAAGTATGTTTTATTAGCCTCAAGGGTAGGGTGTGTGGAGAGGAGGAGAAAGACATATTTTGAAATATTTGAAATATTTGAACAAATATCAAAAATGTATTCATGTTTTATATCAATATCTCTTTAGGTATACTTGTCTCATATCAATGGTAACAAATGAGTGAAACTCAGACAGTGAAAAATGCGTAATATTTTTTTCATACCAATGAGTAGATTATTAGCAATTGGTAAAACCAAGCTGAACTATTATAATAAACAATTAATGTAAAGTTACACAACTCTTTATTCCTTTCTTTCCCCAAACCATTAGGTGATTTCACTACCCTCCCAAACATGTACGTATAGAGTGAAAGTTGCAGAGACATCGTATGTTGTAAGAGCCGACATCATTGAATTACAAAGTAAGTTGTCCTTTTAAATAAGAATGTAAAATAATTAAAATAATCAATGTTAAGCAGACTTTATAGTTGTTATACATTTTTACTTAAAAATGTAGATTTTTACAGGAGAGTCGCAAAGATCAAATGTGTTTGATAGATTAATTGATAAATTGCTCAATTGATTCATTGATTCATTCATAAATTGATTGGTTGATTGATTGATTGGTTGATTGATTGATTGGTTGATTGATTGATTGATTGATTGATTGATTGATTGATTGATTAAAAATATAGATTTTTACAAAGATCACATGGGATTGATAGATTAATTGATTGATTGATTAAAAATATAGATTTTTACAAAGATCACATGGGATTGATAGATTAATTGATAAATAGCTCAATTTCTCAGTTGATTGATTAATTGATTGATTGATTAATTGATTGATTGATTGATTGATTGATTGATTGATTGATTGATTGATTGATTGATTGATTGATTGATTGATTGATTGATTGATTGATTGATTGATTGATTGATTGATTGATTGATTGATTGATTGATTGATTGATTGATTGATTGTTAGATAGCTCAACGTGATTGATCCTGTGATGAGTTATTGTAATATTATGCAACACTCTCATTCATTCTGATTCAAGTTTCAGGCTGTACAGGTTAAAAAGTGGACCATTCCTGTTTTGCTGCTTTATCAATCGCTGATTGATTAATTCATTGTTTGACCTAAATTTACTTTGACATCCAATCACCTATTTATTTCTGATTCTTTTCCTGTTTACAGACAGTGTTTGTTTGTCGTGTTATGTAGCAAATGGTCATATTATGACCTTCAGTCTGCCTAGCTTTAGAGTACTTCTGGACCATGATTATCTGCCTCTAACAGATCTAAGGTATGTAATGTAATTCTCAATGAATACTTAAAGGGGCATTGAGAGATGTATCGATATACTAAATGAGCAAATAACGTAAAGATAATCATCAACATAGCCCAAATCCAAAATTTCATACGATTCCGACATCGCCTTCTTGCCAAAATAAGCAAATAACGGCACTTCCGGGTTGAGATTTGCCGCAAAAGTCTGTGAGTAAAACGATGCCTAACTTCCGAATTCAGCACCTGAGTTTCGATATGATCATATCAAAACTAAGAAAATCATGAAATTGTATATGATAAACGACTAATGTTGGTAAACTGTTTCAGATGGTAGTTAGTTTATGCCTAAGTATTACTTTGATGCAAAAAAACCTGATTTCCAGGATAATTGAGGGCGCACTCCCATACGTATCTCTCAATGCCCCTTTAACTCTAGAAATTGCACTGGCCCCCAAATCCAAAATCTGACATGGTTTGTTATTGTAACATTCCACACTCAATTAAATATATAACGCAAGTCTTAATGCATTAAACTGTGCTGCGTTGTGCCATGAGTTTTGCGCTTGGGTGGTGTTGCGCGGGGATTGCAAATATTCAGCAATGCAGCAACCCTAACCAGATGTGCGCCATCAAAAAGAGATGCATCGGGTGTGTCAAAACATACGTTGCATCAAAATGTTAAAATGAGACGCAATTACCTTGACAACCAAATTGAACCAAAAAATACCAAATACCTCCAATCGCACAGTGACCATGGTCAAAGTATGTAAGTGCTCGGCATGTATTAATACTGAACACCAGTCAAACTTGAGGGGGTACTTCTTAAAAACTTTTCTGGTTTCTAGTAGGGGTAGCAAAATTAATGTTGACCTTAAATTTCATTCAACTGAGATCAGTAATTTCCCCTCTTTTTTGATTTTGACACAATATTTCATAGAAAATTGGGAGAAATCACAATGATTAGGACAAGGTCAGTTTCCGGTCTTAAAAAAACCCGCTTCTTTTTGTAATTTGCAGGATTGGTCGGACTTTTCAATTCAGTTCTAATGGTAAAGGAATCTATCAATGCACTCCCACTGAACTCCAAAGGATAACTGTATGTCAGGAAGCAAGGTAAGATTTGATTGATTGATTGATTGATTGATTGATTGATTGATTGATTGATTGATTGATTGATTGATTGATTGATTGATTGATTGATTGATTGATTGATTGATTGATTGATTGATTGATTGATTGATTGATTGATTGATTGATTGATTGATTGATTGATTGATTGATTGATTGATTGATTGGTTGCCTTAATCAATTGATCAATTGGTTAATGTTTGATTGATTGACTTTGTTTGATTTTTGATTGATTGATTTATTAATTTTCTTTATATAGTTGAATTAATTGACCAATCAGTTTGATATTGGTTGATGAATTTATTTATTTTTTATTTTAAAGATGTATGTCCTGATTACTTTTTTTTGGCTGTGATTTTTTTTCACATCAAGATATTTTGATATCAGAAGAATCCCCATCCTCATTATGTCTGTAAAATCTTAGGTGCCAGCAATGTTCCATTAAGAAATGATAGGCTAAAATGTGGTGAATTACTGCCAAAGATGGCTAACCAACCGTCAGTTTGTGTATTACTCAATGGGCACATTACTCAATGGGCACATTTCTTGTGACCTTGTGCTTCTCTAAATTAGACCCATTGTGGAGTTATGCGACTCAAACTTTGGAATGCGACAATTTTAAGGATGACGTTCATGTAAAATAGAAAAGTTCAAGTTGAAAATCGGGCCAGCAATCAGAACATCTACCTTTAAATAATTCACTGATTTTTTACTCCAATGTAAATGATCGCAATCCGTTGAAAGAGTACATTCAAATCTTAAAAATGCTGCATTGTTGATGGTAATCAGACAGCATGTTTTCTTTTATGAAATGTGCACAGCTTTTAGGTAAGGCCAAATAAATTTTAAAAAGTTTGTCTCAGAATTAGACAGCGCACATAGGTTAAATTAAAAACTTTTTGTCACTATTTCTTTTTCTTGAACTTTTGAAAATAATGGTGTGAGCCAAGTTGTGACTGTATGGAATGGTTTTTTTCCAATATTAAAATAGTATTTAAACTTCAGAAAAACAAGTTAGTCCAGTGATTTAATGGACTCGCTTCTTCAAATTTTTATTTCACATTGTGAAGTACCGTATCAGCTTCATGTTCTTGCTTCGTATAGCCTGTCTCATGTTTTGAAAAATTAAAAATAAATACAAAAAAAACCGCATAGCATTTTTTACTATTTTTTTTTAAATCGCATTTCGCAAAGCTTTTTTTCTCAGGTGTCTTCTGAGACAAACTTGTTTTTTTATTTGGCCTAATAAACTTGATTTGTAATGCCTAAAGTACTCTGATTCTGTGTTCTTCAACTCAACAGTGAACAGCTCCACGATATGTTGGGTGATTTGTTCCTGCCAGTCGACACACCCGATGCACCAAGCAGGGGCTTCTTCAAGGGACTCTTTGGAGGCGGCGGAGGTGCACTGGATAGGGAGGAATTATGTAAGATTTCTTGAATACACAATCCAATGTATCATTTTTTTTACAGATGTTTCACGCACTTAGGCAAAAGAAAATTGTTGTGTTGCCCTCAAGTGCCAAAAATCTTGGAAGTTGGTCAATTTTCCTTTGTTGTAGTTCATGACAAGACCAAATTTGTAAATGTAAATTTGACTAATGTTTCTAGTGTGATAATAGTTTAAAAGCAATCTATTCAAGCAAACTTATTTATTTCAAGTAGAAAATAGTAATATTTTGACAAATGGGTAAAATTTAAATCTTAAAAAAAATGCGACCCTGATTTTTGAGATTTTTTGAGGTCGGTTGCTGAGGGCAACACACAACAAACATTTTGCCTTATCCATACAGCAATGCGCACTATACAAATTCTTATTACAATGTCATTTGTTTAACTACATATCACATACCGGTAGTGGTGTTAAAGAATACTGTTTTTGTTGTTAAAACGTTCCTTGTGTCATATTGGGCTCATAATTAGTTCAGCGCCAGACAGGCAAGTGAAAACATATTTGATGCAGCACATTAAAAAAAAGGGGGGGGGGGACTTTGCAGGTGAAGTCAATTTTTAAGTTATTATGTGGGCTCTCAGAGAATTCACCAAGCTTTAAATGATACCAAATTTATTAAAATTGATCAAGGCATTCAGATTTTAATAGTGAATTGACTCCTGAATTCTAATTATTTTCTTTATTTTTTTCAGTCTGTTTTCCTCTATATCTTGAAAAACACACAGCCGCAAAGTCCCCCTTTTGATGTGCTGCATCACATATGCCTTTTCCCAGGGTCCAAGGGGGGGGCTGCCTTATGTTAAATCAAGTCAAATGTCTTTTAAAGACATTTTGTTCAATTCATTCTTTAATGGTCAGATTATTATACTCTTGCTACCACTAATTCCTAGCTCCTTGCAGGAAGATTTGGCACTTATCTGAGTTTTGTAAGTTTCTGAGAAGCTAGAAATAGTATAAAATGCATAATGACCTATTTGTTTTGTTTATAATATTATTGGATTTTTCTTTGGTAACCTCGTTCCCGCATTTGACAGGATCTTGTAGCCCTGGAGCCAGGTTTTTTTACAATAAACAATAGCAAATTAACTGTGAATATTTGTGTTTTTTATCCTTGACAGTTGGTGAAGCGAGCGGTAAGCCGTCGCGTAGTGTAGCCAAACACATTCCTGGTACAGGTGGATTAGAGGGAGTTAAGGCCTCTGCAGGCGGAGCCATGGGGGAGATCGCAAAAGCACGCATTGTAAGTAACGTAACGCATTCGTATAGGTCAAGCATTCAACAGGTTCTTCGATAGACGACGAGGTAGATCCGGTCATTTTAGTCGAGATTAGCTCTGATTTCTTCAGGACGAAATTCTTTTTTGCTAGTATAGTGCTTTTTAGTCGAGATTAGCTCTGATTTCTTCAGGACGAAATTCTTTTTTGCTAGTATAGTGCACATTAGAATATGACAGTTACCAGGTCAACTGGCTCTGGCTAACTTGGTTACGAATCACTGATCACATTGATCATAACATAAAGCCTATCGCATATATCATAATTCGAAACAGATGTTTATGCCCAGGCTTGCAACAATAAACCATTGCATTATGTCAATGAATAAGCAAATCATTTTTAGATTTTAACAATGGGGGACGACCACCCCCTCTACCTCCCCCTGTTCTTCGGAAGGAGACAGCTTTGAACTAGGTCTGCTAGGGGTTTTGTTTATGGTAGAAATTAAGAATTGAATGATTAAAAAAATAATAAAAATCAAATCAAATATTTTTTTTATTTTAAATTACATAAATTCCAAAAAATGTAAATTTTCAGTTGAAAAAAAAGGCAATAATTTTGTTTTTAATTAGCAAATATTTGGTCGTTAAGATGATCCTCCTGGCCTTGATAACTAATTGTATGTATCTCATATTGTAAACCCCTCTCTACAGGCTCTCTATGAGAGAGGAGAGAAGCTGAGCGAGCTAGAGGAGAAAACGGCGCAAATGATGGCCAATGCAGAGAACTTTAGCTCAGCTGCTAACCAACTAATGGCCAAATACAAAGACAAGAAATGGTATCAATTTTGATCCCGCTCCCCGTGACCAGAGCAGTCGGGGTCGCACAAACACATGTAGAGTCGGCATCAGTGCTGCCTGCTGGTATGTAGAAGTATGAATATACTTTTAAAGGTGTCGGTTATCGAGAGATTTCAGCGCTACCCATCCGATGTGAACATAAACAAAACTGAAATGGATGTCGGTGTGCGGTGGACAGATTGTTGTCTATAATACACAAGAGAGAAGCCGGTGATGATGATGTCACAGATATAACCCAAATAGACTTGGTTGCCATGGTAACAGTAGACTATCCTGATTGGGTAACGATGATCTTGTGACTTTCATTATAAGCCATTTTATTGGACTTGAACAGAAAACGGAATTACGACGTAATCTGAAATTCCACTATAGTAATATAGTGTCATTGGAATTAATCGTTAGTGGATGACAAGCGTGACCAGGTGCCGTCTGTAGGATTTATAAATGTGATTGGAAATGGGACTCCTGACAAATAGATGAATTAGGGAGTTATGATTGGATAGTGATGATCATGTGATTAAATCAATTGAAGCCAACTGGATAATGTGTATCTGCTTATGACTTGGCTATCAGTGGATATCATATCATCCCACACCAAGAGCGCACCAACTCAATGTTCCAATAGATTGAATACCCGACTGAAAACGAGCTTCAAGGATGTTTTAAAAGAGCTATGAGAGTCGGACAGATCGTCGCCTCTTGGAGGAGTGTACGTCATGGAGTGAGCTTGTGTGCAGTAGTCGTACACACAGCTTTCTCAAGCTTGAATACGGTGGATTCTTAACAAACATGTTCAATTTTATGTACAGAAAGTCCCTATATATGGAATGCGACGTCTATTTACTGGAACTCCTGTGGCTGTCGTTTAATATTGAGAGCCCCTCCCCAAAAACAGGCGGATGAGTGGATGGCTTGCGCGTCATTGATTTGGGTAATGATGACGTGAAGAACGGACCAGGGCAACTATATACATTCCATTCTATAATTAATTGTTATAGTTGTGGTGTATTTAAATGTGTATAAAAAAAATAGCATACCATGTGCATTGCTGTTAAAAACAAAACAACTCCTCATCTGATTAATAATTTGCTGATTCCCTGCTTCCACGATCGATGGATGACCTCATACCTTTGATCCATAGATGCAGGTATGGTAATCAACACATGGAACCGCAGCGGGTAGTGATACACAGCACTTGCTAACCGTTCTGTGAGACATTTTTGCATGCGTGGTATTTATATTCATCCACCTGAAAACAAAGTAGTTCCGTAGCTTTTGAGTCAGGTGATGTATGAATGTATCAACAAAAAAATATTATAAGAAAAAAAAGAGAAAAAAAAAGAAGATTATAAATAAACGTGCAATATGACGGGATCGTACCAACACGAAAGTTTGGTAGGGATGTTTAGTATATATATCATTATCAAAACTCAATTTGCAGTTTCAGTTGCATCTACGTCAAATCGTATTTAATTTAATTTAAAGAAAGGGCCGTTGTCAGCTTAATTAATATACCATTTTAAAACAAATGGGATTTATTTGTTTATATATAGATTATTTAAGCTTGGTGCACAGATTTTATTATAGTGGGATTATATGAGAACCGAGTCTATTTAAGTAGTCCTCTGTGTATATAGAAACAATGTTAAAAAACCCATGTACAGTTTAAATAAGAAATAAGAAAGAGCTATGTCCTGTACTTCTGCTAGATATTTATAGATATTAGTTGTCAGTTACTCCAGATTTGGAGGATTGTCATTCCGCATTTGGAAGTGATCACTCCTTATTTGGAAACGATCACGCCATATTTGGATGATTTATGCGTATAGGGTGCAGAACCACAAAAAAAAAATGATTATAATAATTTGATGTCACGGTTATATGTGCTTTTATTAATAAAGTACGCACAATTCTATCTTGAATATAAATATGAATATAAATATAAATATATATATAAATATATATAGAAACTCAATTCCATGTTTTACACACTAGCCTATAATCTGTTTCTGTCTCAGGCTTAACAAGTTACGCTATAGACTTAGATTCTTGTCCTTGTAGTGGGAGAGTTAACAAAAACGGAGTTCAGACAACAACAACTCTGTATTACTACTAATATAATGACAAGTAAACATTACATGCCCACGATGGTGTATGTGTGCTTTATGCACAGTGGACATTTTCCAGTCATTTTTTTAAAAAGTGTTCATCAATGTCAATTGATATTTTGCTAAGCTATAATTACTTCATTTTTTTGCAATCTTTATATTGTGCATTAGCAGTTGGGATTTCTTAACGGAGGATTAACCAGGTGGAACTGGTGCAGTGATGGGGAATGATTTTAGTTCCATATCTGGACATTTCCATATTTGGAAGATATCTCTCCATATTTGGAAGATATATCTCATATTTGGAAGATATCTCTCCATATTTGGAATATATCTCTCCATATTTGGAATATATCTCTTCATATTTGGAAGATTTCTCTCCATATTTGGAAGATATCTCTCCTATTTAGAAGATATCTCTCCATATTTGGAAGATATTTCTCCATATTTGGAAGATATCTCTCCATATTTGGAAGATATCTCTCCATATTTGAAAGATATCTCTCCATATTTGGAAGATATCTCTCCATATTTGGAAGATATCTCTCCATATTTGGACTATATCTCTCCATATTTGGAAGATATCTCTCCATATTTGGAAGATATCGCTCCATATTTGGAAGATATCTCTCCATATCTGGAAGATTTCTCTCCATATTTGGAAGATATCTCTCCATATTTGGAGGTCTTGCCATATGTGGCAGCGAGAGATCTCTTGACATTTGGAGGTGATTTATTTTTCTTCATATGTTGAAGAGATCTCTTAATATAAGGGAAATCTCTCTATATTTGGATGCGATTTAACCATATTTAGAGCAGACCTCCATATGTGGAAGAGATCTCTCTCCATATGTTCAGTATCTTTTCCCACATTTGGCGGATATCTCGCCATAATTTGCCAAATGTTACTCCACATTTAAGTATGTTTCATAACTGTAATTTACCATTATTGGCCCAGAATATTTCAATTGCAATACTTATGATGTCATGAATTAGAGGTAACTCACAATGATTACATATCGAGAATTTAATATTCGTTTTTATATCCGTCATCAATATATTAGTTCCTATCTCCAAAAGGTTGAAACATGGAAATTACAGTTTCAAATGTGAGCACAGCCCAGAAAAACGCTGAAACAGATTTCACATAGCATTCCATACAGCAGCATCATACCATGTATGATGCGTGACACTATAGTTTGATCAGATCCAAATTGGCGAAGCCTCCTTGCAGTAGCGAGTGAATACAGAAGGGTGTAGGTACACATGAGCGCTTATGCGTGACACATGCGGCCATAATCGTACACGTATGCATGGATAAATTTTATGTGCGGAGAGAGAAAACCAAATATTTCTCGCCAATTTGGAACTGATTATTAAACTATCGAAAAAGGTTACTCCCTACAAGATTTTACCATTCACACCTAAAAATTATGTCATAGTCTCTTATTTTTGCAAATAAGGTAAAATTATGTTTGATCATGCGATTTCCTTTAAATTAAATAGTTAACACAAATATATTGTTGATGGATATAGTGAGGAAGATATCCTATAAAACATTGTTTATGAGTGACCTACGTAATTGTGGTTCAATAAAATGTCATTGAATGCCCATATTCAAGTGCCAAATCTGGTCTCAACGACAGATAATTCGCTTATTAATTTAAAAAAAGAAAGAATTGATAAGGTATAGTAGACCTGTAAGGCTGTACAGTAGACCTGTAAGGCTGTACTGGATTACAAGATTACCATATGTGGATAAAGTTACAAAATTATGCATGTTCCATAAATGTGTTGCTTTGTTTTTCCTTCCCCCTAAGAAATCAACCCATAAGTGAATGGGCTATTTCATTTTAAATCTATACACCCTCTATGGAAGACATTTTCTTAATCACCCACACAGGGAGTGTGAATTTTAAATTGGGTTACCTGCATGGGTGACTCCATTTGAAATCTACACTCCCTGTGTGGAAGATTAAGGTCATGTCTTCCATAGGGGGTGTATGGATTTCAAATGGAATAGCCCATTGTGTGGGACTCTACTACCTTCTGCATATGTGCACTGCGGCGGCAAAAGGGTGCAATTGTCGGTAAAATGCATTTTGAGATATTGATGGAAAATAAAGACAATTTTTGTAAATTTTCTTCATAGCAGTATCCAATCTTAACCAAAGAGGTGTCATTTTGAAGCATTCAAAAAGCTCATTTTGTTGGTATTAAGATCTCAACTTTTTTCTTTGAGCGACAACTGCACCCTTTTGCTGCCACTGTACACATATACCACTTTAGATAAAAATGCAAACAACCTCATTAAATTTCAATTAAAGTGTGTAGGAGTAGCAATTTGAAGGTTAATGGTTGGTTACACATTGGTTGCTTTTGAGGGTATACTGAAATATTCTTTGTGTTACCTCAAGTTTGGGGTGATGTCATCAGTGTTTATTCTATAGTTTGATCAGTTACAAATTGGCGAGAAATATTCATTCTTTATATCTCCGCACGCAAAAGTTATCCAAGCGTGTGCACGCTAATTTGACATACGCAAGCGTCAAGCATGGCGCTGTGTGAGCGTTGTGCGTGCCCACACTCTTCTGAATTCATTCGCTGCTGTAAGCAGGGTTGCCAATTTGGAATTAAATGAACTATAGTGATTGCATGCAATGACTTGAATGATTAATTCTAAAGTCACAGAGTAAACAATGATCACAACTTCCATTATTACAGAGGCATTTCCAGGCGATGAAGTGATTTTATGATTTTTTTCTCCACAAAAACCTGAATAAGTAAAACCCCTTCAAAGTTGTGAACCTCGTCATAAACACATTGTGAGATAGTTGTTGCTTTGAAATAATAATAATAATAATCAGTATTTATATAGCGCCTTTTCCAAAGGTTCAAAGCGCTGTAATTTCGCTGCTGGTGAATCATACTAAACAATGCAACGTCCAGGCAGCAGCTAAATCAGCGCCAAGTTGCGACATATAAACACACATGAACAACATCCACCATTTTTCAATGCAGCTCCCCAAATACCATTGGGTCAAGGAAGTTTTTGATAACCGAAACAACTAATCACAGATTTTGAAAGCAGGAGGAAACCGGAGATCCCGGAGAAAACCTGCGAGAGCGTGTATGGATCGTGATAAACCAAATGCACATAAAGCCCGACCGAGCACAGATTTCGAACCCGGGATTCATTGGTGCAAAGCGAGGGTATCTACCGCTGCGCCAACACGCTCTCCCAGCATGAAAGCATGCTAAAACATTACCCTCCCAAACGATATGTTTTTTATCATAACTTGACTATTATTAAGGCAATAAAGTGATTTGATTAATTTTTTTTCACAAAAACCTGAATAAGTAAAACCCTTCAAAGTTGTGAACCTCGTCATAAACACTTTGTGTGAATTTGTTTGCATCTGAGACAGTTGTTGCTTTGAAAGCATGCTAAAACATTACCCTCCAAGCGATAAGTTTTTTGGTCTATAAATACATACATGATTATTAATGTCTATGTAGAGAGTGTTGTGTATTCGTTATAGGCAGGGTTTTTATCGCAATCAAAAGTTGCCTGACATTTATACAGCCCTTTTATGGCAAAAGAATGTATCTTTTATGTAGTTTTCTAACAGTATACTTCCTTTTAACATGATCAAAGTTAGCTTTTTTCTCCATAAAACATGTAGTGGTAAAAGGTAGTTTATTACTTTTATTGTCTTTACAAGTTGCAACCTTTTCCTAAGTGAGGATTATTGAACCAGGTTAACACAATCCATGTTAAAAGGAAGTATATCATTAGGAAAGTACATATAAGATACATCCTTTTGCCATAAAAGGGCTGAGATGTCTATAATAAGAGTAAGTCATTTGATTTTTAAAAATGCGGCCTTTTGTATTACAGATATACGCTTATGTTTTCGGTAGAATGAGAGTGATCACCCCGTCTTATCGCGAGGGGATGACCTGCACGGTACATGACGGATGAGTGCAAGAGGCGCACACTGTCCTAACAAAATCATGAACATGTACCATGTGGGGTGACCTTATGACCTTTTGGTACATTTGTGATCAAAATTGCGGTCATTATGAGCACATGTACATCGTCATAAATGTCATGTACATGTACATGGGTGACCTTACGGTACAGTTCTGTTCAAATACATCGCGATTATGAGTACATCATCTGGTAAATGAATGACCCCTTTTCATTGCTATTTTTGGTAAATTTATGGGTTTAAAATCCTTAATTTTTCTGTTTTTCGGAGAAATTCTAGCAGAATCTATAAAATCTATAGGAAAATTATGGGTCTCTGGTAAACTTTTGGGTCCATTTCCCCCCCGAAAATTGGTAAATGTTTGGGTAAATTTTCATTTTGCTGGCGGCACATCCCTACCAAAAAGAGTATCTGAGTGACCCCACCCCCATCCACTTTAGTGCCATGGCATGTATACATGGACAATTTCATTACTGAAAGATATCTGCATGTATTGTTATATCTAGGTATTTTTATGGTTCACTTTAATCAAAACTACAGGGAAATTGAATGAAAGGTCTTTTTTAGGATACAATTTTCTCTTATACAACCAGACAATAAGAGACTCTGTGTACCATGTCAAAGGTCATTGTGTACTAGGTCAAAGGTCACTAATGTACATGTACAACAAGGTCATCCACTAGCAGTTATATGTTAATAAATCCTAAATGCACCAATGCTGTATAATATATAAGTACACATGGACACAAGCAACTGCCACCATTCATCTAGGAAAGGAACAAATTCTTGTATTTAAAGAAGTCGGTTTTGAATAGGAGAGAAGTTTAGTATTTTATCAAAAACATCAAATAGCTTCTGAAAACAATTTGTCATATCAACTTTGTAACCCAGCTGAAATTGTCATGTTATGTGGGCAAGACTACAATCTGAATTGGAATTTTTAGTGAATTATATGCTTATTTACAATGATACATTGTTGAAGTTAAATTGGAGCTTAATTGAATCGCAAGAGATTATTTTAAGAAGCATAGTTCCAATTATTTTCTTTGCCGACATCTCAAAACTGTTTACCGACAACATGTCCTTTTTGATGCAACTGCAATATGACTATCATCAAAGGCTTACGAAGAAATGTCAACCTTATGAAAAACAAATTTGGGAGGAATGTCAGCCCTGTTTGTCACTCACAGGTTGTGTGTAATTAGTAGCATAATTTTTTTATAATAAATTCAGAGATGCTAGTCTCAAGAAAATCGTTTTCTTTTTGGGGTGAGGTCGGTCGTGTAAAAGTGTAGAAAATAACTTTTTTTTAGACATGGTCGGCATTTTTACAACACCAACTAGCAATTCAGTAAAAAATAGTACCAAATTGCCTGTGAGTTAATTATCATATGGGCATTATTATATAACTGTATTATGTGTTGTAGTGTGTAAATATGTTGCATAAAATGCATTGTGGGAAAATGCAAACTAAAGGTGTTTTGTGTGGAAAATGCTTATCGGTGATTTGCATTATGGGAAACAAAAATGCACAGTGTGGAGAATGGTTATCAGTGAATTGCATTATGGGAAATTGCAAGCTGAAACTATGGAGTTCCTTTAGTATACCCTACCACTGCATGTCTTCAATGGGGGGCTTTTAAAGAATGACCCAGTGAGGATTACAAATGGTAGTGTATTCTAAAGCTTACCCGAAATGATTGCATGATGGGAATGGTTATCGCATTATGGGAGATTTCAAACCCGAGGTGGATTGTGGCAGTTGCTTTTGGTTGCCGTGGGTACGGCTTCTGTAGTATAATTGTAAAGTAAACGATGTAGGTAAACTAAACATACATTATAATGTGAATCCATTGATGATCTGCATAACGTGTTATAGCAAATATATTCTAATTCCAATAAGTATCGTGCGGACGTCAGTCGCGCATGAAAAGTGTCGATTACGAGGTCCGCGGTCGATCGGTCGGTCGGTAGAGATGGGTATAGTGGTCATTTGGGTTGCCGTGGTTATTACTACACACAACCTGTTTTTAACCTAAAAGAAACGATTTAAATGTTGTACTTATTTATTTTGTCTGTGTGTTTTTTGAAAGGAATAACAAACATGCGTAAAAGCAGTGATCATTTTTGGGCACATAAATATTCTATTGTACAGATAAGTACCAGTCCAAAGACGTGTCTATTATAAATATTACTACAATGTGTTTGGTTTAAATATCAAAATGAAGAGAAAAAAAATGCTATTTTATTTATTGGTTTTCATTTTCTGATATGTGGTGAAATATTGTTATTTCTATATTATGCTCGTGTTATATGAATTGGAAAAAGCTGCTGCATAAAAAAAAAACATTTTAGGAAGCTACAAACTGCTGTCTCCATATCAAGTGTCCCCGGTGTTTTTATAGTTCCTTCCTACATTCCCATAGTTACTGTAGTATAAATAAAAAAAGTATGTGGGATGTCAGCCAAATCCAATATGAACTTTTTGTGATTTATGTGTTTTAAAAGCAAGCAGTGTTTATCGTCTCGGTACGCAAAATATTATCATGAATGTTGACTATCAATGTAAGTGCACAGAATCGATCCCTTAACACTTTCCACGCGGCAGGCAGCTGCAGAAGACATTCCAAATGTTCAGCAAATGTTTAAAAAATGTCAAAATTATTATAATTCTTTACCATATTTGGAATCACCATGAGAAATGCATTGAAATAAGTACAAACATGCCTAGTATTGGTTCATTAATCTTTGAGATAGACTTTGAAAGTTTGGAAAGGTTTCTGAAAAATCTTGTTTTGTGATGGTAAAACTGATAGCCGTGTGGAAAGTGATAAGTTACGCCCCTCCTCCTTCCCCATCTATCCTCTATCTCTTCTCCCATGGACGCCTTTGCCTTCTTACAGCAATTTTGATTGGTAACTGTATTACAAAATTCGGGTGATTAACCAAATAAAATTGAATTGATAGATATCTTGGCCCTAAAACTGCCAATTGTTACAGTGTTACAGTTACACTTTCCACGCAGCAGGCGTCTGCAGACGACATTCCAAAATTTCACAAAATGTCAAAATTGTTGAATTTCATGACCAAATTTGGAATCACCATGTGAAATGCATTGAAATAAGTACAAACATGCCTATTATTGATTCAGATATCTGTTTTGTGTATATATGGTAAAATCAAGAGACGTGTGGAAAGTGTTAATACCCATATCGGTACTGTTATTGATTCAACATATTAATTTATTTTGTCGTTTTCATCTTCTTTAGCTTGAGATCATTCACAATTCACTTGCCGTTGCTGGTCACAAATAGGTGCATTTCTGTTTATTAACACTTTCCACGCGGCAGGCGTCTGCAGATGACATTCCAAAATGTCGCAAAACGTTTCAAAAATGTCATAGTTATTGAATTTCATCACCATATTTGGAATCACCATGAGAAATGCATTGAAATAAGTGCAAACATGCCTAGTATTGGTTCAGTAATTCTTGAGATAGTCTTTGGAATTTGGGAAAGGTTTCTGACAAATCTGTTTTGTATATAGTAAACTGATAGCCGCGTGGAAAGTGTTCATCAGCCTTCAATCCAAAACCCCAAAGAGTTGGATATTTGACTCAGTTTGTGTGTTCCCTCTTCCCTATTCCTCGTGTGCTACTGTGTCCTGGCTATTACAATGACTCATATTATAGCAAAGGTAAACACATTGGGTGTTGTCAGTATCTTTTCCCCAAGCAAAGCATTAGACACGGTCTATATGTGACGCGATCAAGAGGAATGAGTCGGATGTCGGGGAATCCCAAATTGAGATATGGCCAATTCAAAATGGCGGCTTACTTAAGTTTTGATGGAAATTCATGTATACAATTTGACATAACTTTGGAACAAAACACGTATCGACATGGGGTTTTCAGTTTCTGAAAGCACTAGGTGTCTTCTTTAAAACTGTATTAAAAAACTCATTTTCGACCAGGGTCGACATCCGACTCATTCCTCTTGATCGCGTCACATATGTGCCCTATTCATTGTGTGTCAGTGGCCTATTTATTATTATGACCTCCATTTATGGCGAAGGGTTCTGTTTGTGAAGCATTTGACACAGATTATACTATCCCTCTTCCCTGTTCATCGTGTGTTACTGTGTCCTCACTATTATAATGTCCTTCATTTGTGGCCATGGTATCCACATCAAGTGTTGTCATATAGCTATGCTTTCCCAATTATCCTTTCCATTCAAAGCATTGTACACAGTCTATATAATGCACCCCTTCCCGGTTTGTTGTATTTATTTGACCATAAATGGAATTACGTCTATGGCCAAATTAACCATGTTATAGTTGGGAATATACTGTACTCTTGAGGTTCCTTTCTTAGCAAACAATTTATATATTCCCTCTTGTATGTTGCCATGTATATCGCAAAGGTAAATTGTGTTGCTGTGAAAAGAAACCTTAGAAGATAATCCGAGACCTTCTTTTGACATGACCCATGCCTGTAGGTGTTATTTCCCCCCTTCCACCCCCACCCCACACACACATGCAAAAAGCTCATTGTATTGGTTTACATTGGTACATGTTACAAACAGTTTATGACATACATCTGTTTTAAGGTCATTTACACTTTCTACGCCACAGGCGTCTGCAGACGACATCCCAAAATGTTTCAAAAATGTCAACATTATTGAATTTCATTACCATGTTTGGAATCACCATGAGTAATCCATTGAAATAAGTACAAATATACCTAGTATTGGTTCAGTAATCTTTGAGATAGACTTTGAAAATTCGGAAAAGTTTCTGAAAAATCTGTTTTGTATATTGGTAAAACTAATAGCCGCATGGAAAGTGTTCACAAGAACTAAACTCCTAGAAAAAAGGTAGGACATTCTCCAATGTGGGGCTAAGCACCGAAACAATTGATTGCTATACATTTTGGTGTCTTTGGAAATATGAACGCATCGGCTTTTTATTGATATGCAACACAACATGATCTTAAATTGATCGTCTGAGCAGTATGTAAATACTTACAGATATTCAAAGATCACAGGTTCAAATCAGGCCAACTGCCCTGCCCGTAAGTTTGGGGTTTTCCTCAATGCACATGTACCCGGTCAATGCTTGTATATGCATTATTATTATGTTCACATATTTTGTTCATGATTTTGTATGCTCACAACTTAACCCCACCTTCAATCATCTCTTTCCCCACCCCTCTCCCATTTTTATGTTGTCCGTCTGTGAGGGTGTCCGTCTGTCTGTCTTTATGTCCGTGCCTGTCAGTGTACCTTGGTGTTAGTTCGCATTCCTAAAAATGTTAGTTCGCATTCCTAAAATGTTATGTACAAAAAAACATTCCCAAAAAAGTAGAGTTAAGTAAAAAAGTCAAACTAAATTTCTAGGTTTATGACTACACTTGTATATTGGATTACAGTACAAATGTCATAATTAATATATTATACGGCTTACTATGCGAAAATCACTGGGATTATTGGTAAATTAGAGCCAAGTGTATTACTATCTAAGTGAATCCATTCAATCGATGGCAGATTTCAATAAAATCAACTCACATGACCATTATTTTGCCTGTAACATTTTTAGTGAAGCATTTTCTTTTGACTGTGTGTATGTGTACTTACTTCCTCTATAGCAGAGTTGGTTTAAATTTTGACCCCATATGCAAAGGTCAACGACCTTTTCACGTTTTACCTGATAACTCGTTAACCAAACATCGGGGGGAGGTAGTGCAAACTATACTTTTTCGGAATCCTTGTGGTCAGTTGAACAATTTTGTATGCTTTTTAGCTTAATTGAAGCCATTTGAATTTTAACGCCCTTGTATGGCCATTTTGGATTTTGCGCTATAAAAACGATGGCCGTCGCTTCTGGGAGGTATATAGGAGCTAATTTTTCTCAAAATTAGTCCATCTTGACAAATCCATCAAGAAAAAAGGTATCCTAAAACTGGTCACGGATCTCATGGAAATGACTACTATTATAGCCGCGTAGAAAATGTTACCGCGTCCAATCTTAAAAATAACCACACTACCTTTAGTTTTACACTGAAGAAAAGGCGAACAGTCAAAAAGGGGGAAGGTGTGACAAACAGGTTTGGGATAATTTACTGTTTTTTTACTCAAAACAATGTCATCGAAATATCTCTGCTCTCTCAGTCCTACATGTTGCAGGGCAAGTAGACAAATGCAGGGGGTTTCTTCTGCTACCAATAGTAACTGATAAGGCACAATGTAAAAGTTGCTCTTTCTAGTCTAATGTTAGAAGACAGTTGCATAGTTGCTATCTACTGCTGATAGCATGGAAATGTTGTTATAGACAGTGGCGGCACTAGGGGGGGGGGGGGGGGGGACAGGGAAAATCCCCACAGGCGACCTTTTTTCTCCAGTTTCCCCCACCCATTTTGTCCCCAAAACGATCGAAAATGTTGAGTTTTAATGTTACTAAATTACTAAAATTTGTCTAAAATGTCTAAATCAGAACAAATTAAGCTAATTTCAGGCTAATTTCAGGCAAGATTTACATTATAATCCAACATTGGTGCCATACACTTGAGAGCAGGGGGGGTGACGACTTGTCCCTCAAACTGATGTGCAAAATCGAGCTCGATAATGGATAGTGCAAATCTCAACCGATACAACTGGAATTTTTTTTTTGGGGGGGGGGGGGGGCAGCACCAGCCTCATAATTTGGGGGGGCAAGAATTTTTTAGGGGGGGCATGAAGAAAAATGATGCGCGTGAAGCGCGCGCATATTTGGTACCATTTTACGCTTAAAAATTTGGTCTAATTGAACCTAATTTAGTACGAAAATGTGCGTGCAGCGCGAAAAAAATTGCCCTTTTATGCTAAAATTGTCTATTTTTTTCTTATTTTAATAAAATTAAAAATGTTTGGGGGGAAATGCCCCCCCCCCCCCCATGGTGCCGCCACTGGGGGGGGGGGGGGGCTCAACTCCTCACCTCCACCTCTGGCTATGCCACTAGACTGAATAATAATAAATGATAAATAGCAAGGCATTTTGGTTTTAGTAAGAAGTTCAGAAATGAAATTAAAGGAAGGAGATTTAATACAGGTACAAGAATATTTCCAACGAATAAGCTGACAAATTGGCAGAGGTGAAAATAAGGCAGAACCTTATACTACATAAGACAAGGAATTGTTATGATTAATTCCCAAATATGTTTGTGTATCCTCCATCAGCTGTCAATGTCAAAAGTGGTCAAAAGTGTGCAATATTTCCTGCTGTATTAAAAGATAAAGGACCAGACCAGCCTCTTAGAGGACTTAGCAACTTTGTTGGTAATAAAATGGTAAGATTATAGTCTGTTATGGTGCTGATGTTTACCTGGGGGAAGGAGGGCACTCATGTATAAAAGTTATAATCATCCATGTTAATCCACTCTCAAAAACTACCCTTAAAGGCATATTATGTGATCTTTTCCAGGGAGCGCCCTCTATTCATGATTTCTTTTAGAAAGTAGATTTTCTTGCAGATTTACATTTCGGATCATAAATCATGAATATATTCCAAGTTACAGAGCGACACGATTCCTAATTACCACAAAATCATGGTTTTAGAGTGAATTTAGACTAGAGAAAAATAAGTTGTCGTATAATCCGACAGTTTATTTTCACTCTAAAACCATGATTTTGAAGAAATTAAGAATCGTATCGCCCTGTAACTTGGAATGTATGTACGATTTATGATCAGAAATGTAAATCTGCAAGAAAATCTTCTTTCAATTTTTTTTTTTGATGTTGAGGGCGTTCCCTGGAAAGATCACATAATATACCTTTAATGCTTCTTCACAAAGAAGGAAAAAATTACCATTAGGCGACGAGCCCCCCCCCCCCCCCCCCCCCCACCCCCCCCCCCCTCCCCCTGTTTTACGGGCGGATGGACCTGTCAAGTAGGGTCCGGTTGGTTTTTTAATTTTTAAATTTTTTTTTTAACCTAAAATGTCACCAAAATCTGCACAAATCGGGAATTGTTAATAACAATGTTTGGTTTTTCCACGAGGCCACGGCAGATCAAACTTTCCAGGATGTTATGACATTAAAAAGGGGACAAGTGCATGCGTTCCTGGGGCTCTTCAATAGAGCCCTTTTTTTACAGACAAACATACACCGGCCATCAAAACCAGCACTGGTAGTAGTGGATTTGATTCCGTGGCAGCCAATAACATTTTGGTTGACACGCCTCTGCATCGTAAAACTGCCGGTGTTGTAAAATTTGGCCTTTCAAACTTGTCATCAATATTGTTGGTCTATGTTCCACTTTTAAATTGTTAACACTGTTTTATTTTAAAAAGTTTTTCTTACTTTTTTAAAATGGAGTACCTGGTATGTTCAGCTTAAATTGAAACACAGACCATAAAACTGGGCTCAAAAAGAAACTTATAATTTTTCACATGGTCATATCTTGAGAATCTGTCCATCAAAATGAACCAAAATGACACGCAGGATTACTGACATGTGTTTAGAGTAGAGTATTGAAGTTATCTGGTGTCATTTTGGTTCATTTTGATGGACAGATTTTCAAGATGGACAGGATTTTAAGATATGACCATGTGAAAAATGATAAGTATCTTTTTGAGCCTAGTTTATCTGAGGGTATTCCATGAAAAGAAGAAGTTTAAATTCGTTCACAAACGGTTTTTAATAGAGAAATTATTGTTAACTGGAAAAATAAAACAAGATACTTCATAAAACCACTTGTATACATTGTTCTACTATTGTTTTATTATCTTTAATGTCCTTCCATTACACAACTACATCACAATATTCATTTCAAATAGATTAAATTGACACACAAATAAAAATGTAAATTCTTTTAAAAAATGGAAGAAAAAAACCAGCGCGCGCCGCCTGATTTTGAAGCCTGTGCAAGCTTTGAAACATTTTTTTTTTTGCCTTATGGTTATTGTCGATGTTTAATTTAAATTGGCTTAATTGTAAATGATGATCCTCATATTTAACACACTGTCTGTCATAAGAAACTCATCCAACTGAAATCTTATGTGGTAGGTACTCTTATCTTAATTAAAGGCATATTATGTGATCTTTTCCAGAGAGCGCCCTCTATTCATGATCTTTTTTTAGAAAGTAGATTTTCTTGCAGATTTACATTTTTGATCATAAATCGTACATACATTCCAAGTTACAGAGCAATACGATTCTTAATTACCTCAAAATCATGGTTTTAGAGTGAATTTAGACTAGAATAAAATAAGTTGTCGGATATCCGACAGTTTATTTTCACTCTAAAACCATGATTTTGAAGTAATTAAGAATCGTATCGCCCTGTAACTTGGACTGTATGTACGATTTATGATCAGAAATGTAAATCTGCAAGAAAATATGCTTTCAATTTTGTTTTCGATGTTGAGGGCGTTCCCTGGAAAAGATCACATAATATACCTTTAAGCACATCATTGAACAAGATGAGATAAAAGTAGTCATTGATGGTAGAACAAAATCTTGCATCTGAAAATATAGATAATGGCAAAATATGTAATCATATGATACATGACCGCTTGTTATGCATGAAGCTTCCTGGGTAATTTAATTTGTGAGTTATTCAAACATGCCATCTTAACAAGGGGCACATATTATTAATCACCATTCATTCTTAGATTTGAATCTCTCTTGTATAGATGAGGATCGACTTAGAAAGAAAATCACTTGACACTATAGCATGTGAGATCCGTATCACTATTCTGGACTTCAACTACCCATGATGTGATTTTATGTAGCTAAGCATAGAACCATATGTGTCAATGACCAGATTTCATTCAATTTCACTGCCTCCCCCTTAATTGGAAGATTGTTACCTTTCCTAAAATGGTCGCCAATAAAAGTATGAGATTAACATACAATTTGCAAACCATATTTACAGGGTGAGTAAAAAAACTGCAATAGTGGAAAGAAGCCATCTTGTTTTCAAATCAAAGTTTGATGTTTGAAATTTTGCAAACGTTATAAGAATAACATATTTGTTACTAATTTCATGTGAAAAAATGAAGTCAATTGCATTTTCGTTTGCCCTTGGTGAACCTTTTTACCCATGCATCCATTTCACACGCTTGTCCACGAAACACCAAAAACAGGCATAAGATTGCAAATTGCGTCTCTCATAACAATTGAAAATTCGAGTAAATCTGTGACGTAATTGGAATTTAATGCTTCATTTCTTGTTTACATGGGAGATAAAATAATCAATACATAACCCATGCTATGAATTCCTTATAATGCTCTAGATTTGAATAAAATGAAATTATTCCAAATATTTGTTGGCGGGATAATCAAAATGTGAACATGAAATGTGTGCAATTTCAATTGAAAATCACTATGCTCGTGGACAAACAAGTAAATTTGGGTGTGCAGCATAAAGGTTCACCAGAGACAAACGAAAATTGCGATTGTCTTCATTTTTTCACATAAAGTTAGGTACAAATATATCATTCTTGCAACGTTTAAAAAGTTTCAAACTTCAGCTTGGTTTTAAAAATAAGATGGCTTCTTTCCACTATTGCAGGTTTTTTTACTCACCCTGTATATACAGGGTGAGTCAAAAAAAAGTTTACCCTAATTGAAAAAATCTAAAAAAATGTTTTTGACAACAAAATCAAGGCAAACAAAACTTTAAATGATTGCGCCATTTCTTTGCTATCATCTGGAGAAAAAAATCACACTATTTGATGATACCGTTAAGTAAATATGACTATTTCTGTACAGGAGCTGTTTTTTCACCAAAAACACGGTTTTTAATTTCAAGCTAACGAGCTTAATAATGTTTACTAGGATTAGGATGTAAAGCATTACACATCTTGTTTATTAAAAGAATTAAGTAGACAATAGACTTGTTCAAAATTGTCTCCTAATAGATTAAAACATGAAATATGGATAATTGCAAGGATTAAATAGACCGCAAGGGATATTCATAAACATGATAAAACTAGATGAGGATATTGAATACAAATTGTCACCAGTAACTATCTGATAATGTGAGGATATTGAATAAAAATTGTCACCAGTGACTATCTGATAATGTGAATAATAAACGATATAGTATTTTGATAAAATCAATAAACATAATATTGCACTTATTTTTCGTAAATATGTCCAATTAAGTAACCATTATCCTTGAACCAATCAAAAATTGTCAATGTCCACCTAGTAAGCAATAGTCTATCCCTCTCTTTCTCTCTCTACATGTAAAATGTATTCCTGTTAATGAATAGAAACCCTCTTGATAATCCAGCATCTTGTTTGATCTTTCTCCTGCTCTTTGAGAGTGTGCTTATGATGGTTGCACTGAGGGACAATAGACAGCGTTAAGGCCTATTTATGACACAATTACCACACTTTAATCATTTCATAACAAAGGAATTGATCCTTTCGCTGTCGGTATTGTAATTTTGTATTGGTCGTATCTTATGAAATATAATGGTCAAGATCTGGAAGCGTGTTCGGACGTTAAATTGGTCACTTTCATTCAAAACAGCGTAAAATAAGTTTCCCTCAATCAATCTAAACCAGATAAAATTCATATCAAAGCTAATTAATTTGTCTTTATACCGTAGTAAATTGTTTTGAAAACAAACGAATACTTTGTTCTTAAAAAATCGCTGAAGTTGAGTAAACTTTTTTTTGACTCACCCTGTATCTTGCAAAAGTCATTATACTACTAATGTAAGAAATGGCACAAGGACTTATCATAACATACAATCCTCATAAATGTGTGATCAGGAGAAATATTTATAACATAGCAAGAGTAGAATCCATGAAAAATGATTCGTGTTCAGAACTATAAGTGCATTTTAATTCAATCTGACCCAGGGGAGGGCATTATCAATTACTAATAACTAAAGATTTATCAACTCAAATGTAACATTCCTTAAGGTGAAGGGATAAAATAGCCCTGTTCTATATGGGCAAACGGACCTCTCAGGTAGGGAGGGGCATTCAGGGTTTTTTTCCCCCAAAATGTTGGTGAATTTTCAGCAATTTCTGAAAATTTCAAAACATTTCTTTCTTTCTTTTTAAATTAAAATAATCAACAAAGTTGCACAAATTTGCGAAAAAAACTTTGTATTCAAATCAACAGTTTTAAAAACTTATTATATTACAAGCACAGGTGTACAGGTTGTTCGTATGGTTAATTTTGTATTTGATATTTCAATAGAGCTTGCTGAGCTCCACAATAATCTGAAATTTGAGCTTTATCGGAGGTACGGTTTTCTAGCAAAATAATTAATCTATGCAAAAATGTTTAATTATTTTTTACAAGAAAAGTATAAAGTATAAATGCTACAAAGCTGACATTTTGGGAGCTTGTTAATTATAGTTTTTAGGTGATTTCCTGTGCTGCTGGAGGCTGTAAGACATCTGCATAATTAATTATACTTAATTACCTAAGGAAGCTTTATTTAGGTCATTAAAAAAGAGGCTAATTAATGCACTTTAATATTTTTTCAAGTTCCTGCACTTTCCTAAATCTGTTGCCACTTGTTGGTTATACAACTCTCCTTTATTTCCTGCGCTGCGGGAATCTACTGGAGTTTTCAATAGAAATTTGGAGCAAAAACCCAAAACTAAATTTTCAATAAAATGTTTACCTAGGAAGTCGAAAAAACAAAAGAAAATAGACTGCCCTCTGTTGGCCGAAAAACAATACAAAATAAAAGAATTCAAAATGACTTCAAATGGTTATATCTGTTGAACCGGGCACCCGATTCACCTCCAGTAAAAGACTTTTTGTTGTTGTACTCAACCAGCTCTACCTTATACTTGAAGTTTTTCGGTCTGCTTAGTCTTTTTGTTTTTACACCCTTTTACATTTTAAAGATATATTCAAATAATTGGGTCTTGACTCATGCATTTTTAATTACAATTTAAAGAAATGCCAACTATCCTAACTTTATGACAAGTTCTGATGGTGTCAGTTCCTTTGTGTCGCTCCAAACCTTTTCTGTCTTATACATTTTAAAGATATTCCAATTCTTGGGTCCAGGGTTTGATTTACCATTGGTCCTGATGGGCCAGGGCCCTAGATTTAGGGGGGCGGGGGGCCAAATTCAGAAAAAAAATAAGATAAAAATGAATTACCAACACTAAACACTGGTCAAATTAGGAAAGCGCAGTAAAATTTCTTAAAAAGCGCAATCAGCATCCACATTAGGCCTAAAAAAAAAGAAGGTTTGATTGGCGTAACATAGAAGAAAAAAATAGGGTAGGTAGGTCGGATTTTGTTTTGTTTTGTAAGTCTGTAAAACGTCTATGAAATTTTATATACCAGCACACATATACATACCATACAGACATAAACAAATGGCACAAATACACATTTTCACTGTCTTTATTTCTTTTTCTCACACACAATTTTCTTCTTTTTTTAAATTAAAAAAAAAAAAAAATGTTTAGGGTCGGGGGTTAAAATAGGGTCGGTCGGGTTACGCCAATTAAACCTTTTTTTTTTTTAGGCCTTAGCATGACCATAAAGAAAGACCCTTACCTGGCCGAAGTGAAAAAATGCCTCTCCTAAGACTGCATGATGTTCACAAATGTATTAGCCCAAGGTGGCATTTACAGTTTACACACATAAGCCTACACTTCCTTTTGTATCATTTTCCCTCTCACATTGCTTTTTTCCCCGCTTCTTATCCCTTTTTATGTTTGTTTAGGGTTCTGCTTTCCTGATTTTTCCTTTAAATTTTGTGCTTCTTCAATCAATCAACTATCGTACTTGCATCTCAATATTCTGCTGGGCATTTCTTTTTTTTCTTTTTCTTTTTTCAAGGCGATCGGATATGTATCTAGAAAGTGTGTATAGAAATGGGTTGATAGAGGAATTGATGGGTAGAATAAGGCCCACTGTCCATACATACATATCTGGGGAAACTTGTATAACTTTACACTGAGCAAGAATACATACAGCACATAACGGTACCCAACAACAGAAATCTGTAAAGACTATTGCAAACACCTTTACGGCCATTCGCAATTCTTCGCGCCGAGCCTTTGTTCTAGCTGATTTTTTTGCCGATTTCATAACACCTGCAATGATTTGGATGTAACAAAATGCTACTATGATAAAACAGGATAGATTTAGTCCAATGAATATCACTATGGATAAAGGAGTGGCTAGCTCAGTACCGGTATTTGTTGTAATGAAATATGTAACATTTTTAACAGTATCTGCAGTTTCAACCCTAATATTGTTACAGGATGGGAAATAGGAATATTCATCCTTATGACATCCTTTTGAAGTTATTTCAGTATGATAACTGTTTATTTGTATTGATTTGTTTTTGATTGTTGATATGTGTTGTCTTACCATTGGAATTCCTATGCAGACCTCAGAAATACTGAATACCTCATTTTGGTAATCTGACAAGAGAATTGGTATGACACTTATCAATAAGGAAAACAGCCAAGCTAGTCCAATTGTACATTTATAAGTAGATTTTGTGCGTAATCGGCGGCTACTAAATGGATATTTTACTCCAAGAAAACGATCAATAGAGATCAATGTTATAAATAATACCGATCCCTCGCTCGATAACATTGATAAAATTCCTGTAAGTTTGCAGACAAATCCCTTCCTCCACCAATGGGAATATGATGGGAAATATTCAGCATAATATGTATCACCACATGCTAATAGTAACATGCTGATACCCATGAGTAAATCTGACAATGAAAGCTGTGATATGAGTAAAGTTTGAACTTTGTTTGTTTGTCTTGCAGATATATGGGCATAAATTGCAATTCCATTGAATAAAATGGCAGATAATCCAATAACCCATATACATATTCTAAGCCCGACATTTGGTAACATTCTATTGCATGTCAAATATGCAGGTCGTGGTTCCTCAGAAATACATTGCGGTTCAGTAATGAAACAACATGTTGAAAATCTGTCGACTAAAATGGTTAAATTCTGCGAACCCTGGAAAGAATCAGGTGTTACTTGAAACATTTCATTCCCTCTCAGGTCAACTGTTTGAAGACTGGTTTTATCACTAAAAATACCAGGGTTAATCATTTTAATGGAGTTATTGGAGATATTTAACACTTTTATATGGTCTAAACCATGTAATATATTACTCGACAAGACACTTAATTTATTATTGGAAGCATCTAAACTTCTAAGATTATCCAATCCTGCTAAAGAATCATTTTTTATATTTTTAAGAAAATTATTATCAAATTTGAGGCTGAGAAGGTTGTTTTGATTCTGAAATAATCTACCTTGCAATTTGGTTAACCCATTGTGGCTTAGCTCCAATATAAGTAACTGGTCTATTTGAACAAATAGTTCAAGGGGTAGTTCTTTCAAACTATTTTTTTTGATGGATAGAAATTCCAAGCTTTTTAATACATAAAAGGAGCTTGTTTCTATTATGTTTAATTTGTTTTGACCAATATCCAAAACTCGAAGATTGACTTGTGTGAGAAAAAGGGGCAGTGAAGACAACATATTCCCACTAATATTGAGATATATCAATTCACTTAATAATTCAAATGTATCAAAAGGAATGTAGTTCAAGCTATTATCAGACAAATCTAAACTTTGAAGTCTTGTTATAGTTAACTTGTGCCATAATCTTGAAAGATTGTTATGGCTTAGGTCAAGTAATTCCAGCTGTCTTAGGGAATTGTAAATGGTGGATGTATAGATTGCTCTAGTATCATTGCATTTGTGGTCAATATATTTCAGGTCATTGTTACTCAGTTTAAGAATCTCTAACTTATACAATGAGGCAAACAGATCAGCTGGTAATGTGGACAGGTCATTGTCATTCAGGTAGAGGTAACTCAATATACCCAAAGAGTCAAATACACCAGCAGGTAGTGTGGACAGGTCATTGTCATTCAGGTAGAGGTAACTCAATATACCCAAAGAGTCAAATACACCAGCTGGTAGTGTGGACAGGTCATTGTCATTCAGGGAGAGCATAGACAATCTACCCAAAGAGTCAAATACACCAGCAGGTAGTGTGGACAGGTCATTGTCATTCAGGTAGAGGTAATACAGTCTACCCAAAGAGTCAAATACACCAGCAGGTAGTGTGGACAGGTCATTGTAATTTAGGTAGAGGCGACCCAACCGACCCAAAGAGTCAAATACACCAACAGGTAGTGTGGACAGGTCATTGTCATTCAGGGCAAGCATAAACAATCTACCCAAAGAGTCAAATACACCAGCAGGTAGTGTGGACAGGTCATTGTCATTCAGGTGGAGGTGACTCAACCTACCCAAAGAGTCAAATACACCAGCAGGTAGTGTGGACAGATCATTGTAATTCAGGTAGAGGCGACCCAACCGACCCAAAGAGTCAAATACACCAGCAGGTAGTGTGGACAGGTCATTGTCATTCAGGTGAAGGTGATTCAACCTACCCAAAGAGTCAAATACGTCACCAGCAGGTATTGTGGACAGGTCATTGTCATTCAGGTAGAGGCGACCCAACCGACCCAAAGAGTCAAATACACCAGCAGGTAGTGTGGACAGGTCATTGTGATTCAGGTAGAGGCGACCCAACAGACCCAAAGAGTCAAATACACCAGCAGGTAGTGTGGATAGGTCATTGTGATTCAGGTAGAGGCGACCCAACCGACCCAAAGAGTCAAATACACCAGCAGGTAGTGTGGCCAGGTCATTGTCATTCAGGGAGAGGTGATCCAATCCAACCAATGAGTCAAATACACCAGCAGGTAGTGTGGATAGGTCATTGTCATTCAGGGAGAGGTGATCCAATACAACCAATGAGTCAAATACACCAGCAGGTAGTGTGGATAGGTCATTGTCATTCAGGGAGAGGTGATCCAATACAACCAATGAGTCAAATACACCAGCAGGTAATGTGGACAGGTCATTGTCATTCAGGTAGAGGTGATCCAATACAACCAATGAGTCAAATACACCAGCAGGTAGTGTGGCCAGGTCATTGTCATTCAGGGAGAGGTGATCCAATCCAACCAATGAGTCAAATACACCAGCAGGTAGTGTGGATAGGTCATTGTCATTCAGGGAGAGGTGATCCAATACAACCAATGAGTCAAATACACCAGCAGGTAGTGTGGATAGGTCATTGTCATTCAGGGAGAGGTGATCCAATACAACCAATGAGTCAAATACATCAGCAGGTAGTGTGGATAGGTCATTGTCATTCAGGGAGAGGTGATCCAATACAACCAATGAGTCAAATACACCAGCAGGTAGTGTGGATAGGTCATTGTCATTCAGGGAGAGGTGATCCAATACAACCAATGAGTCAAATACACCAGCAGGTAGTGTGGATAGGTCATTGTCATTCAGGGAGAGGTGATCCAATACAACCAATGAGTCAAATACACCAGCAGGTAGTGTGGATAGGTCATTGTCATTCAGGGAGAGGTGATCCAATACAACCAATGAGTCAAATACACCAGCAGGTAGTGTGGACAGGTCATTGTCATTCAGGGAGAGGTGATCCAATACAACCAATGAGTCAAATACACCAGCAGGTAGTGTGGATAGGTCATTGTCATTCAGGGAGAGGTGATCCAATACAACCAATGAGTCAAATAC
Organism: Ophiura sarsii; assembly: GCA_035610835.1. Taxonomy (NCBI): domain Eukaryota; kingdom Metazoa; phylum Echinodermata; class Ophiuroidea; order Amphilepidida; family Ophiuridae; genus Ophiura; species Ophiura sarsii. The sequence continues at coordinate 55,503,788 of CM069446.1, read as the reverse complement.
ACCAGCAGGTAGTGTGGATAGGTCATTGTCATTCAGGGAGAGGTGATCCAATACAAGCAATGAGTCAAATACACCAGCAGGTAGTGTGGATAGGTCATTGTCATCCAGGGAGAGGTGATCCAATACAACCAATGAGTCAAATACACCAGCAGGTAGTGTGGATAGGTCATTGTCATTCAGGGAGAGGTGATCCAATACAACCAATGAGTCAAATACACCAGCAGGTAGTGTGGATAGGTCATTGTCATTCAGGGAGAGGTGATCCAATCGAACCAATGAGTCAAATACACCAGCAGGTAGTGTGGACAGGTCATTGTCATTCAGGGAGAGGCGACCCAACCGACCCAAAGAGTCAAATACACCAGCAGGTAGTGTGGACAGGTCATTGTCATTCAGGGAGAGGTGATCCAATACAACCAATAAGTCAAATACACCAACTGATAATATTGACCCTCTGCCTGTCCAATCATGTCTTAGATTAGTCAGGTAGTTGTCACTCAGGTCAAGTACTCTTAACTGTTTCGAGCATCCTCCTTCAAATGTGCCAAAACTTAGATTTCTTAAACGATTATTGTTCAGTTTTAATATTTGTAATTTTGGCAAGTCATCACATATTGTTTTGGATAGCACCTGTATATTGTTCTGTGTCAGTATTAAAGCCTGTACTTGATCAAGTCCTTTAAATGCATGATGCTGCACTGAGCCTAAATCACTATTTTGAAATGATAATCCTTCAATATCTTGTTGATATACTATTAAATGTGTACCGGTATCATAGCATGGCGATATCCATATTCTGTAACCTAGGCTGCATGAACATAATGCAGGACATTTTGCTAAATATTTAGTCATAGTGAATGTCTCGAAAAAAGTAAGAGTAAAATCAAAATATTCTTTATAAATTTCATATTCAACCTGACCACCATAACTAGTCAAACTACACTGTGCCATACTTGTACCATTTTTCACCTGCTGTACTGGAATAGGGTGTGTTTGAGAACAATTTGAATTCTGAATATCGGTAGCATGGTGGATGTCCGTCATGAATTCAGTATTAAGGAAGTGTAATCTAAATTTGTTTCCCTGGATTTTAGTCATACAAGGGGCATCATTTATTTCCACTAACACATTATTAGGATTTGGACAATCAGTGCTATTCGGTTCTAATATGTTGACATAGAAATAAGTTGATGCGTTACTCATACCAGAATCCAACATTTGAACTGATATTCCTGTGTGGTTTTGTATAGTAACATCTATGTGACAATGTGTATTATTGCTAAATGCTTCCAACTGAACAGGACCAGTTAAGAATAGAACATCACCATTGTTGCCATGGTCACATGCATTTATTTGTATAAGTGGAGAGAATAATGCCACAGGAACGTCAGTCACAGTTGACGTTGAATTGGAATCAAAATGGTCACTTTTAAGACTCATGTTAGTTGTTACATATTGTTTCTTTTTTGGACTAATGTCAGTTGTCACATAATAGTCACTTTTTGGATTCATGTCAGTTGTCGCATAATGTTCACTTTTTGGACTCATGTTAGTTGTCGCAGAATTGTCACTTTTTGGATTCATGTGAGTTGTCGCATAATGGTCACTTTTTGGATTCATGTTAGTTGTGGTATAGTGGTCACTTTTTGGACTCATGTTAGTTGTCTCATAATTGACACTTTTTGGACTCATGTTAGTTGTCGCATAATGGGCACTTTTTGGATTCATGTTAGTTGTGGTATAGTGGTCACTTTTTGGACTCATGTTAGTTGTCGCATAATTGTCACTTTTTGGACTCATGTTAGTTGTCGCATAATTGTCACTTTTTGGACTCATGTTAGTTGTCGCATAATGGTCACTTTGTGGATTCATGTTAGTTGTGGCATAATGGTCACTTTTTGGACTCATGTTAGTAGTCACATAATTGTCCCTTTTTGGACTCATGTTAGTTGTCGCATAATGGTCACATTTTGGACTCATGTTAGTTGTCGCATAATGGTTGCTTTTTGGATTCATGTGAGTTGTCACATAATGGTCACTTTTTGGATTCATGTCAGTTGTCGCATAATGGTCACTTTTTGGACTCGTGTTTGTTGTCGCAGAATGGTCACTTTTTGGACTCATGTCAGTTGTCGCATAATGGTCACTTTTTGGATTCATGTTAGTTGTCGGATAATTGTCACTTTCTGGATTCATGTAAGTTGTTGCATAATGGTCACTTTTTGGATTCATGTTAGTTGTCACATAATGGTCACTTTTTGGATTCATGTCAGTTGTTGCATAATGGTCACTTTTTGGATTCATGTTAGTTGTCGGATAATTGTCACTTTTTGAATTCATGTTAGTTGTCACATAATGGTCACTTTTTGGATTCATGTCAGTTGTCACATAATGGTCACTTTTTGGATTCATGTTAGTTGTCGGATAATTGTCACTTTTTGGATTCATGTTAGTTGTCACATAATGGTCACTTTTTGGATTCATGTCAGTTGCCGCATAATGGTCACTTTTTAGATTCATGTTAGTTGTCGCATAATGATCACTTTTTGGATTCATGTCAGTTGTCGTATAATGATCACTTTTTGGACTCATGTTAGTTGTCACATAATGGTCACTTTTTAGATTCATGTCAGTTGTCGCAGAATGGTCACTTTTTGGACTCATGTCAGTTGTCGCATAATGGTCACTTTTTGGATTCATGTCAGTTGTCGCATAATGATCACTTTTTGGATTCATGTCAGTTGTCGCAGAATGGTCACTTTTTGGACTCATGTCAGTTGTCGCAGAATGGTCACTTTTTGGATTCATGTTAGTTGTCGGATGATTGTCACTTTTTGGATTCATGTAAGTTGTTGCATAATGGTCACTTTTTGGATTCATGTTAGTTGTCACATAATGGTCACTTTTTGGATTCATGTCAGTTGTCGCATAATGGTCACTTTTTGGACTCGTGTTTGTTGTCGCAGAATGGTCACTTTTTGGATTCATGTCAGTTGTCGCATAATGGTCACTTTTTGGATTCATGTTAGTTGTCGAATAATTGTAACTTTTTGGATTCATGTTAGTTGTCACATAATGGTCACTTTTTGGATTCATGTCAGTTGTCGCATAATGGTCACTTTTTGGATTTATGTCAGTTGTCGCAGAATGGTCACTTTTTGGACTCATGTCAGTTGTCGCAGAATGGTCACTTTTTGGATTCATGTCAGTTGTCGCATAATGGTCACTTTTTGGATTCATGTCAGTTGTCGCATAATGATCACTTTTTGGATTCATGTCAGTTGTCGCATAATGGTCACTTTTTAGATTCATGTCAGTTGTCACATAATGGTCACTTTTTAGACTCATGTTAGTTTCCGCATAATGGTCACTTTTTGGATTCATGTCAGTTGTCGCATAATGATCACTTTTTGGATTCATGTCAGTTGTCGCAAAATGGTCACTTTTTGGATTCATGTCAGTTGTTGCAGAATGGTCACTTTTTGGATTCATGTCAGTTGTCACATAATGGTCATTTTTTGGACTCATGTTAGTTGTCGCATAATTGTCACTTTTTGGACTCATGTTAGTTGTGGCATAATGGTCACTTTTTGGATTCATGCTAGTTGTGGCATAATGGTCACTTTTTGGATTCATGTTAGTTGTCGCATAATTGTCACTTTTTGGACTCATATTAGTTGTCGCATAATGGTCACTTTTTGGACTCATTTTAGTTGTCGCATAATGGTCACTTTTTGGACTCATGTTAGTTGTCGCATAATGGTCACTTTTTGGATTCATGTTAGTTGTCACATAATGGTCACTTTTTGGATTCATGTCAGTTGTCGCAGAATGGTCACTTTTTGGATTCATGTTAGTTGTCACATAATGGTCACTTTTTGGATTCATGTCAGTTGTCGCATAATGGTAATTTTTTGGATTCGTGTCAGTTGTTGCAGAATGGTCACTTTTTGGATTCATGTCAGTTGTCGCAGAATGGTCACTTTTAAGACTCATGTCAGTTGTTGCAATCATCGTTAGTAAATCATTGTTTGTCTGAGTATCTTGAATAGATGTAGTAGTGAAATCAGTTTCATTTTGTGATCCCTGTTTTGAATCCGTGTCTCTGGGTATCAAATCACAATCAGCCATCAATGCCATAGTTATCAACAGGACCAGGATAATTGGTTTGATAGCCTGAAGTAAGATAAGAATTGCAGGGCGTGTGTGCTGCACTCTGATCCGAGCGTGGCCCGTCATATTTAATAACGTGTAGGAATCTCAGAATATCGCGCGAAAACACAATCAAGTATCAGTGTGGTGTGTTCTGTATACACCAAGTTTGACAGGCTGTAAAGTATACGCTTTTGACAAATTCTGATGGTAAACTGGGACCCTACCCCATTCAGCCTTTATGGAACCTTTATGGTTATTTGATTATAATGCTTAAAATGATAGTATCTATAAGTACAATATTAATAATAATTACTATAACACAAGTTAATAGGAACTAGTTTTTATCATTTGTATAAAAGAAAAAAAGAATGCTTGTTTGGCAGTTTTAGGACCCCATTGTGAAAGATAAATTTGGTAGTTTGTAGTACTTTTGGTTATAAAAATTAACTGTTTAGATGTGGGGTCACAGACTATACCAAACAAGTTTGTTCCTTTTTTCGATAGCCTTAATAAATAATAGATAACTTGAAATGGCAGAGAATCTTGGATATCAATTAACAGTTGATCTAACTGGTACGTCCATGCAGTCATGCTCATCTGTTGGTGATGATCCAGGATGAGCTGTTGTATAGATTAAAGACAAAAGAATGAAAAATAGTTCAAGCAACCATGGACTTAGTCTGATAAGCCCATGAAGCAACCAATTACAATACAATCAATATTGTATTGAGATGTATATTGTTGTTGCTGCTTTTGAAACCTTCAGCAGCATTATATACAATCATTGCACATCATTGCGGAAAGCTACTTTTCTGACATGTTTTTGGTCTTGGCTGATATCATGAACACTTTTGAATGAATTATCCCTCCCCAAGCGCAGCATGGGTGGGGATCCGGTACCCATAAGTATAGGCCTTCATTTTGTTATATGATGGTGAGGGGTGGTGGAAGTTACACGACTTGGTTGAAAGGGTGTTGAGGCATTGTTAGAAGGTTCTCGGCTCTTTAGGTTTTTTTTGAAAAAACGTCATTCTAACAACACAGATACCCAATTTTACAAACTTACCAGAATTTTAACGGTTTTCTTTGTCAAGCACTTGAATCTTGGATAACGTCAGTTGGTCTACGAGTACATCCAGATGTGTATGTCTGTTGGTGATGACACTTTGATGAGCTGCA